>SJYX01009579.1:167954-235136 GCA_006410675.1 Oreotragus oreotragus | reverse complement strand
TTCCAGGCTCCTCTGTCCATGGGATTTTCCAGGCAATAGTACTGGAGTCGGAGAAGGCAATGGCACCCCACTCCAGTACTCTTGCCTGGGAAATCCCATGGATGGAGGAGCCTTGTAGGCTATAGTCCATGGGGTCGCTAAGAGTTGGACACGACTGAGTGACTTCACTTTCACTTTTCACTTTCATGCATTGGAGAAGGAAATGGCAACCCACTCAGTGCTCTTGCCTGGAGAATCCCAGGGACAGAGGAGCCTGGTGGGCTGCCATCTATGGGGTCGCACAGAGTCAGACATGACTGAAGCGACTTAGCAGCAGCAGCAGCAGCAGTACTGGAGTGGATTGTCATTTCCTTCTCCAGGGGATCTTCCCAACCGAGGAATTGAACCCAGGTCTCCTGCATTGTAGACAGATGCTTTACCATCTGAGCCACCAGGGAAGCCCTGATGTAAGGCAAAGTAGTCATTAAAACAAGTTAAAAATCAAAATCAAAAGTTATATTATGTCCATAATTACATCAGTCCGTCTTAGCATTGTTAGATGTCATCAGTTTAAGAAGAGACATCACATATGATTGCTGTTGGAGGTAGTCACAGACTTGGAGAAAGTCTTTTCTTTGAAGTGGCGATGTCCACCACGAGAGTCCTCCACTGAAGAGGGAGCGCTCCACAGACCCAGCAGTTAGACTGATTGTGAAATGCTGCATAGCAGTGAGCCCAGGACAGGCAGGCATTGTCTTGAGGATCAAAAGGCAGACTTGGAATTTTGGGAGTCAGCAGAAGCTGGCTCACATAGATGATCAGGCCCATCTGAAAAGTGAAAAGTCAGACCATAGAAAGTAAAGACATAAAATGAAGTCACTTAGTTCTGGTCGGGGTGACACCTCTTAACACAAGTGTGATGTTCCCACAAATCAGTTCCTGGCACTTTGGCAGCTTGTCCTGAAGAATCCCGGATGAGCCCCCAAGATGAAATGTTGTTGCTGAACCACGAGAAGACGCCGGGATTCCTGGCCTCCGGAGGAGAAGAATTCAATCCGGGGCCAGAGATGAGGCTTGATCGCTGAAAGCTTTTGTGTAATGAAGTTTTATTAAAGTATAAAGGAGATAGAGAGAGCTTCTGACATAGGTATCAGAAGGGGCGGAAGGAGTATCGCTGGGAACTTCTTTAAGTTAGTCCCTGCTCTCCTTCTCCAGGTCTGGATGTTCACATGAAAAGATTAGAACTTGAGGAGCTAACACTGACCCCTCCTTGAGGCTGGAGAAGAGGGTAGTGAGGGGGTCTGAGAGTAAGTTGAGGGATGAGACAAGACAGCTCAGAGGGTCTGACTGGGGCATTATTCTATGGGAATTACAGTGGGGAGAGGCTAGTTAACTCCCCACAGACACTGCCAAAGCACCTGGGTCTTTGAGAATTTAGATTTTGGAGGCTCCCTCTTTTTTTTTTTTTTACTCTGAAATTTGGAGGCTTTTTCTAAATGAACTTCCTCCCCTGAGAGGTTTCTCTGCCTGGTGCACTGAGGGCAGAAGCTATAGGCCCCAGGAGAAGGAGGTAAAGTGAATGGTGGAGCCTTGGGCAATGGGGATGGAAAAGAAGTGAGGAAACTCAGCAGGTGAAAGAGGGGAGACTGTCCATGCCTGCAAACATGTTGCTTGCCTTGTGCTCTGCATAGAGTCTGGACCCTCGAGGACTAGGTGAGGAGACAGGTATAGGACAGAGGGTGAGAAGTGGTGACTGAGAGGATTGTAGGAGCTGAGGAGAAGGGAGGATGGGTCTATGAGAACTAGTGTCTGCTAATCAAATAGTCAATCTAATCACACTGGGACCACAGCTTTGTCTAACCCAGTGAAACTAAGCCATGCCCTGTGGGGGCACCCAAGACAGACAGGCATGGTGGAGAGGTCTGACACAATGTGGTCCACTGGAGAAGGGAATGGCAAACCACTTCAGTGTTCTTGCCTTGAGAACCCATGAACAGTATGAAAAGGCAAAATGATAGGATACTGAAAGAGGAACTCCCCAGGTCAGTAGGTGCCCAATATGCTATTGGAGGTCAGTGGAGAAATAACTCCAGAAAGAATGAAAGGATGGAGTTAAAGCAAAAACAATACCCAGTTGTGGATATGACTGGTGATAGAAGCAAAGTCCAATGCTGTAAAGAGCAATATTGCATAGGAACCTAGAATGTCAGGTCCTAGAATCAAGGCAAATTGGAAGTGGTCAAACAGGAGATGGCAAGAGTGAACACTGACATTCTAGGAATCAGTGAACTCAAATGGACTGGAATGAATTTAACTCAGGTGACCACTATATCTACTACTGCGGGCAGGAATCCCTCAGAAGAAATGGAGTAGCCATCATGGTCAACAAAAGAGTCTGAAATGCAGTACTTGGATGCAATCTCAAAAATGACAGAATGATCTCTGTTCATTTCCAAGGCAAACCATTTAATATTACAGTAATTCAAGTCTATGCCCCAACCAGTAATGTTGAAGAAGCTAAAGTTAATGGTTCTATGAAGACCTAAAGACCTTTTAGAACTAACACCCTAAAAAGATGTGTTTTTCATTATAGGGGACTGGAATGCAAAAGTAGGAAGTCAAGAAACACCTGGAGTAACAGGCAAATTTGGCCTTGGAATACAGAATGAAGCAGAGCAAAGACTAATAGAGTTTTGCCAAGAAAATGCACTGGTCATAGCAAACACCCTCTTCCAACAACACAAGAGAAGACTCTACACATGNAAAGATCATGGCATCTGGTCCCATCACTTCATGGGAAATAGATGGAGAAACAGTGGAAACAGTGTCAGACTTTATTTTTTTGGGCTCCAAAATCACTGCAGATGGTGACTGCAGCCATGAAATTAGAAGACGCTTACTCTTTGGAAGAAAAATTATGACCAACCTAGATAGCATATTAAAAGCAGAGACATTAGTTTGCCAACAAGGGTCCATCTAGTCAAGGCTATGGTTTTTCCAGTGGTCGTGTATGGATGTGAGAGTTGGACTGTGAAGAAAGCTGAGCGCCAAAGAATTGATGCTTTTGAACTGTGGTATTGCAGAAGACTCTTGAGAGTCCCTTGGACTGCAAGGAGACCTAACCAGTCCATTTTGAAGGAGATCAACCCTGGGATTTCTTTGGAGGGAATGATGCTGAAGCTGAAACTCCAGTACTTTGGCCACCTCATGCGAGAGTTGACTCATTGGAAAAGACTCTGATGCTGGGAGGGATTGGGGGCAGGAGGAGAAGGGAGGACAGAGGATGAGATGGCTGGATGGCATCACTGCGATGGACGTGAGTCTGAGTGAACTCCGGGAGCTGGTGATGGACAGGGAGGCCTGGCGTGCTGCAGTTCATGGGGTCACAAAGAGTTGGACACAACTGAGTGACTAAACTGAACTGAACTGAATCAGTTAATCACAGAATATTTGACCTGGAGAGAACTACAGAGAACTTCTGGCATTTCCCAAGGTGAACTCTGCAGAACATTAGTAAGGAATCCATAAAATATATTTTTTTCCGAATACTCTTGGGAAACACTGAAGAAAATGTAATGGTTCTTTGATGAAGGACTTTTCAGCAATCTTAATTTGATAAATTTTAGGAATCTTTAGGAGACCATGAAAGTAGATGTCTTCTTCAAACTCTCTGGCTATAAAATTCTCTTCTCAGATAGAATGCCTTAGACTAGTGTGCTTTAAGAACCATTCATTTGTTCCAAACACTCCTTACACAGATGGGGATACAGGTCAAGAGAAGAAAGCTGACTTCCTCAAGTTCACCTACTATTTACTTGAGAAAACACAAGTCTATTGACTAGACATACATGGAGGGTTTGTCTTTGAACCAGTGAGATTTTAACATCTTACCCTTACTCAGCCTCCCCCACTTCATCCTACCACAAACCCTCATAGGCTTCATGACTGTAAACAATATCCCTCTGAATATTAATAGTAAACCAGAATGCAATAAAGGTTACTGGAAAGCAGGGGATGCTTTAAAAATCTATCCATTCCCCATTCACCACTAGAGACTTGATGTTACTTCTTCCACAGTCCATGTTGAATGTAACTTCAAGCAAAGATTGACTCCACTGTCTACCCATCTCAGTTTGTAGCACAGGGCAGGCACCTCCAGGATGGTCCATTTCATGATGTATTGTGGTTGTAGGAGAAGGCATGGAAGGTGAGGGAGTGAGTATGTGTCACAATATGGAATCCAGAATAAGTGGTGAGGGCCTAAAAAGTGTCCCCAGAATAGGAAACATTTGTAATCTGTGGATGACACTAGTCTGGACAATATAAATGCAGTTCCTATATCCTTGGCTGACACCACAAGGCAGACAGCCCACCTAAACTATATTAAGAACTCCCAAAATACTAACGAAAGTGAGTGAAACAGTGAGTGAATGAGTGAGCATGTGTGTGCATGACACATGTTGATGGAGACCACAAAACTTCAAACTGAGGGTAGTGTGTGTGCTGTCGGGCTTCTCAACCTGGACCTGACACTTTAAAACCAAACCAAGCAAAAGACTGTAAGAGAGCAGACACACACATGCACTGATTTGTGTATCTTACTAAGACGCACACATAAAACCATTTTGGCCAACACTTCCATTTCTAGGAACGTATCCTTCAGATACATTAGCTACCAGCAAAGGCAGATAAATAAGAATGTTCATATTCAACACTGTATGCAACATATCTATTTGATTAAAAACTATCACCTTAAGAAGAGCGAGGAAGTTTCTTATTCTGATAACAGGAACATCTCCAAGACCTATTAGAAATGACAGGAGAGGTACAGAACAACCTTAATTTGCCTCAATTTATGTATCTTTGGGCTTCCCTAGTGGCTCAGACGATAAAGAATTCATCTGCAATGTGGGAGACCTAGGTTTGATCCCTGGGTTGGAAAGATCCCCTGGAGGAGGGCATGGCAACTCACTCTGGCATTCTTGCTTGGAGAATCCCCATGGACAGAGGAGCCTGGCAGGCTACAGTCCATGGGGTCACAAAGAGATGGACATGACTGAGCGACTAAGCCCAGCACAAAGCATGTATCTACACACAAACACACACACACACACACACACACGCTTGTATATGTATAGGAAAAAATTGGAAGGTGACAAAAGAACCCATGATATAATACTGAAAAGGGGTGTGGTAGATAAAGGGCCTGGGGAGGATGAAGGATATAAGCCAGCCCATGATCGGATGCCTTGCTGTACAATGTGAATGCATTTTAAACAGGTCCATTTATTAGAGAGGCCAAGTTCAAACTTCAAACTTGCCTTGGACTTAGAGACAGGAGTCTTCCACTTCTGCCAGCCTGCCTTGGCTTAAGAAATGAAAGATTTGTCACTGGATACATTTTTGGAAACTCTCAAAACTCCTGTTAAAATAATGGCAGGAATGGAGGAGAGGCCAAGGCCAGGGTTGGGGGGTGGTCAATGTCCCAGTTATTTCAGCTGTCCTGCCTGGTTCCACACGCTCCACTAAGCATGGCGACAATTTGGCCCGGAATAATAGCTGCAGATTCAAGAACGAACGGGGGTAGGGTGGCGGGGAGGAAGAAAAAGTAAGCTTTGGAGAGCTATTTTCTTCCTACACTGTAAAAACTCAAATACCAGGGGGCTGAGGGTGGGCAGGGAGACAAAACAGTACTTTGTCTTAAATCTTCAGTGCAGTAAGTTAAGGTTTCCAAGCCTGCACAAAACTGTCGATGCCTTTTGAGCCTTTACATTCTGGCGTTGAGCGCACATAATATACAAATGAAAAGAATTGGAGGTTTAATTTAGAATTCGGACAAAAGGCCCAGACACATGTGTCTCTATGAGAATGTTGGGGTGGGGGGTGGGGAGGGCAGGAATGACAGCACATGTCATTAGCCAGCGTGCACAGGCTGCTTTTGGACTTTGACTGGGGAGACTCGTTCCGATTTTAACAAGTTTGCCGAGAAGACCTTCAGCTGGGCTGCATATGAGGCCCTGCTATTTTTAATATAAATGTAATGTTTTTAAATCCATCGACGGTGTCCTAAACCAGATTTGGTCGTAAGCAGCTGTGCTGAAATTGTAAAATCTCACCCTTGTGTCTGGTTTCACATCTGGTAACTCACAGCTAACAGTTACAACTCTCCAATAGTAATTAAATGTTTTCTTTAAAAGAAAAAACACCCACAATCATATATGGCAGAATGCATTATTAAAGGAGTATTTTGATTCACAACAACCACCACCAGGAAGAATCCAGCAAGAATTTTATAGGTAGTTGGGTACTTCTAGGTACTTTTTTTCTAAAGGTGTTGATCAAAATAAGTACATGTTACAAAAAAGCAAAGGCAGTTTGCAACGGGGTGGATATTGAGTAACATTAAGGGACCATAATTGCTAGTGAGGAGAATACCTCCTCTTTGATGTCAACCGTGGCTTTTCTTTTTAGTTTCAGAAAGGAAGAAACTTCAAAAGCCCTAATTTCAGGACAATAAAGTACTCACATTAATATAGGTACCAACTTTAACTGATCTTCAGCTCAGAAAAGAAGTTTCATGCTGAAAATGCTCTAGGATGAAGGAGATAGAACTAAAATATTTTTAGATTTCTTTCCACACACTATTTTAAATATGAATAAATGACACATAGATCCCTAAGATAGCCTTTAGAAGCCCCTTGCACATGCCACCCACGGAAAACAGTTACCTCCTTACATTCTGAAATATATGGTTTTATTTTATACTGCTATTTTAAATTTGCTGACAGAGTGTATTAAGTGAATGGATTCTCCCCATAGCTTAAAGATTCTGGTGTAACTAGCAAGGTATAGGAAAGATACTCTATAAATTAACCATCTTTTCTTTCTTGGATATTATGTCAATAAGGTATAATTTTAATAAGATATAAAATAGAGATCTGAGTTTTTCTAATGCTTACTGTTTTTAGGATTAAGCCCTCACTTTATGTTTATTTCTTTAAGATGTATAAGGTTGTCCTATCAATGGTAATGTTGTTAATATTTGTAAGCATTTCTAGTATGCATGGTTGTATTCATATATCTGGTTCTGTCTTCCACAATTAGTAATTTTCCTAAACTATAAGATTTTGAGGGTGAAATAAAAGGATGCATACAACCCCATTTTGTAGCAAGAGATAAACTCAAATGATTGAGATTGTTACAAAATTGTATTTGTAATAATAAAAGAAAAAAAAGACAGTAATAAAAGACTGTGGTTTTATCTTGTTTGTTTGTTTGGGGGGTTACATAGAATACTTGGATTAGTCCTTAGAAAAGGACTCTATCACTTAAGTATCACAAAGGTAAAGAGAAAAGCACACAAATTCTAATTGCTTATGCTTGATGAATTTTTGGAGGTTACTCCTCACACATTTTAAGTAGAAAAATTTAATGGTTCTAAGTGGATGTTTTGAGCCATGAAATCATCATTCACTGTAGTTTTAGACTCTAATGATATGCATTATTAAAGAGGAGGAAAGGACAAGAAATGTAAGAAAATGCCTGAAGCAGAGTGAGCTTGGAACCCAGGCCTACTCTGTGACACTGAGTAGCTTCAATCCTTGGCACTTGCATGAAAGAACTGAGGACTATGAGGGTTCCTTAGAACCAGCTGTTATCTCATCAGAAGCCCTGGAATCCTGACCTGTAGCAACAGATCTCTGTCTTCATGTTCGCCACGCTTTCCCTTAGGGATAAGTAATGGGCAGGCTTTCCTTGTAAGCACACCTGTGATCCCCGCAACCTAGGAAAGCTGGAAAGGCAGAATCTGATTGGAGAGCACAGGTCTCAGAAGTCTGCCTCCCAACATGGATGACTGGGGGGATATTCATAACTTCAGAATGAAATTAGCAGAGTTGGCCAGCCTGAACAAAGCAGATGATGGACAGGGAGGCCTGGCGTGCTGCAGTTCATGGGGTCACAAAGAGTTGGACACAACTGAGTGACTAAACTGAACTGAACTGAATCAGTTAATCACAGAATATTTGACCTGGAGAGAACTACAGAGAACTTCTGGCATTTCCCAAGGTGAACTCTGCAGAACATTAGTAAGGAATCCATAAAATATATTTTTTTCCGAATACTCTTGGGAAACACTGAAGAAAATGTAATGGTTCTTTGATGAAGGACTTTTCAGCAATCTTAATTTGATAAATTTTAGGAATCTTTAGGAGACCATGAAAGTAGATGTCTTCTTCAAACTCTCTGGCTATAAAATTCTCTTCTCAGATAGAATGCCTTAGACTAGTGTGCTTTAAGAACCATTCATTTGTTCCAACCACTCCTTACACAGATGGGGATACAGGTCAAGAGAAGAAAGCTGACTTCCTCAAGTTCACCTACTATTTACTTGAGAAAACACAAGTCTATTGACTAGACATACATGGAGGGTTTGTCTTTGAACCAGTGAGATTTTAACATCTTACCCTTACTCAGCCTCCCCCACTTCATCCTACCACAAACCCTCATAGGCTTCATGACTGTAAACAATATCCCTCTGAATATTAATAGTAAACCAGAATGCAATAAAGGTTACTGGAAAGCAGGGGATGCTTTAAAAATCTATCCATTCCCCATTCACCGCTAGAGACTTGATGTTACTTCTTCCACAGTCCATGTTGAATGTAACTTCAAGCAAAGATTGACTCCACTGTCTACCCATCTCAGTTTGTAGCACAGGGCAGGTACCTCCAGGATGGTCCATTTCATGATGTATTGTGGTTGTAGGAGAAGGCATGGAAGGTGAGGGAGTGAGTATGTGTCACAATATGGAATCCAGAATAAGTGGTGAGGGCCTAAAAAGTGTCCCCAGAATAGGAAACATTTGTAATCTGTGGATGACACTAGTCTGGACAATATAAATGCAGTTCCTATATCCTTGGCTGACACCACAAGGCAGACAGCCCACCTAAACTATATTAAGAACTCCCAAAATACTAACGAAAGTGAGTGAAACAGTGAGTGAATGAGTGAGCATGTGTGTGCATGACACATGTTGATGGAGACCACAAAACTTCAAACTGAGGGTAGTGTGTGTGCTGTCGGGCTTCTCAACCTGGACCTGACACTTTAAAACCAAACCAAGCAAAAGACTGTAAGAGAGCAGACACACACATGCACTGATTTGTGTATCTTACTAAGACGCACACATAAAACCATTTTGGCCAACACTTCCATTTCTAGGAACGTATCCTTCAGATACATTAGCTACCAGCAAAGGCAGATAAATAAGAATGTTCATATTCAACACTGTATGCAACATATCTATTTGATTAAAAACTATCACCTTAAGAAGAGCGAGGAAGTTTCTTATTCTGATAACAGGAACATCTCCAAGACCTATTAGAAATGACAGGAGAGGTACAGAACAACCTTAATTTGCCTCAATTTATGTATCTTTGGGCTTCCCTAGTGGCTCAGACGATAAAGAATTCATCTGCAATGTGGGAGACCTAGGTTTGATCCCTGGGTTGGAAAGATCCCCTGGAGGAGGGCATGGCAACTCACTCTGGCATTCTTGCTTGGAGAATCCCCATGGACAGAGGAGCCTGGCAGGCTACAGTCCATGGGGTCACAAAGAGATGGACATGACTGAGCGACTAAGCCCAGCACAAAGCATGTATCTACACACACACACACACACACACACACACACACGCTTGTATATGTATAGGAAAAAATTGGAAGGTGACAAAAGAACCCATGATATAATACTGAAAAGGGGTGTGGTAGATAAAGGGCCTGGGGAGGATGAAGGATATAAGCCAGCCCAAGATCGGATGCCTTGCTGTACAATGTGAATGCATTTTAAACAGGTCCATTTATTAGAGAGGCCAAGTTCTCAATGCCAGTAGTACTTCAAACTTGCCTTGGACTTAGAGACAGGAGTCTTCCACTTCTGCCAGCCTGCCTTGGCTTAAGAAATGAAAGATTTGTCACTGGATACATTTTTGGAAACTCTCAAAACTCCTGTTAAAATAATGGCAGGAATGGAGGAGAGGCCAAGGCCAGGGTTGGGGGGTGGTCAATGTCCCAGTTATTTCAGCTGTCCTGCCTGGTTCCACACGCTCCACTAAGCATGGCGACAATTTGGCCCGGAATAATAGCTGCAGATTCAAGAACGAACGGGGGTAGGGTGGCGGGGAGGAAGAAAAAGTAAGCTTTGGAGAGCTATTTTCTTCCTACACTGTAAAAACTCAAATACCAGGGGGCTGAGGGTGGGCAGGGAGACAAAACAGTACTTTGTCTTAAATCTTCAGTGCAGTAAGTTAAGGTTTCCAAGCCTGCACAAAACTGTCGATGCCTTTTGAGCCTTTACATTCTGGCGTTGAGCGCACATAATATACAAATGAAAAGAATTGGAGGTTTAATTTAGAATTCGGACAAAAGGCCCAGACACATGTGTCTCTATGAGAATGTTGGGGTGGGGGGTGGGGAGGGCAGGAATGACAGCACATGTCATTAGCCAGCGTGCACAGGCTGCTTTTGGACTTTGACTGGGGAGACTCGTTCCGATTTTAACAAGTTTGCCGAGAAGACCTTCAGCTGGGCTGCATATGAGGCCCTGCTATTTTTAATATAAATGTAATGTTTTTAAATCCATCGACGGTGTCCTAAACCAGATTTGGTCGTAAGCAGCTGTGCTGAAATTGTAAAATCTCACCCTTGTGTCTGGTTTCACATCTGGTAACTCACAGCTAACAGTTACAACTCTCCAATAGTAATTAAATGTTTTCTTTAAAAGAAAAAACACCCACAATCATATATGGCAGAATGCATTATTAAAGGAGTATTTTGATTCACAACAACCACCACCAGGAAGAATCCAGCAAGAATTTTATAGGTAGTTGGGTACTTCTAGGTACTTTTTTTCTAAAGGTGTTGATCAAAATAAGTACATGTTACAAAAAAGCAAAGGCAGTTTGCAACGGGGTGGATATTGAGTAACATTAAGGGACCATAATTGCTAGTGAGGAGAATACCTCCTCTTTGATGTCAACCGTGGCTTTTCTTTTTAGTTTCAGAAAGGAAGAAACTTCAAAAGCCCTAATTTCAGGACAATAAAGTACTCACATTAATATAGGTACCAACTTTAACTGATCTTCAGCTCAGAAAAGAAGTTTCATGCTGAAAATGCTCTAGGATGAAGGAGATAGAACTAAAATATTTTTAGATTTCTTTCCACACACTATTTTAAATATGAATAAATGACACATAGATCCCTAAGATAGCCTTTAGAAGCCCCTTGCACATGCCACCCACGGAAAACAGTTACCTCCTTACATTCTGAAATATATGGTTTTATTTTATACTGCTATTTTAAATTTGCTGACAGAGTGTATTAAGTGAATGGATTCTCCCCATAGCTTAAAGATTCTGGTGTAACTAGCAAGGTATAGGAAAGATACTCTATAAATTAACCATCTTTTCTTTCTCGGATATTATATCAATAAGGTATAATTTTAATAAGATATAAAATAGAGCTATGAGTTTTTCTAATGCTCACTGTTTTTAAGATTAAGCCCTCACTTTATGTTTATTTCTTTAAGATGTATAAGGTTGTCCTATCAATGGTAATGTTGTTAATATTTGTAAGCATTTCTAGTATGCATGGTTGTATTCATACATCTGGTTCTGTCTTCCACAATTAGTAATTTTCCTAAACTATAAGATTTTGAGGGTGAAATAGAAAGATGCATACAACCCCATTTTGTAGCAAGAGATAAAGTCAAATGATTGAGATTGTTACAAAATTGTATTTGTAATAATAAAAGTAAAAAAAAAACAGTAATAAAAGACTGTGGTTTTATCTTGTTTGTTTGTTTGGGGGGTTACATAGAATACTTGGATTAGTCCTTAGAAAAGGACTCTATCACTTAAGTATCACAAAGGTAAAGAGAAAAGCACACAAATTCTAATTGCTTATGCTTGATGAATTTTTGGAGGTTACTCCTCACACATTTTAAGCAGAAAAATTTAATGGTTCTAAGTGGATGTTTTGAGCCATGAAATCATCATTCACTGTAGTTTTAGACTCTAATGATATGCATTATTAAAGAGGAGGAAAGGACAAGAAATGTAAGAAAATGCCTGAAGCAGAGTGAGCTTGGAACCCAGGCCTACTCTGTGACACTGAGTAGCTTCAATCCTTGGCACTTGAATGAAAGAACTGAGGACTATGAGGGTTCCTTAGAACCAGCTGTTATCTCATCAGAAGCCCTGGAATCCTGACCTGTAGCAACAGATCTCTGTCTTCATGTTCGCCACGCTTTCCCTTAGGGATAAGTAATGGGCAGGCTTTCCTTGTAAGCACACCTGTGATCCCCGCAACCTAGGAAAGCTGGAAAGGCAGAATCTGATTGGAGAGCACAGGTCTCAGAAGTCTGCCTCCCAACATGGATGACTGGGGGGATAGTCATAACTTCAGAATGAAATTAGCAGAGTTGGCCAGCCTGAACAAAGCAGCTGCCTTCTGAATCACCTGGAACTTAGAAAGCCCTGCTCTTGGTGATCAGCAGGGCACCAGCCTGTGAAGCAGAGAGGCTGCTGCCCCTGAGGGGTGGTGCTTCTTCAAGCACCTCCTTTCCTGGGTCCTATTGCTGCTTTTTCCCACCTAAGTGGGGAAAGGGGGAGTTGTAGCCTCCAAAAGCAATGAGGGGTAAGGGAAAGGCAGAAACAGTGATATGCACTGCATTTATAAAAAGTATTTTTTGAGCTATTAAAAAAAAGAAGCCAAGGTACAAATGCATGCTCACTCAGCCCCACCCCTAGAGAGGGCTTGCTGGGAGAGTCAGGACACTGAATTATGTATCTCCTTCCCCAGCTGTATCTGCTGACACTGTGTGCTGTTGTACTACCCAGAAAGCCGAGTACACGCTTAGGGTATTTTTGATCTGATAGAGTCTGTCTACGATGCAGGAGACCAGGGTTTGATCCCTGGGTTGGGAAGATTCCCTGGAGAAGGAAATGTCAGTCCACTCCAGGACTATTGCCTGGAAAATCCCATGGACAGAGGAGGCTGGTAGTCTACAGCCCATGGGGTCGCAAAGAGTCAGACACGACTGAGTGACCTCACTTCACTCCATGAGCTGCTGTGGTTTCCACAAAGGAGGCCTTCAGGGAGCACAGATTTTAAAGCCCTGAAAGTGACTAGAGATGAGACCCTTACTCAGGCCACTAGGATCATCAAGCAGTCCAGCACATCTCCTCGTTTGGATGTGATCAGAACAAAAGCCTCTTGTGGGTGCACAGAATGTAGTGGGCGAGGCACTGCCAAGAGAGCTGGCCTGGGGTAGAGACCGGCTCTTACACACAGGGGCCATTATTTCCTCTCTGTCTCTCTGGACCTCCTTCACTCAACTGAAATGATAGCTTTCACCAAGACATTCTGTGGCCTCACAGGTCTCAGTGCAAAATGATATGAAAAGCCCAGGAATCCAGCCAACGGCCAGGAGCCAAAACAATTCCTTATCCACTCGGAGCCATTGAAATGGACCAGACACCTCTGTCTTCCGAAAAAAAGAAAAACACCCATAGATGGGCCCAGACAACTAGTGGCATCTGGTTTACAATTCTTTCTGAGCTGTCTTGCCCACATCTCCTTTCTGAGAAAGACTAAGAAAAGGAAAGTGGTTCTCCCATTGAGGACAGGGACCCCATCCTTTGTCCTTAACTATGGCTCCATTCAGAACCAGCTGTCCTTTGAACACTGCATGGCAAAGACAATTGCCATGGAGTGGTCATTTAATTCTCTCTCCCTCTCTTTCTGATGGCAAACATTAACTGCTGACTACAACAGGACCACCTGCAATGTGTTAGTCATTAAAAAGGTCACCGTTACTAAACATTTTAAACTGTGAATAGCTTCAGATTAAATTAGGTGTAAAAAAAGTCATTTCCTCTCTGTGATAAACTCAAACACCTGCAGTAGGGCTCATGTTTACCAGGGACATAAAGGGCCTCTCCCAGCTCACAGACCATTTGGGGGAAGAAAAACAAAAGCCCCATTCTGTCAGCTATCTCTCTGCCCTTGTAATAGGATTCTCTAAATTCGGTGACTGTTTGCACGTCCCCTTGAGAAGTGTGAGGATTGCACAGACAATCTAAACCTCCATTCACGTGGGCCTCATGCTAGCTTCTTCAGCCCTTCCACATGAATTTCCTTATATTTTTTCCTGTTAACTTTCTCCTGTGTTTTTACATCGCATGTGACTCCACCCAAGGGTTGAACACTCTTTCAGTCTACCACAGTCACTGTAGACTGCCTGATGTTTTCAGTATCTGCGCAGGCAGGTAAGGGGAGTGAGCACGGATGGCTGGCCTTTGGAGAGCGTGAACCCTGCATGACACTGTGCTGAGCGCCAGCATGCAACCTGCGGATGGTCCTGCCCACCTCACTCCCCTCTTCACAAGCCAACACACTCCAGCTCTGAGAGGCGAAGTAGCTTGCCTGAGGGAAGTTCATGGCTTCTAGCAGAAGGTCCAGGAGTCATTTTCCCACCACTGCGTGGGCTGAGTCCGCCACCGTCTCTGGACCAGCTATCCGTAGCCTTAGCTTCTCCACTGCTTGCCCTGCTTCTGTGCTGGCCTCACCAGCAGTGATCAGGGTGTGATTCTGACAAACTGGATGACATCACTCCTGATGAGAACCCTCCTGTGGAGTCCCACGGCAGTTAAAATACAGTCTAGACTCTTCTGTATGATCTTGCCCCTGACCTCCTCGGGACTTTTTTTCTCCTCTCCCCTCAGTCCGGCCACTCGGGCTTTCTCTCTGTGCCTTGCATGCCAATCCTATTCCCTCTGCTTGAAAGGATCTCCCCCTAGATGTGTGTATGTCAATAGCTCCTTCTATTCATGCAGGTAGCAGATATCATGCATTTCCTCATCCAATCTAGACTGCCCTTCAGGCCTTCTCCGTCACATCACCCTCTTTATTGTCTTTGCATTTCTTGTCACTATCTGAGAGTCCATGCTTACTGTCTCAGTCTCCATTAGATTACACATTCCATTGGGGTGGGAACCTTATCTTGGCTTCTGCTGCATCCATAAGGCATGCATAATACCTGCCTCAGTTCAGTTCAGTCACTCAGTTGTGTCCGATTCTTTGCGACCCCATGAATCGCAGCACGCCAGGCCTCCCTGTCTATCACCAACACCCAGAGTCCACTCAGACTCACATCCATCGAGTCAGTGATGCCATCCAGCCATCTCATCCTCGGTCGTCCCCTTCTCCTTCTGCCCTCAACCCCTCCCAGCATCAGAGTCGTTTCCAATGAGTCAACTCTTCGCATGAGATGGCCAAAGTACTGGAGTTTCAGCTTTAGCATCATTCCTTCCAAAGAAACAGGTCAGGTGGTCTGGTATTCCCATCTCTTTAAGAATTTTCCACAGTTTATTGTGATCCACACAGTCAAAGGCTTTGGCATAGTCAATAAAGCAGAAATAGACATTTTTCTGGAACTCTCTTGCTTTTTCCATGATCCAGCGGATGTTTGCAATTTAATCTCTGGTTCCTCTGCGTTATACCTGCCTAAGGTTGCTGATTACTGCATAGATGAACCAATGACTCATAGAACTGAACCCAGGTGACTGAAGCTCCAAAGTTGGTCTTCCGGGTGCATAACAGCGATGACAAGCTAGACACGGATGAGCAGGAACTATTACTGGCCTCAGTGACTGCTTTCTCACTCTGACCTATACTTTCATCTCAACATGCTTTTTTTTTTTAAATGTATAGGACTCTCTGCTTTCAGATTTTAAAAAAGACTTCAAATATTGTAATTGGCATTCTAGAGGGAGTTTGTAGCTAGCTACTTCCATATTCAGTCTTTACACTTAGCATATATGTCATATTTTTAGTCTCGCCCTTGTATCATTCATATAAAAGAATATGTTTCCTAGTAGACTACAGGTTCTTTTGATGGCATCACCACTTAGCAAGGTATTTAGTATCTAGTTAGTGCTACTCAGCCTTTGTATGGTAAAATTAAATAGTTTACTATATAACCAGAGCGTCTCAAATGGCACAGTGGTAAAGAATCCACCTGCCATTTCAGGAGACACAGGAAACGTGAATGTAATCCCTGGGTTGGGAAGATCTGCTGGAGAAGGAAATGGCAACCCACTCCAGCCGTATTCTTGCCTGGAGAATTCCATGGACAGAGGAGCCTGGCAGGCTTTTGTCCATAGGGTCACAAATAATCAGACTCAGCTGAGTGACTGAGCACCATATAATCACTTTGATCTACAGAGACCAGTTTTATTATTATCCAAACATCTCTTTTCTGTATTTCTATACAATTGTCTGGTCTTCACCTGTATGTGCTAAAGGGCCATAGTGGACACTCACTAAATGTTTATTGCAACCGAAATGAGGCCTGAGAATTGGAGAAGGGAGGGGCTGAGTTCTGCCTTCCATGACAGTCTTCAGACATGGACCCTGCTGTGCACAGTTAACAGGATGCATACACCTTGTGAAAATATCTGGGAATTAAAAAGATTTAAAGATAAAGAGAAAATGATCCTAGTGATATTTAAAGACAATTCACCTCAATATTTCTTCTAAAAGCTTGGTAGCAGTGGTATTTGTCTGGAAACAACCTGAATTTCTATTAATTCAAAAATAGTTGGATAACTTGTGGCATATCCCTTCCTATGGAATATTATTCATGTCTTATAAAGAATGAGCTCTTACTGACCTAAAAATATTTCTATGATATATTGTTAATTGCAATAAATAAATAAGTCATCCAGAATTATTTTCAAAAACATGTTAATTTGTGTGGGCATGGAGAAATGTATGGAAGGATACACACCAAGCTGTAAAAATCTGTCATCATAGAGGGGTGAGAACAGAGGGGCTGTAAAAGGGAGTTATTGACTTTTCCTTTCCATATATTCATTCTACATCCTTCTTTAAGAGGATTGCTTTTGAATAAAAGTTTATTAGAAAATAAATATTAATATAAAATGCAAGGTTTTCCCTGGAATAGGGCATATATCTCAGCAGCTGGAGAACAATCATCAGAGTGTTCAGGGAATAGTGAGTTAACTTTCTTCCCTTGATCCATGTCCCCTGATGAGCTCATCTCTTGCCCACAAATCCAGTTATCAAGAATAAGTGGCAGGCTGCTGGGAACTGACCCTAAGGAAATGGTCCAAGGAGAGAATTCACAGAAAGCTCTCTCCTTTGGGTTATTTATCACATTGCTGTATTGTAGGATGATAATATTGGGTACAACATAAATGCCCTACAATAGAGGAAGTAGCCTCTTATTATTTATTTAGCTAATAAATTATGATACACTCACTTGGAAAATGTTAGGAATCATTAAAATTAAGACATCGAGCACTTTATAGCCCCCTGGAAAATGCTTATGTTACACATGTTGGTGGAAAAGCACAGTAGACAAAACTAAATTCTATGAGTGCATTTCTATGACACTGATCAGAAAAGGACAAGGTAAAGACATGCCCCTTAGACTAATGTAACTAACAGTGATACTCGAAAGCAGCCCCCCAAATCTCACACACTCAAGCTATTACAGAAATATTAAGTAGTTGCTCTGGGAAAATCACCCCTAACTGTATAAATCACTGGGGAATGTCAGTCCTAGAGTTATATGTCTTGCTTAAAATCATTTCAGATGACATTTTGTCCAATGTTTTCAAATAACCTGAGAGCATCACCATTTTTTTTTTTTTTCTTCTTTTTCCCCAATTGCACTACAGGAAAGACCTGCCTTTATCTCAAGAGATAAGAAAGAAACTGGGATGTCTTTTGTTTGGTTTGTAAACTTGGCCAGGGTCTTGTGAGATCTCAGGGAAAATGACTGTGATTAGTCCTAAACATCATGAGGAAATGTTAATTCTAGTCAATTTGTTGAAAATCTCAAGAGAAAAACCATTTAAGGGACATGAAGAAGGTGGTTTATAGAAAATAGGGTATGGAGCACTGGCCTGGGAGTCAGAAGGTCTCACATTCACTCATTCACTCATCCATTCAATCATTCATTCATGCCTGTTATGCGCAAACCAACTTTGGAAAGTAAACATTAAAGCCATCTGGCCCCTGCCAGCTCAAGCTAGCTGTGGTGGAAATGCCAGGATGCAACCAAGGAATTATAGTATAGTGTATTAAGAACAGTGATGAAAAATAATATTATGGAGTATGAAGGAAGAAATTCTGGCTTCTTCTTGAGACTGTAGACTTGCCTCCCAAACCTATATGACCCTGGAAGACCTGGGTCCCGGAGTCCTGGCTATTAAGAGGCAAGATAGAGAGGTGGTGAAAGACATGATTTTTAGAAGCAGACTCAAGCCTCAGCACCCCCAGGAAGTGCGTGACATTGGGCAAGTTATTAAACCTCTGCAGAATGATTCCCTCAGTTGTAAAATGAGATAACAACATTATGTGCCTCACAAGACAAGTGTTAGGGTTCCAGGAGAAGTTGCTCCGGCAGATTTGAGCATAGTGCTTGGCTCATAATTCCAGCTAAAGAAATGAAAGCTATATTACTGTGAATAACAACTCTTCGGCCTCAGTTATTTTGGCCAGAACAAGGCAGATGGTATGCTACTGCTGGGGAATATAATTCATGTGCTGCTTCAGGCACTGGATTTTGATCTGTGGGGTGTGGAGCTAGGTTCTTAAGCATTCCAACCTGTTACTATTAATCATTTCCCTTGGAAACATTTCCGGAGTCAGTCTCCTGAGTGAATGCTGTCAATGGGCTGTGGGTGCGTGAGCAGGAGGGATCTTACTCATGTGGGAGCCAGTCTGTCCTTCCCTGGTGTGGTACAAATTAGAGGGAGTCTGTGGGGCTTCTCTCCAGCTCCCATGGCTTCCCCCAGGGAGGGCTTCTTGACAGCATTGTGGTTTGGGTTGTCATCACAACTAACCACTCATTTCTCAACTGACGCCTTGTGTCACTCTGTGCATCCCTGCAGGGTTGTGGGAAAGACTCCTGCTGAGTAGTAAGAGGCAGGAAGACAGGCTGTACCAGGGGGACAAAGAGGGCAGCGTAGCTCAGCCGCCAGGCTTGGGAGGATGGACTAAAAAGCAGGGCCTATTGAAACCCGGCACCAAATGAACAAAACTGAGGTTCTCCCTTGCTTTCCAGAATGGCATGTCGTTGCTTTGATTTCACTGCATAATCTTGGATGGGACTATATTCCCAAGCAACTGAAATCCTATGGTCACAACAGCACTGACTTTGGCAAAGGGGGCCAACTATGCACATAAAAATAATGAAAGGCTACCTTCAGTGAATCCTATTGAATTCACTGAATCCAATCTCATTTGCGGATTTACACTTTAATCACGTGTCATCGTCATGTCCATTTCATAGGTGAGAAAACTGAGATACAGAGAGATTAAGATATTTATCCGTAATTGCACAGCTAGCAGGAGGTGGAGCCAAAGTTCAAATTCTGGCAGTGGGAGTTCCAGCCTGAGGACTTAATCTCCACATTGTGCTGACGCCTGATGAATGCACTGAAATAAAGAGGGGACACAAGATCAACGTGATTCCCCAAAGGGCCCCGAGCCAGCTAAGGTCTCCCATGGAAGACTCTGAAGGCCTGGGTTAAAACAGAGAGGTCTCCAGGAGGGGCCCTATCTAAGCTCTTAGCAGTCTTGGCTACAGAGCATGAATTAGTTTCTTCAGAGTAGCTCCTTTTTGAGCAAAGTGTAAATAGGATGGTGGTGGGAAGAGTTTTTCTCTGAAAAATGGGATTCCCTATGATTCTCAAGAATGGATGAGAGCCCAGCGAACCAAAAAGAGGCAGCTGGAATGGAATTATGGAGAAATGGAGTTAGAGAAGAAGGACAAGAAAGGACTAAAAAGTTTTAATGTGTCTCCACCACAATTTAACAAAGGCTGGCCCTGTTGATTCAAAAGTGTCTTGTTTTTTTTTTTTCCTCAACTCTTCCTGTTGAGAGGATGTTACCAGAATCTCCTTGATCTGGATATTCTCAGGTTCTACAGTCCATCAGGTACCAGAGAGCTCCAGGGGTCATTTAGTTCAAGCCTTGGACTCGGAGATTGTCAAAACCAAAATCCATTTCCAGAAGCATTCAGTCTTGGTCAGCCCAAGCTGATGGGCATTTACTGGCCAGCTAAGTGGTAGCACCTGCCCTGGGTACATGGGTGGCATAAAGACACAGTCTGGTCAGTGCTAGAAGACAAGTAAGAGGACAGAGACCAGGGGCCACAGCTACTGAAAGCAATGACATCAAACTCCTATGGATGGGCAACCCAGGCGAAGAGAGAGTCCTTGGGTGAAATGAAGAGCCCGGAATGAAATAAAGAGGAAAACAAGGGAAGATGAATTGAGTGGAGGAAAAGGAGACTTGCAAAATAAATAGAAGAGAAGAGACCCAAGAGTGATGAGAGAGGAACCTGGCAGGAAGATGTGAATGAAAGAGGCAACCAGAGAAAATCATCCATGACTGAGAAAATCAAAGGAGCTGAACTGCCTAATGACAACCTTGAGGTTTCAACTGGTGATGCTATGGAGATAAACATCTCTCCCATTTTTCTCACTTTTTTTTTTNTGGAGAAATGGAGTTAGAGAAGAAGGACAAGAAAGGACTAAAAAGTTTTAATGTGTCTCCACCACAATTTAACAAAGGCTGGCCCTGTTGATTCAAAAGTGTTTTTTTTTTTTTTCCTCAACTCTTCCTGTTGAGAGGATGTTACCAGAATCTCCTTGATCTGGATATTCTCAGGTTCTACAGTCCATCAGGTACCAGAGAGCTCCAGGGGTCATTTAGTTCAAGCCTTGGACTCGGAGATTGTCAAAACCAAAATCCATTTCCAGAAGCATTCAGTCTTGGTCAGCCCAAGCTGATGGGCATTTACTGGCCAGCTAAGTGGTAGCACCTGCCCTGGGTACATGGGTGGCATAAAGACACAGTCTGGTCAGTGCTAGAAGACAAGTAAGAGGACAGAGACCAGGGGCCACAGCTACTGAAAGCAATGACATCAAACTCCTATGGATGGGCAACCCAGGCGAAGAGAGAGTCCTTGGGTGAAATGAAGAGCCCGGAAAGAAATAAAGAGGAAAACAAGGGAAGATGAATTGAGTGGAGGAAAAGGAGACTTGCAAAATAAATAGAAGAGAAGAGACCCAAGAGTGATGAGAGAGGAACCTGGCAGGAAGATGTGAATGAAAGAGGCAACCGGAGAAAATCATCCATGACTGAGAAAATCAAAGGAGCTGAACTGCCTAATGACAACCTTGAGGTTTCAGCTGGTGATGCTATGGAGATAAACATCGCTCCCATTTTTCTCACTTTTTTTTTTCTTTCTTGGTAAAAAAAAAAATGTTCTACTTTCCATAGCATTGTGTAAGTGACATTTGAGGAAATCAAGAAAATGGGGCTGAGTCTCCAGGTTAAGTTTGCAAAAAACGAAGACTTAGGGAATAGNGGTGATGCTATGGAGATAAACATCGCTCCCATTTTTCTCACTTTTTTTTTTCTTTCTTGGTAAAAAAAAAAATGTTCTACTTTCCATAGCATTGTGTAAGTGACATTTGAGGAAATCAAGAAAATGGGGCTGAGTCTCCAGGTTAAGTTTGCAAAAAACGAAGACTTAGGGAATAGCCATCAGAGGGGAGAGGTAAGAGAGACAGACGTGGAGCAGATGCAGAGACTCAGAGTCGGGTCTGACTAGGTAAGACCCCCAAGACCACTCCCTGGAGCAGCGGGACTAGCATGGCAGAGTCCCCTGGGAGTCTGGTCGAGACACTGCTGGACTCCATGTCCAGGGTCTGACTCGGCCAGTCAGGTGGGACCTGAGAGTTTGTCATTCTGATGCCCTCAGGTGAATGGCTCACCCTGGAAGAACCCTAAACATATTTGGAGGGATCCTGTGATCTTTACTGACTGTAGAGGAGGAAATGACCCAAATCTGTCTGAATCTCAAAGGAAAGGATGTTTTCCTGGTTATAAACGAGTAGTATACAAAGAGTCATCACCAACTCAATGGACATGAGTTTGAACAAACTTCAGGAGACGGTGAAGGACAGGAAAGCCTGGCATGCTGCGGTCCGTGGGGTTGCAAAGAGTTAGACATGACTTGTGACTGAACAACAACAGAGAGTCCCCATCTAGCTGCCAACAAAATGCTGTGGAAGTTCACAGGAGAAGGGAACGCACATAACTTCTTTGCATGTAGTGCTAAATCAGTATTGCCAGGCTCCCTGTGCGGTTAGGAAGTGTAACAGCTTATGGTAAAGGAATCTAATTAGAGGCCAGGAAGCCTAAGCTTGAATCCCAGTTGAGGTTCTTAGCATCTGTGTGGTCTTTGGGGAGGGCGATTCATTAACCTCTCTGACCCCGTTTTCTCTACCTTACGCAGGGGAACTTTTCACTGCTTATTGCTGCTGCCACAATGCTGCCTTCCTGGCCCACATGCGGACCAAGATTCTGTTTTTGATCCCTGCAACACACCTGAAGGGAGAATGGAACACAAAGGTAAGCCCTAGGGCTTGCCTGGTGACTCAGGGGTGAAAAATCCACTTGCCAATGCAGGAGATGCAGGAGACGTGGGTTCGATCCCTGGGTCAGGAAGTTTCCCTGGAGAAAGAAATGGCAATCTACTCTAGTATTCTTGTCTCAGAAATCCTATAGACAGAGGAGCTGGGCAGGCTACAGTCCATGGGTTCACAAGGAGCGGGACATGACTGACTGATTCAACAACATAAAGTACTAGAAACCTGGCATCTTAGCTCCAGTTCCCTGGGGCTGGAGTCTGAAGCAGAGGTTTGCATGCAGGAGGCTTATTGAGAGGACTCTTGTAAATAACACATGCAAGGGAGTGAGGAAAGCAGAATTGAGCAGAGAGAGATGTTGAACTCTGATGCAATAGCTAAAGAGGTTTCAGCCTAACTTTGGGGAAGCTCCAGAGCAAGCCTGGCTCTTGCCAGTTGTCCAGGTTGGCGCAAAGAAGCTGTCTTTCTGTATCCTTAAGTCTGCCCTACATTTCATGCCCTTGGGAAGAAGGTTCAACCTCGGGTAAAGTGGTTCTCTTCAGACAGGGGCAATGCCTCAGCTGCAAGCTCTCATTAGCCAACACTCCCGGCAGTGGGGAGGAGGAGTGCCTTAGTCCCCAAATGGGAGGCAGCACTGACTGCATAATTTATGGAGGCCCTTGTTCAAAATTATTGAGAATTTCGAGATGGCAGCACCACATACTAAACACAGCATGTGACCCTACATATTGGGCCCTGCTTGGTTGTGAACCCAAGAAGCTGGCCTTCATGGAGGATCCGGTGGTACATCACCGTGTCCAGCTTGGTGTTGTGGAAAGGAAACAAGCACAGAGAGAAACCTCATACTAGCTCACTGGCTTATCAGATGCACCGCCTCTTCCATTTGGGGTCATTTAAAGGGTGACCCCAGTGGGCTTCCCTGGTGGCTCAGTGGTAAAGAATCCACCTGCACTGCAGGAGCCACAAGAGATTCAGGTTTGATCCCTGGGCGGGGAAGATCCCCTGGAGGAGGACATGGCATCCCACTCCAGTATTCTTGCCTGGAGAATCCCATGGACAGAGGAGCCTGGTGGGCTACAGTCCACAGGGCTGCAAAGAGTCAGACGTGACTGGAGTGACTTAGCACGCATGCACGTGCACAGGGTGACTCCAACATGACCATTACTGCAAAGACTTGTCCTTAAGGCCTCCTCAGGGCCCCCCAGGCTCTTCAGTGCAGACACAGGAGGCCAAGAGGCATCCTCTGGCCTTCTGAATTCTCAGCTGTTGGGTTTTGATTCTCAGTATCACGACCTTCCTCACAACTGGGAGATGGACAATGAGAATGTCCATCCCTTTCTTGAGAAACCTCACCTACCCATGGGCTGGGGCCTCACCTAACAGGCAATGACCAAAGAGTCACCTTTCTGCCTACATGGAGCAGCTGACGTGCCTTCACGAGGCCCTCAGCAGAGGGGTGGGGTAACTTTTCTCTACAACAAGCTGTTCGCTCTTCCCCTGAACCTCCATGCCCAGCCTACTCAGGCTAGGCTGCCTTGGGCCTCAGATGCCTGCCTATTTCTCAGCTTCAGAGTCATGCAAGTCCCTTTAAATCAGTTAAAATAAATGTTTCGTTTGATTATTTTTTCATCAGCCAAAGCCTAGGGTTTCTGGACCCTGTCTTTTAGTTCTTTTAAATAAAATTTGAGGCAAAGAATAAACCTCTCTATGCAGTCTATCAGAGTTTCGTTTTCTCTCCCTTTTTAAACTGCGTTCTAACCCCAATGCGGGGCCCCCGAGCCTGTTACAGTTGCTCAGTAAGGCGTAGCGCTCAGCACTCACTCTGACACAGGCCTTCTGCTCCAGCTCTCGGCCGTGACCCTTTAAATCAGTGAAAATAAATGTTTTGTTTGATTATTTTTTCATCAGCCAAAGCCTAGGGTTTCTGGACCCTTTCTTTGAGTTCTTTTAAATAAAATTTGAGGCAAAGAATAATCCTCTCTACGCAGTCTATCAGAGTTTCGTTTCCTCTCCCTTTTTAAACTGCGTTCTAACCCCAATGCGGGGCCCCCGAGCCTGTTACAGTTGCTCAGTAAGGCGTAGCGCTCAGCACTCACTCTGACACAGGCCTTCTGCTCCAGCTCTCAGCCGTGTCTGCTTTCCTCCTCTCCCTCTCTTCTTTATTCCAGTTTTAGAATGTCGGTGAGCTGGTTGGATTTCTTTCTTATTTTCTCTAACCTATTGCAAGACTTAAAGAGTTTCGTATTTCACATTAGGCAGTACTCTTGCCTGGAAAATCCCATGGACGGAGGAGCCTGGTGGGCTGCAGTCCATGGGGTCGCTAACAGTCGGACAGACTGAGCAACTTCACTTTCACTTTTCTCTTTCATGCATTGGAGAAGGAAATGACAACCCACTCCAGTATTCTTGCCTGGAGAATCCCAGGGATGGGGGAGCCTGGTGGGCTGCCGTCTGTGGGGTCACACAGAGTTGGACACGACTGAAGTGACTTAGCAGCAGCAGCAGTGGATAAAAGGCAGCCTTCACTTGATAGTTGTCCCCTTCTGACTCGGGAATGGATCTTTGCCGAGTGTACAAGAGAGGCAAGACTGCGATTCGACTCTTTCACACCCTCTAAAAGCGAAAGTGAGGAAAATGGGATTGTTCTCTGAATTCTAGCTACCAAAAAGTTGTATGCAATTTGTATATAATAGGTTGAAGTCACTCACTATATGGTCTGTAAGTAACAGTCACTGATTGTATAAACTTAGAAAATATTTATCCAGGCAACAACCTTGTGTGTGTGTGTGTGTGTGTGTGTGTGTGTGTATGTCTATGTATGTGCATGTGTTGCATGCTAAGTTGCTTCAGTCATATCCAACTCTGTGTGACCGTATGGATTATAGTCTGCCAGGCTCCTCTGTCCATGGGATTCCCCAGGCAAGAATACTGGAGTGGGTTGCCATGCCCTCCTCCAGTGGATTTTCCTGACCCAGGGATCAAACCCGTGTCTCTTGCGTCTCCTGCATCAGCAGGTGGGTTCTTTACCACTAGCTCCACCTAGGAAGCCAAAGAATACTGGAGTGGATTGCCATGCCCTCCTCCAGGGGATCTTCCCAACTCAAGGAGCGAACCCAGGTCTCCCACATTGTTGGTGGATTGTTTACCATCTGAGCCACCAGGGAAGCCCTTAAATAATATGCTTAAATGCTGTGCATAACGGCTTAAATGCTTAAAAGCCCTTAAACACTGTGCTTAGTCTCTCAGTCATATCCAAACCTTTGCAACCCCATGGACTGTAGCCTTCCAGGCTCCTCTGTCCACGGGGATTCTCCAGGCAAGAATATTGGATTGGGTAACCATGCCCTCCTCCAGGGGATCTTTCAAGCTCAGGGATCGAACCTAGGTCTCCCACATTATGGGTGGATTCTTTACCCTCTGAGCCACCAGGGAAGCCCAGTAGTTCTGGAGTGGGTAGCCTATCCCTTCTCCGGGGGATTGTCCCAACCCAGAAATCGAATTGAGGTCTCCTGCATTGCAGGCAGATTCTTTACCAGCTGAGCTACAAGGGACAGTTATGTATGTGTGTATACGTGTATATATGTGTGTGTGAGTGTATGTGTGGTATATATGTATCCTATGAGCAAATATCATCATCATCATTTTACAGTTAAGAAGACTGAACAAGTAACTGACTGGTTCCGTTACTAAATCTTCAGGTCACATAGCTAATTACGATATGCATGGACCTACATACATGCACATACATACATACACATATCCCTGTGTATCTATGTGCTTGGCACAGATTAAACTAAAAGACTATTTAGGCAAACCAGCATATCTATTTCAGTTTTGCAATTCAAGCATAATGTACACACAGTAAGTGCATGTACCCTCATGTTTTCACATTCACATCATCCTCACTTAGATGACGACAGGGACCGCCTCAGCATCCCGGCAGGCTCCTGTCTGCCCCCTCCTTCTCCTCAAAGGCGACAGTGCTCTACTAGTTTTGCTTGTTTTTGCTGTGCCACATTCCATTACATGAAAAGAACACGTTTTATTCATCCAACCATTGATGGAATTTGCCCTTTCTAGTTTGGGACTTTGATACCTACTGTTGCTAAGTACAATTTTCAGACACATCTATTGTTGAGCACGTCACTCAATTCTATTAAGAATATACCTAGGCGTGGAACTACTGAGTCAAAGGTATAGCATATGTTTGGCTATAATATATATTACTATAGTTAGCCAAAGTCCTTGTATAAAATTACAGCCCTGGTTAGCAGCCTATGAGACCCCAGTGTCTCCTTTGACATCTTATTTACATAGGCATTTCAGGGAGTTTAAATATTAAGACTAGCTCCTGTACAGTGAGACATCCACTAGAATGCCATCACAGACCTTTCCTGCTGAACACACGCAATCCCAGGCTAGTGGCTCTGGCTTCCAGCTCCGTGGTGACTTCCCACTAGCTCCCTCCCACTGCTGTGACTTTTACACAGCTAGGCGAGCCCGGAGGAGATGCAAACAATTGCAGGTTTCATCTGTGTCATGAGGGTGAAACCCATTATTATGAAAAACGTTAACCTTTCCTCTTCTGGGCAGAAATAGCACCCGCTGTCAGGGGGTGCCTTGTTTAGAGAACCCTGTGGTTTCTGAAGAACTCTTAAAGTTCCAAAGAGTGAAGAAGCCTATTTTACTGCTCCACCGCACCATTTTTATATTATCTGACCTGCTGATTTATCACCTAAATCTGCAAGACAAGACTAGTCATCAGGCAAGAGGTGTCCCATATGGAAGTCGCGGCTCTCTCTAGTTTTCATACATAAGAAGAGATGACTTAAAGCCAGCAGGGAACTCACTTTCTTCACATCCTTCACTCTAATTCATAGTTACGAACACGAGGGACCTGCCTTTTCCTTGCAGCTCTCCAAGAAACTCCACTTTTATCAAAGAGAGAATAGCTCAGCCAAGTAACTTTATTTGGGCAGGTGAGGTGTTCAGTTTTCAGCCAAGAAATTCGGGTTGAGGGCTACAGGGTTTACCTAATTTGCAGCCTCACTCTAAGCAGGCTGACTTGAAGTTCAAGCAAGGATGAGAACATTCGATTACCCCTTGTGCTGCCATTAGCGCTGTCTGACTCCCCATCCATCTCCCTGCAGGCCTGGGGGAGGACTGCGCTTCCCGGCCCTTCCAGTTGCGGTGGGATCAGAGGACTAACTCTGACCAATGAGTTATGAGTGAAAATGGCACAGGCCCCACTCATTCTAGAGCTTTAGTTTGTGGTCTCAGAGCTCACTCTTAGACTCCGGGTGGTAACAGCATCTCTCAAGGTGGAGGCTGCTCTAAAAATGAGGAACAGAGCCTTTGTGGTTTGCTGTCACCAAGACGTTTGTATTATTTGTCAGTGCAACAGCCTCGTCTATGCTAGTTGATACACTTGCTCTCTCATTCAGCTGACACCCTTCTTTAAATGTGTCCTGGCTGACTTCTTTCAATCCCTATGGAACTAGAGATTCTAAAATAGGGTTTCTTTCCAACAGGAGCTAAAATATGGAATGAAAACCATGTCGTTCTAAATGTTGTACTTAGTTTGGCATCAAAGCCTCGTCTATGCTAGTTGATACACTTGCTCTCTCATTCAGCTGACACCCTTCTTTAAATGTGTCCTGGCTGACTTCTTTCAATCCCTATGGAACTAGAGATTCTAAAATAGGGTTTCTTTCCAACAGGAGCTAAAATATGGAATGAAAACCATGTCGTTCTAAATGTTGTACTTAGTTTGGCATCAATTATTTAATATTTAACCAGTAAGTGGTATACATTTGTTAAACAAGCAATCGTGTCAGTAACAGGTAAGGGAATGTGAAGAGGAACTAAAAGGAGATGAAAGGAACATGGTTTCATCTGAAGATGCTCGCGGGGAATTGCTGACACAGGGGCTTCTTGGCAAGAGCTGATGAGAGGAAGTGGGGAGGATTTAGAAAGCACAGGATCAATTACTCAGGCTTATCCTACAAGCTGGTTTCTCGCTCATATTAAAGGGAAAGTAAGAAGGAAGAGGATGAGGAAAAAATGAATATCCCCCAATGATCCTTTATATAGCTGGAACTCTAGGTAGACACGGAGCTCAGAAAAGAGGGGAAACAACCCATGTAGTATGATCACTTCATTTCACGTCACCTTTGAGAGCCAAACAGGTTGGATCTAATTGATTCCTACTGGGGACCAGAACAGTTTCCTTCTTGCTCAAGGTTGTAACCTAGGTGCTTAACATTAATACCTGGCATATAGGATGAGCTTGATAAGGGTTGTAAGATAAATGGATACATTAGAGAATAAATGAATGAGTGTGGGGAAAAGTTGACACTGAAACAGTCCTCACTGCAAGTTGAAAGTCATAATCCTCTTTCTTGTTCTAAAACTTTGCAGAAAACTCTTCCATGATCATTCTCTCTACTGATCAGCCCTGGAGAGTGGAGCTGGTCTGAAGTCCTGGGTTTGTGACAGGGCTCAGTGGATGGAGCCAGGTAGCATTGTAACATCTGTTTGCTAAATCTGGTGAAGCACAAACTCAGTGGACCAAGTGATGCTGGTGCAAGTACCTGTCGACTGCTGAAAGCCAGATCCCACCTTTTCCTTTCCACGCACACTCAGCATCACGGGAGAGAGGCTGCTTGGGCTCTGGTCCCAGTTCTTAGGGTCTTTGCTTCCTCCTCCTCTGTAAAAAGAGGTGGCTACGTTAGATCAGGAATTGTGCATTAAAAGTCACCAGGAGCTTTTTAAACATGTAGATTCCCAAATGGCTCTTCCAGAGTCTCCGATCCCCAGGCTCTGGAGCTGGATCTTAAGAACTCATGCTCTAACAAGCCTCCCAGACAACCCAACCATGCTTGTCTCCTGAAACCACACTTTGAAACATAGGGTCTTTAAGTTGCCTCCAATGTATCACATTTGTTTAAATGGTTCTATTACAATAATTTTATAAATACCGCATCCTCTCTCAGAAACCATTTTTCAGTCAATCAGGCATCATGTCAATCCCTGCTGATATGAAATGACTTTGAGTAGCTGAACATCTCGATCAATTAACATAGTGCTCCCCACTTCCTCCTGTCAACTCTGCCAGAAAGTTGTGTTGGCCTTTCACCATGAGCATCTTCAGATGAAGGAGTCTTATTTTCATGTCTTTTTCATTTCTCTTCACATTCCCTTACCATCAACTTAAAAAGGCTGGCATGGGGATTTTTGTTGAGAAAGCCAATTCCTTAACATTGTTTTGAGATAGAGCCCCAAATTTCTTTAGAGTATTTGTTAAATTCAAAAGCAATATTTCAGGGCTGCTGTCAAGCTCTATGTACAAGCACCACAGGGACGGTGCTTCCAAGAGGGAAAAACCATAGATATGGTTAAGTGTCCCCCTGCTGCCGACCCACTTGGCCCAGGAAGATATGAGGTCCACAGTAAATGTGGCTTGTGATAATTCCTTATCCGAAACTGAATAAATCCTAAAGGCTGTCCTAACAATTTGTTTTTAGGGAAGACAGGGTGGATTTGAGAGAGAAGATGCAATTTTCTTCTCTGTCCCAGCTTTCCAGGGACCTCTGATGGCTGCAAACCCCTAAAACCCTTCCCAAGGTCACCTTGCTTCCCAGGTGATCTCAAAGCATTCTCTTATCCTTGATATCTTGCTCTGGGAAATCTAGGGTTAACCATGCCAAGAGTCTGGATTAATCCCAGGATTCCAGTCCCTGCCTGAGGCTCAAGAAAGGAGTGCTGGGCAGGGTGCCCACCCCATGGCCCGTCTAGAACAGAAGTGCTGAGCATATGAGATATGCGGTGTGGGGCCATGCCCCAGTGACATCCGAAAGGGACCCTTTTGGAAAGTTTCATGAAATTCATGACCAACTGTCATCAGCCACAAAGGGGGAAGAGGCTAAAATCTTAGAGTTCACAGCATCCAATCTTGATATGGTTTTTTCTTGGTGTCTTTTTTTGAGACCATCTTCTTCAGCCTTCTTTTCCAGCGTGGTTTCATTTTCCTCAATTCCAATATTAGCATTTTGCAGCTGCTTCTACTACAATAATGACAATAGTTCAATTATGTTCTTGCATATGTCAGGTATAGTATGGTCTAATTTAATCTTCATTACACATCGCCATATTGCAATTATACATGCTATCCAAGTGTTAACACATATTTAAACCTGCTATTCCTTTGTCACTGATTTACAAAGGAGGTACCTGAAAAGAAGCAGATGTCATAATTACACGCTTATTCAGCTCATTTTAAAGTAAGCCTCAAAGTAAATTGCAGATGAGCCAGGCATGTCTTGAAATTAATGTAGTGATAGGACACTAATGCCGCGATTCATTACGGTTTGTCAATGTGCCGTACTTCTGGAATGTGCGATAAAATTATATTAATACTCTCTGCTAATGAGATTAATGAATATGAACATGCAGGAGAAGAATGGAGTCCTTTGTTCAGCTATTGAAAAAAATAACATATAGGTAATTAAAAAGAATTAATCAAATCATGTACAGCCTCATTTATATTAAATTAATTTGTCTGGTTTCATTTCTAATAATTAATCACTTTTTGCAAATTACAAAGCACTTCAGGCAGATGGAAGCACTACTGTAGGAGTTGTGCTTCAGAATATTTAGAACGATCAAGGTGGTCCCTGTGGGTTCATATTAATTAAGGTTTAACAGTTTGGAAAATTGTAGCAATATTTTATGATTCATGTAATTAAACTCTGTAACAAAATGTCACAACTGCTAGTTACTTCTGCGCCTGTGATTTATATCTTCCTCCTTTTGGAAAGGAAGCAGCAGAAATGAAGTCTTCTGAAACGTGCCGACACAGTCAATGGGAAAACAAGCTGTTGGGTTCATTGCAAACGGAAGCACTTTGTCTGGGGCACCGGCGCACCCTCGCACTTGCAAATTCCACCTTGGGGTTATGCAAATGAGATTGAATCATATGATATGGCATATGGTGGAAATCTCGGGGCTCTCTTCTGATACATTTGCTTGGATAAAAACCTAAAAGGCAGGAGTTGCTTGTGCTTCCTTCCCAAACTACATTGGGTGCATAACAAACTCCCATTGACTGAGGCAGCTCCCAGAAAGAAAGCCAGATGTTACCCTGAACCTAAATCCAGCTGGTTTATACAGCCAGGGTTCTTCCCAGGAACCGTTTTCCCCAGTCCCTGGTGTCCTGGAGAGAGACTGCAATGGGCAGCACGTCCTAAGGACTGTAGCACAGGAATGCTGTGTGCTTTGTGAATCGCTCTCCTCCCTGGCAGCGGAAGGACTTGAAGAGACAGCTGATGAGGATGCCTCATTCCGGACGGGGTCTTATTCCTCACTGGGCATCAGAAACACCTAGGGATTTTTTTTTCTCATAAAATCCAATGTGTTGGCTTTTTCCCCGTTGTCTCCTCAAACCCACTTCTGGCCCTTTTCATCCTGATCTGTGCCCAATGATGCTGATCTCTGATGGTGGGGTTTCTTGGCTCCCTGGACAACTGAATCCTGCATGGGGGAGGCATCAAGCCAGAGATGGATAGGCAGGGGATGTCAAGGGTTTGTTTCCCATGCCTTCCCTGCCTCAGTGTGGTGTCTCTCCTTGAGACTGAGTTCCTCCTGAGTGACCATGGTCCCCTTGGGCAGCTCATCTCCCAGCGCCTCACTGCCCACTGGCTCCAGTGACACTGATCCCCCTCGTCCTTCAGCTCAGCGGGACTGGTGGCCTCTCATTGTTGCCTGCTTCTGGGTGCCTCACCGTCCTTGTCTGGCCCTTTAATCCTACTCTCTCCTCCAACAACCACTTCATGAAATCTTCTCCATTAAGTTATATGATAGTGAATCCATGCCTGGGTCTCACTCCAGAGACTGATTCAGTTGCCCTTGGGTGAAGCCCCAGCATGTGTATTTTTAAAAATCATTCCTGATGATTCCATTGCATAAGGTGGAGAAGCTCTGCATTAGAGATATTCTAGGAAGAGTTGGTATCTCCCAAAATAGTTTGTGCTAACACAGTATTTATTGTGGGCCAAGTTCTGTGTACAGTTCTGTAAATATACTGATACAGTTCATCCTTATAACAGTTAAGAGACAGGTTGCTATTATTATCCCATTTTACAGGTAAATTAGTTGAGGGCTGACAGGAGGAAAGTAAATTGCCAAGATCATACAGTAAGTAGTGAAGCTAGAATTCGATCTAGAATCTATTTTCTCTATCATTATCATGTAATATTGAGGGTTTTTTCCAATTTATTTTAAGAAATGATTTGGAAATGGGGAGGACCTGATTATTTATTCACATTTACATTCAGTCATATATTTGTGCATTCCTTCCAAAAGATTTTAATGAGCAACTGTTTATGTTCCAAGTATTGTGGGGGCTATCCTCTACCTATCAAGGCTAGAGGGAAAAGAAAAGATTCATAAATAGGTAGATAAACAAATATAAAAATAGACAAAACTGAAATATGTAACACGAGTTGGATATACTATATGGAGGGATCTCTAGAGTGTGGAAAATATGTTCCAACCAGGAATATGAGGAAGTCTTCACAGCAAAGGGGACATTTGAGATGAACCACAAAAGATCTTTAGAGACAGGATGGCTCAGATGGAAGAGCCTGGGCCTGAAGGGTGACATGATGGTTTTAATGGTCATTTATCCCAATCTTTGGGCTTCCCAACTGGCTCAGTGGTAAAGAATCTGCCTGCCAGTATAGGAGACACAGGTTCAATCCCTGGGTCAGAAAGTCTCCCTGGAGAAGGAAATGGCAACCTACTCCAGTATTCTTACCTGGGAAATTCACTGGACAAAGGAGCCTGGAGGGCTACAGTCCATGGGGTCGCAAAGAGTCACATATGGCTGAGCGACTGCACACACATGCACACATCTGAATCATTTGGATGTTGAATTTTATCCCTTAAGCATAGAATAACCAAGACAGTTTCCAGTGAGGGAACAACACGACTGTACTGGGGCTTAAAGAGATCGCTTCACCAACACTATGGCAAGCTGATCGGCACAAGCTTCATGCAGACACCCTGACACACCCAAGCCCCCACGTTGTAGAGGAAGAGGAGGGTGGCTGTTCCCAAGGACCTTGTAATTCATTGACTTTTCTCCTCTCTGGTCCAGGGCAGGGTCTGGCTATTAAACATAGCGTGTGTGGTCTGGTAATGATGCTGAGCTGCCCGGTTCTGCCAGGCCCTTTGGGAAGCTCTGGTCCCTCTCAACCCACACTCAAATTGGATTAACTTGGAAATGAGAAAGACCGTGCTTTTTATGCCTGTGAGAGGGTGCTAGGAATTTTGGGACCCCCATGGGAAAGGAACATACACTCCCCATCAGCAGCCATGGTGTTACATGTCTGTAAATGGCACTAATTGGGAACATTTTGTTTTGTTTTATTTATAGAGTGTACAACTCCATTGTTTCACTCAAGTAGGATTCCTTTGTAGGTAATATAACTCTATCCAGGCTGTGCCATGGTGGAGGTAATACTAATAGGAAGGAGAGGAAAGCCTGCTCATAGACAAGTGATGATGAAGTGAAATCTTTAAGAAATCATCAAAAAAAAAAAATAAAAAAGAGCCACGTGAGCTGTCTCTCCAAACTGACAAGGCTAAAGAAGCTGCTAGGCCACCAGCCTGAGATCCCGGAGCACTGTGATTTAATTCTCCTTTTGACATCAATCAACACATATTAATAACTTCAGCCAGAGGAAGTAATGTGCTGTATGTACTTTTACAGTGACAGGCCTGCATCTAGGAGGCGGATTTTTGATTGTCAATTAATTCCCAAATAAGCTCAAGACTTTTCCCCTCATCCCACCCTGCAACTTTGTATTCTATGTCAAACAGCACCGTGGGGCCCTCGGTCACAGCTTAAGTTTGGTATATTCCCTTAGAAACTGACACCAATTTTATTAACCCAGATCTGGTCTTACAGAATTATCAGATCTGTTAGTTGGAAGTGGAGGGTCTTAAAGGTCACAGAGTCTGACACCCTCCCTGAAGCAGTATTCCCTCCTACTCTACTTGATACATGGTTGTCGTACTTTAATAAATCAAGTGCTGAGAAGCCCTTCAGCCTAAGGAAGCTATAGGCTTTGCCAAGGAACCTGTGGGTTTTAAGTCAAAGCACTAGTTCAATCCTAGATCCATCTATTACGTCTATCCACCTGCTTTTCTATTTATCTATCCTGAGTGGAAAAAACCATGATGCTGGAAAAGATTGAGGGCAGGAGGAGAAGGGGGTGAAAGAGGATGAGATAGTTGGATAGCATCATCGACTCAATGGACATAAGTTTGAGCAAACTCCAGGAGATAGTGAAGGACAGGAAAGCCTGGCATGCTGCAGTCCATGGGGATCACAAAGAGTCAGACATGACTTAGTGACTGAACAACATTCTATCTATCTGCCTCTCTCCTTCCCAAGGACATTTGGCAAAGACTAGAGATATTTTTGGTTGTAATAACTGGGGTGTGCTATGGGCATCTAATAAGTAGAGGTCAGGGATACTGCTAAACANGAGTTGGATATACTATATGGAGGGATCTCTAGAGTGTGGAAAATATGTTCCAACCAGGAATATGAAGAAGTCTTCACAGCAAAGGGGACATTTGAGATGAACCACAAAAGATTTTTAGAGACAGGATGGCTCAGATGGAAGAGCCTGGGCCTGAAGGGTGACATGATGGTTTTAATGGTCATTTATCCCAATCTTTGGGCTTCCCAACTGGCTCAGTGGTAAAGAATCTGCCTGCCAGTATAGGAGACACAGGTTCAATCCCTGGGTCGGAAAGTCTCCCTGGAGAAGGAAATGGCAACCTACTCCAGTATTCTTACCTGGGAAATTCACTGGACAAAGGAGCCTGGAGGGCTACAGTCCATGGGGTCGCAAAGAGTCACATATGGCTGAGCGACTGCACACACATGCACACATCTGAATCATTTGGATGTTGAATTTTATCCCTTAAGCATAGAATAACCAAGACAGTTTCCAGTGAGGGAACAACACGACTGTACTGGGGCTTAAAGAGATCGCTTCACCAACACTATGGCAAGCTGATCGGCACAAGCTTCATGCAGACACCCTGACACACCCAAGCCCCCACGTTGTAGAGGAAGAGGAGGGTGGCTGTTCCCAAGGACCTTGTAATTCATTGACTTTTCTCCTCTCTGGTCCAGGGCAGGGTCTGGCTATTAAACATAGCGTGTGTGGTCTGGTAATGATGCTGAGCTGCCCGGTTCTGCCAGGCCCTTTGGGAAGCTCTGGTCCCTCTCAACCCACACTCAAATTGGATTAACTTGGAAATGAGAAAGACCGTGCTTTTTATGCCTGTGAGAGGGTGCTAGGAATTTTGGGACCCCCATGGGAAAGGAACATACACTCCCCATCAGCAGCCATGGTGTTACATGTCTGTAAATGGCACTAATTGGGAACATTTTGTTTTGTTTTATTTATAGAGTGTACAACTCCATTGTTTCACTCAAGTAGGATTCCTTTGTAGGTAATATAACTCTATCCAGGCTGTGCCATGGTGGAGGTAATACTAATAGGAAGGAGAGGAAAGCCTGCTCATAGACAAGTGATGATGAAGTGAAATCTTTAAGAAATCATCAAAAAAAAAAAATAAAAAAGAGCCACGTGAGCTGTCTCTCCAAACTGACAAGGCTAAAGAAGCTGCTAGGCCACCAGCCTGAGATCCCGGAGCACTGTGATTTAATTCTCCTTTTGACATCAATCAACACATATTAATAACTTCAGCCAGAGGAAGTAATGTGCTGTATGTGCTTTTACAGTGACAGGCCTGCATCTAGGAGGCGGATTTTTGATTGTCAATTAATTCCCAAATAAGCTCAAGACTTTTCCCCTCATCCCACCCTGCAACTTTGTATTCTATGTCAAACAGCACCGTGGGGCCCTCGGTCACAGCTTAAGTTTGGTATATTCCCTTAGAAACTGACACCAATTTTATTAACCCAGATCTGGTCTTACAGAATTATCAGATCTGTTAGTTGGAAGTGGAGGGTCTTAAAGGTCACAGAGTCTGACACCCTCCCTGAAGCAGTATTCCCTCCTACTCTACTTGATACATGGTTGTCGTACTTTAATAAATCAAGTGCTGAGAAGCCCTTCAGCCTAAGGAAGCTATAGGCTTTGCCAAGGAACCTGTGGGTTTTAAGTCAAAGCACTAGTTCAATCCTAGATCCATCTATTACGTCTATCCACCTGCTTTTCTATTTATCTATCCTGAGTGGAAAAAACCATGATGCTGGAAAAGATTGAGGGCAGGAGGAGAAGGGGGTGAAAGAGGATGAGATAGTTGGATAGCATCATCGACTCAATGGACATAAGTTTGAGCAAACTCCAGGAGATAGTGAAGGACAGGAAAGCCTGGCATGCTGCAGTCCATGGGGATCACAAAGAGTCAGACATGACTTAGTGACTGAACAACATTCTATCTATCTGCCTCTCTCCTTCCCAAGGACATTTGGCAAAGACTAGAGATATTTTTGGTTGTAATAACTGGGGTGTGCTATGGGCATCTAATAAGTAGAGGTCAGGGATACTGCTAAACATCCTATAATGCACAGGAAAACCTCCCACAAAATCCTCATTATCTGACCCCATATGTCAACAAGGCTGAGGTTGAGAAACCACAACCTATACATACAGAGAAAAACATGGTAACACAAACACACACACTTATTTAGCCCAGTGTCAGGCACAGTTACTTTTACCCTGATTGTTAGAACATGTATGGTTCCCTTAAGCCATTTGGTCTGAACCATCCCCTTGAAAAAATAAAGATGAAGTTTAATTTTTCCCTCTGAAATGAAGCAAACATGCAAGACATCTTCCAAAGTCACAATCTCCCCAAGCCAAGCACCCCTCGTTTCTTTCCATATGGATGTCAGAGTTTCCCATATGTCAGGGTTTACAATACACACATTATGATTTCAGTGGAAAATCATAAAATAATAAAAGCCACTTCAGTAAATTCAGGGGACAATGGTGGGGGTGGCTAGTGGGATAACAAGGAATTTGTTGGAAAGACATTGGTATATCTCAGAGTCCCAGTGAACTCTAAAACTTCCTGGCCTTCAGGAGAGAGGACAAGAGGGAATTCTAATCCAGATGGGAGGTGAGGCTTGTCTTTACTAATCATTGAATCCTCAAGGCTTAACACAGTGACTGGGAAGTTGTAGTCGCTCGATAGCTAGGTGTTGGGTGGCAGGAAGGAAGGAAGGAAGAAAAGGAGGAAGGGACGGAGGGAAGGAAGATGGGAGAGGACATGAGAACGGACTTTTTATAAGAAGGGAATTAGGATCAACAGCCAACTTCCAGGAATGTTCTTTGTCCTTTTTAAGAGACACTGCTCTATGAAAAACAAGGAAACTATAAGCAAAGATAAGCATCCAGCATACGTGTGAAGCACTGACTCCTAGCTTTGAGTCTTTGACTTCTGTCTGTGATGCTAAATTTCCTTCTGCCTCTTTTAGCTTACAACACATTTGGGGGCTTTACAACACGCAAGTCTGTTATTAGAGATTCTGTTGAATTATTCAGGGCTAAGTGAAGATGCGAAGACACCTTTTTTGAGACAGAAACAGAAAATTGGCAAACACTCTCTAAGATGCCTTACAGCCAAAAAAAAAAAAAAGCCCACAAATTCTTCTGCAGCTGTTGTATTTACCAAAAATTGATAACGATAAAAAGTTGTATAAGGATGATATGTCCTCCCCAAGAACTTATTTTGTCTCCAGTATCAGCTTTTGACAGTCGTAGTCCCGCAAGACACGTGCTTACCCTGAGATCCAAGGGGTTAATTCCATCCCAAGAAGCTTTTGAGACACAAATGGGTAACACACCATCAATATTAGAAATCAACATTAAGTGAAAAGATTCCCCTCTCTTTGACTTTCATTAGAGGCCCAAGAATATTGAAAACCACAATGACTCGGGGGATTGTGTCAAAACACACTTGATACACATCAAAAGGAATTGCATCAGCAGGGCTGAAAGAATCAATTGTCTTCCCTTCCAAAATGCTGACCCAAAAGCTCAGGGCTTCTGTAGAGTGCAGTGAGATTTCCTAGAAAGCTTCTGAATGCAGTCCAGGTGCAGCATGGTGCAACAATTCTCTGCTTAAAAAAAAAAAAAATGCGTGCTGGCAATGCTTAGCAGCCAAGGTGTGTTCTGTACTTCAATAGACTAAGAAAGAAGGTAACAGAAGGAGATGAAGTGGACTGAAAAAGCACCAGCAATACCTGAGGGCTATTGGCTACCAAAGGCACAGCCATGGATGAGACGAGTACCTAAATCATGGGCAGTTAAGCCAAGGCACTGATTTTTAAATGTGTTAGTCACTCAGTCATGTACCACTGTTTGTGACCCCATGGACTGTAGCCTGCCAGCTCCTCTGCCCATGGAATTCTCCAGGCAAGAATTATGGCCTGGGTTGCCATTCCCATCTCCAGGGGATCTTCCCCACCCAGGGATCAAAGCCAGGTCTCTTGCATTGCAGGCGGATTCTTTACCGTCGAGTCACCTTATCTCTAAAAGCTGACATAATTTAGTGTCACAGAATCAAAGTGAGTGTGTTTCCAGCATGTTAACAGTGTCACTTAGCTTCAGTCAAAGGTAGGTAGAGTGAGGGCCTCCTTTCCAGAAGAATTCTCCTTTGGACAAAATTCCTTCCAGGAATCTTCTATCTAGTTTTCCATTTCACCAGCCCCCTACATTAAGTCACCCCACTCCTCAAGTGGGGTAACTTGAGTTAACTTGGGGTAACTTGATACATGAACTTGAGTTGTATACTCTAAGTTCTGAGAGTTAAGTATCATGCCAATGGTTCATCAACCTGCTGATGTCCACTAGCTACCGGGAGATTTGTACATTTGTACATTGCTTTATCCTGGAACATATGCCTCAGCTAGGAGCTTCAGCTGATGATTGAAAGCTTTACTGAGAATTACTAAATAGTGTTTCTGAAGCTGATGAAAGATACTCTCTAGCTGTGGTCACGATTAACATTATCCCCGCAAAGCATACATATATGTACCAATACCTCACACTCACAGCATTTTTAATTTACTAATGTTGTTAAGATGCCACATGCCTGATAGACAAAAGGCACAATCAATACAGTGGCCCTGTTGACAATTCAGACTGAGTACGTGAAGAAAGAAGACTCTGTAATGAGAAGTTTCTAGAACTGAGCAAGGACCAGCCCCCTCCCTCCCATCTAAATTTACTGCACTGGTGCCCCAGACTTAGTAAACAACTCAGTCACCATAAAGCAGCTGTAAAACTATGCTGGAGCTGGATTGCCAGTAAGGGGCCACATTTTCATCCTTTTGTTACAGCAACACTGTTGATAAGTTTTGAGATACACAGAATGAGGTGAGGTCTGAGAGTGATTATGATTATTATCTTGTTTAGACTCTACAAATATTTACTGAACACTAGATTTCTTTACTGCTGAGCCACTGGGGAAGGAGTACCCACTCACTGCTATATACCAAGAGCCCAAAATAGCACTTGGCTTATATGTCCACTGACTGGAGTATTTATTGTTTTGAACTTGTATACTCAGAGATGTGTACTTTAATAAATGATTTTTACAACTAAAAAAAAAAAAGCTTAAAATAAATAAAGTTTTATTGAAATACAGCCACACCCATTCCCTTAGGTATAGCTTATGGCTGCTTTCCCCCAAACAGCTGAGTGAGTAGTGTGGTCGACCAAACCTAAAATTTTTGCTATCTGGCCTTTCAGAAAGAGTTTGCCTACCATTTCTTTATATTAATTTATCTATTTGGCTGCACCAGATCTGAGTTGCAGCATGCAAACTCCTATTTGTGGTATGTGGGATCTAGTTCCCTGCCCAGGGATCGAATCTGGGCCCGTTGCACTGGAAACATGGAGTCACAGTCACTGGACCACCATGGACGTCCCTTGCATAACCCTTGGCCTCAGTGACTGATGAGGTTCCTTAAGAGCTAAGACTTAGGAAATGCTATTTAAAAAATAATAATGAAGGAAGAAAATCAAATAACATGGCAACATGTGAGAGAAGGGAACAGTGGAGGTCCCTGTCCCTGCACGCTTCCCCATCCTCTGACCTCACTCTTCTCACACTAGACCCAGAGGTGCATCCACTTGGCCCCACCCTTCAAGCTCTAAGGAGCCTCCTACCTATCCATGGTCCTGTCTCAGCATCCGGCTCAGAAAATGAGAGGGCTACATTATCTCTATGCTTATCATGAAAGTATTCATCACTCAGTTGTATTCAACTCTTTGCAACCCCATGGACTGTAGCCTACGAGGCCCCTCTGTCCAAGGAAGTGTCCACGCAAGAATACTGGAGTGGGTAGCAATTCCCATCTCCAGGAGATCTTTGCAACCCAGGGATCAAACCCAGGTCCCCAGGAACCCACTGCAAGCAGATTCTTTACCATCTGAGCCACCAGGGGGGCCCAGTGGCACTCAGCTAATATTGAGTGAATCAGCAGGCCTCATGGGGACAGTCAGGATGGCAGGAGAGATGTAGGCTGAGGCATCTCCTGTGCGGGGTCTGCATTTTCGACATGGTTTTGCCACAGTGAGGTTGAAATAGGCGGCTGACCAGAGCTTCCCCTGCATCTGGGAGCGTTCTGACTTCTTTTCTGGGAAGACTGGAGGTCTCAGCAGCTTACAGGCCCCCAGGGAACTTCTGGGTGGGTGGGGCGGGGGCCTTGCTAAGGCCTGGCTTCCTTCTTCCCACCAAGCTAGGGGAGACTGGGAGGTGCGCCGGGCAGGCTCTCGGCCCCACCCCAGGCACCCAGGACTTTTTAATGACCTTTCCCCTCCTATCAGGGTTTATGAAACAGTCACATCGCCCCCCCCCCGCACCCCGGGGTGGGAACGCTCCCATGTGCTCACTCCCAGCCTCGGCCCTTCCCCTTGCCTTGCGTGTCCTCCAAAACCAAGGCCAGCTCTTTCTTTCCCTTTTCCAGTTTCTTTAAATTTGGACAATTTTTAATTTGAAAACAGATGGTAAGAAGAAACACGGGCATCACCTCCAAGCAGATCTGAAAGTCTGGCTTCCCTGTGGTCCACGTCGCCAAGCCCCCAACATCTCTCCCCAAAGGGCAAAGGCCGCTCCGAGCAAAATGCCAAAGCGGCTCTTTACAAATAAACCTGTGACCAAACTGCGGCCATAAAACTTAGAAAACCACTCCGATTGAGACGTTTGGACTAATTACCAAGGAGCAGCGGCTATGGGCCCTCTCCTAATGCTGTTTATTACATTCCCTCGTTATGGGGACTCCCTGGGGTTGGTTTCTGAAATAAAGATTTAATTTGAGGGTAAATCAGAACAACAAAAAATGTAGCTCATTGTAAACAATAGTATCCCCAGCCCAGCTGAGCCCATCAATATAAAAACAGAAGTCCTCCTCATCCTCTCCGTACTGTAAACATGTTAAATGCTATTTATTGTGACTACATGTGTGTGGCCCGGCATTAGTGAAATTGGGAGCATTTTCGTGACTGAGAGACATAAACATCAAATACTGCTTCCATCATTCTTCTAGTTTTAAAGTTATAAAATCTAAATATTAATTTTAATAGAAAGGTTAGGAAATTGGAAACTGCATACCCACTGGAGTCATCAGCATAACACACAGTTCACAGAGGGAGTGTCAGCATTCCAGGGAGATTAAGGAGGCAGGTGGGGTCCAGACGTGGTCCATGAAATATGACATGTGTCATAAACAGTGGCTTAGGCCCCACGGCTCCCTACTAACCCCGAGCCCTACCCAATGTTTTTCTTAGCTCAAGGCAGGATGTACACAGATACAATGAGCAAGAGAGGAGAAACACTTAGTCTGTGGCCCACAAGAGTCGACCTGACTGACCATCTTTTGAGCTGGAGTCTGGAGAAGGGCAATTTGCTTGTCTATGATGCCCATTATCTGCGGAGCCCACGGTGAGTCAGGGCAAGGCCGTTGGAGCCACGTTATTATTCTTCAACTCCTCATATAGAAACAGGCACAATTCTAGATGAGACTAGGAAGCACATACCATAGGCTCCTCACTTCCAGAGACTAACTCATAATTTGTTGTTGTCCAGTCATGTCTGGCTCTTTGCAACTCCATGGACTGCAGAGCACACCAGGCTTCCCTGTCCTTCACTGTCTCCCTGAGTTGGCTTAAACGCATGTCCATTGAGTCAGTGATGCTATCTAACCATCTCATCTTTCTGTCGCCCCCTTCTCCTCCTGCCCTCAATCTTTCCCAGCATCAGGGTCTTTTCCAATGAGCTGGCTCTTCATATCTGGTGGCCAAGTATTGGCGCTTCAGCTCCAGCATCAGTCCTTCCAGTGAATATTCAAAGTTGATTTCCCTTAGGATTGATTGGCTTACCTCCTTGCTGTCCAAGGGACTCTGAAGAGTCTTCTCCAGCACCACAGTTTGAAAGCATCAGTTCCTCAGCACTCAGCCTTCTTTATGGTCCAACTCTCAACACCCATACATGACTATGGGAAAACCATGGTTTCACTGTACAGACCTTGTTGGCAAAGTGATGTCTCTGCTTTTTAACACACTCTCTAGGTTTGTCACAGCTTTTCTTCCATGGAGCAGGTCATATGGTCCTCTCCAGTTATGAGTCAGGACTTCACTGTCACTTTTCCTCTCCCCACTGGATGCCAGGGGCACAGACTTTAATACAAACCAGCCATGATGGTCAGTGTCACTGTAGAGTCTTGTCAGTCCAGTCAGTTCAGTCGTTCTGTCGTGTCTGACTCCTTGTGACCCCATGAACTGCAGCACGCCAGGCCTCCCTGCCCATCACCAACTCCCGGAGTTCACTCAAACTCATGTCCATCGAGTTGGTGATGCCATCCAACCGTCTCATCCTCTGTCATCCCCTTCTCCTCCTGTCTTCAATCTTTCTCAGCATCAGGGTCTTTTCCAATGAGTCAACTCTTCACATGAGGTGGCCAAAGTATTGGAGTTTCAGCTTTAGCATCAGTCCTTCCAAAGAAATCCCAGGACTGATCTCCTTTAGAATGGACTGGTTGGATCTCCTTGCAGTCCAAGGGACTCTGAAGTCTTCTCCAACACCGCAGTTCAAAAGAATCAGTTCTTCGGCGCTCAGCTTTCTTCACAGTCCAACTCTCACATCCATACATGACTACTGGAAAAACCATAGCCTTGACTAGACAGACCTTTGTTGGCAAAGTAATGTCTCTGCTTTTCAACATGCTATCTAGGTTGGTCATAACTTTTCTTCCAAGGAGTAGGCATCTTTTAATTTCATGGCTGCAGTCACCATCTGCAGTGATTTTGGAGCCCCCCAAAAATAAAGTCTGACACTGTTTCCACTGCTTCCCCATCTATTTCCCATGAAGCTATGGGACTGGATGCCATGATCTTAGTTTTCTGAATGTTGAGCTTTAAGCCAACCTTTTCACTCTCTACTTTCACTTTCATCAGGAGGCTTTTTAGTTCCTCTTCACTTTCTGCCATAAGGGTGGTGTCATCTGCATATCTGAGGTTATTGATATTTCTCCCGACAANAGCCCCCCAAAATAAAGTCTGACATTGTTTCCACTGTTTCCCCATCTATTTCCCATGAAGTGATGGGATCTGGATGCCATGATCTTTGTTACCCTTTCGTTAAAGATATTTACATTTATGAGGAAAAATTCCATGTGTAAGCACGTCCCCCTCTTTACACCAGAAAGAGAAAGTGTTAGTCGCTCAGTCACGTCCGACTCTTTGTGAGCCTACAGACTGCAGCTTGACAGGCTCTTTACTGTCCGTGGAATTTTCCAGGTAAGAATACTGGAGTGGACAGACATTTCCTTCTTCAGGAGATCTTCCTCACCCAGCGATCAAACCCGGTTCTCATGCATGGTAAGGAGATTGTTCACTGTCTGAGCCAGAGGGAAGCCCTGAAAGTGTTAGTCGCTCAGTTGTGTCTGACTCTTTGCACCCCTGCAGACTGCAGCCTGAGGTTCCTCTATCCATGGAACTCTCCAGGCAAGAATGCTGGCACGAGCGGCCATTCCCTTCCCCAGGGGTGTCTTCCCTACCCAGGGATCAATTCCAGGTCTTCTCCTGCACTGCAGGCAGATTCTTACCATCTGGGCCACTGGAGAAGCCCAAGGTATGACTTAGATCTGCATAACAGTCTTACTCTTGTTTACGGTGCTTTTTTTGGTAACTTCTTGTAATGGCTCACCCTTTTTTCCTATATCTCCTTTTGTCTTTATCTGAAAATGTTTTTTAACACTGTAGCTTCAGCATTTAAAGGAGTTTTTCTGTTTTTCTGGGTCATTAATGTATACAGAAGGTAAACACCTTATTAAACTTGTTTGTTTTCTCCTATTAGTCTTTTACAATAGGGGGTCACAGGCAACAATCTAGAAGGGTACAGGAAACTTATTTTTGCTCCCTTGCAAAGCCAAAGAGAGTAGATTACCTGATAATAGCAAAATTAGGCCAGAATCGAGAGACAAAAATTATCAGAAAAATATCCATTATGTAAGAAATTACCTTTCAATAACCTATTGGTCTCAGGATGAATGAGAACAAATTGAAAAGTACTCTGAACTGAATCACTGTGAAAATGCAGTTTCATTTGAAACTTCTTAGGAAAAAGCACCTACATAGCAAAGAAAACTCAATAAAATGAAAAGCAACCTAATCAATGAGAGAAAATAACTGCAAATCATATACCTGATAATGGGAACACATCCAAAATATAGAAAGAACCTCACACAACTCAATAGCCAAAAAAAAGAGACAAAACTGAATTTAAAAATGGGCAGATCTGAATAGACATTTTCCCAAAGCAAACAGATTGCCAACAGACATGAAAAGATATTCAAAATCACTAATCAAGAAAATGCAAATTAAAACCACAATATCACCTCATTCCCATCAGAATGGCTATTATCAAAAAACAAAACAAGTAACAAGTGGTGAAGATGTGTATTATTGGTAGAAATGTAAATATAAATTGGCACAGCTACTTTGAAGGTCTGGAGGTTTTAGTTCCTCAAAAAATTAAAAAACAGACCTACAGCTATGATCCAGCAATTCCATTTCTGAGTATTTATCTAGAGAAAATGAAAACAGTAATTTGAAAAGACATGTCTTCACTGAAGCATTATTTACAATAGCCAAGATATAGAAACAACCTAAATTTCTATTGTTGGATAAATAAACTGTGGTATACATACAGTGGACTATTACTTAGCCATAAAAAAGAAAGAAGTCTTGCCTTTTGTGACAGTATGAATGGATCTTCAGAGTATTATGAGGTTAACTAACAGAGACAGACAAAGATCATATGAAAAGAAACCAAGCTCACAGATACAGGGAACAGGCTGGTGACTGTAAGAAGTGGAGAGTGGGGGTAGAGGGAGCCAGAGGAAAATGGATGGACTGGTTCTTTCACTTTTTCAATAAATTGAACGATTTTCTTTTAAAGAAAAAAAGATATGAAACATTCTTAAAAGCAATGAAAAAAACATCGATTGAGATATATTCTTTGTTAATCACCAAAAACCACAATATTAAGATGTCAATTCCTCTTAAATTGATTTAAAGACCAATACAATGGCAATAAAAATCTCAGCAAGTTATTTTGTAGATATGGACAAACTTGATTTAAACACTGCATTGAGTAGTCAAGACAATACTGATGCAGTTGATGAACTCACACTTTCTGATTTCAAGATTTTCTAGAAAGCTAAAATAATCAAGAAAGCATCGTATTTTAAACAAATAAAAACAAAGATAAATGGAACAGAATAGAGAGTCCACTAGTATACCCACGCAAACTCAGACAACTTGACCTTGGTCAAAGGAATAAAAAGCACATTAACACAGAAAATATAGACTTTTTAAGTCTTTAGTCATCATCAACAAATGAGGAGGATACAAATGGAGAACCATAAGAAAGTAAAGACACAAACTCTGCATCTTAGAAATTCAAAAAAAAACCCTTCATTGTCTTAAATACAAAATATGAAACTACCAAAACTATAGCAGAAAACTTAGAAAATCTACATGACTTATACTTTGACAACTCATTTTCATATACAACACAAGAAGCACAGCCCACGAAAGAAAAAAATATTGCTAATATGGACTTTATTAAATGTAAACTGCTTACTCTGTGAAGGACAATGTTTAAACAATGGAAAGACAAACCTCTGGCGATGAGAATACATTTTCAAAACACATAACCGGAGAACAGTTTCCATGCAAGGTACTCAGAAAAACAGAAAAAAAATCCACAATAAGAAATCAAACACTCCAAATTAAATAAGACTATGCGTAGCCATCTTTTAGAATAATATATAGAGATGGGAAATAAGCATGTATTAGTTGATCAACATTGGGGAATTACTGGAAAACAATAAGCACTGTGCATTAGGGTAAAGCAAATTAAAATAACATGATGCCCTATCCCAAAAAAACATAAAAAATAAAAATACAGGTGGAAATGCAATGAGAAAAACAATATTTTGTGAAAGAAGGACAAGGGGGGAGGACTTGTTCAACCAGAGATAAGGATTTATTAAAAAGTTATTGGCATTTAGACTGTGTAATAGTTATATAAACAAAACTAACCTATGGAAGAGAATGCAGGATCCAGAAATATACCCATGTGGGTATGTTTCTCATATATATGAGCACTTGAACTGTGATCAAAGGGCACTTCAGAGTAATAAAGAGGGGAGCACAATCTTTTTGTAAGTGGTTCCAGGTCAGCTGGATATGCTCGTGGAAAAGAACAAGCCATTATTCATAAAAACCAATTCTATGTGAAATGAAGATCTGGGAAGAAAACCTGTCACTGTTTGCAGATGACATGCTACGATACACAAAAAATCCTAAAGATGCCACTAGAAAACTACTAGAGCTAATCAATGAATCTGGTAAAATTGAATACAAAATTAATGCACAGAAACCTCTCGCATTCCTATACTCTAATAAATAACAAAAGATCTAAAAGAGAAATTAAGGAAATAATCCCAATTATCACTGCAGCTAAAGAATAAAATACCTAGGAATAAATCTACCTAAGGAGGTAAAAGATCTGTACTCAAAAAACTGTAAGACACTGATGAAAGAACTCAAAGACTGATTTGAATTGACAGAAAGATATACCATGTTCTTGGATTGGAAGACTCAATACTGTGAAAATGATTATACTAGCCAAGTTCAGTTGCTCAATCTTGCCCCACTCTTTACGCCCCTATGAACTGCAGCACAACAGGCTTCCCTGTCCATCACCAACTCCCAAGAGCTTACTCTAACTCATGTCCATCGAGTCAGTGATGCCCTTCAACCATCTCATCCTCTGTCATCCCCTTCTCCTCCTGCCCTCAATCTTTCCCAACATCAGGGTCTTTTCCAATGAGTTAGTTCTTCGCATATGACAGAAAACATTGATAACAGCATTATTCTCAATGNCTCATCCTCTGTCATCCCCTTCTCCTCCTGCCCTCAATCTTTCCCAACATCAGGGTCTTTTCCAATGAGTTAGTTCTTCGCATATGACAGAAAACATTGATAACAGCATTATTCTCAATGGCCCCCAAAATGGAAACATCTGCAAGTATCTATCAAAAGAACGGATAAAAATGATAAATTTATAAACTTTAATATTCTACAGTAATTAAAATGAGTATACTACATCTACATGCAAGAATATGAAGAAATCTCAAAAATATTAAATGAAAGACACCAAACGCAGAAGGCAACATAGTTTATGACTCCATTTACATAAATTTCAATCACAAGCAAAACAGTTTTTACAGTGTAAAATTACAGATATTATCTTTATCTTTGGTGAGCAGGAAATGGGTATAATCACAAGTGGTCATCTGGGGTGCTAGCAATGTTCTATTTTTTGGCCTGGGTTATGATTATATGAGTTTTGAGCTTTGTAATAATCCTCTAAGCTTTATATTTATTTTCTCTACTTTTCTACATGTCACACAAAAGCAAATAAACATATATGCACATACATATTAACTATATACAAATTAATATATGTATATAATGCACACACACAAAATGTATACATTCTGCACTGTTAACTTCAGATAATAGTTCCTTCCTTGAAAGCATACATAATTTAGTGGAGAAACATGACACATATGTTGGGAAAGAAAATGGCAACCCACTCCAGTATTCTTGCCTGAAGAATTCCATGGACACAGGAGTCCTGTGGACTACAGTCCGTGGAGTCGCAACATATAGAACACAAATGAGCATGTACACACACAAGACATTATTCTGAGGAAGGAATAAGTAATTACAAAGTATTAAAAAATTAAACCATTTTTAACTTTTATTAAGTTTAAAAAGAATTATTCCTTTTTATTGTTATCCTCAGAATTTTTAAGAGTTACCTGACACACGGCACTAAAATTAGGGTCTGGTCTCTAGTAATAACACAAACTACTACTTTTCGATAAGGTTTTAAGTAAGAAAAAATACTAAATCTGACATTTCAGTAAGTGAAATAGGTTAAGAAGTCAATTATGCATCAACGAGGGAAAACAATCTTCATAGACGGCTTTAAATTGGAGGAAATTTTACTGTAATGTGAATCCACCATTTCCTTCATTCAACAAGCACTCATTTCACTTTACAGTTTGCATTTTCTGGATTACTGATGAGATTGACATTTTCATATTTTTAGCACCTCATCAGGTTTTATTATTTGTAAATAACCTGTCATATTCTTTAACATTTTTCTATTAGTGTGATTGTGTATTTGTTCGTGAAAGACCTTTTTAAATTGTGGATGGCAATCAACTCTTCATTATATTTAAAGTATATTCTCCCTCCCTGTGGCTGGGGCAGTCATTATATTGATGATGTTTCTTGTGATATCCAAGTTTTTACTTCTAATGCAGTATATTCATATATATTTTTTCCTTTCAGTCAAATATGTTTGCTGAAGAAATCTATGATCATGAGATCATAAAGACACACTCTTAACTTTTTTTCTGAACGTTTAAAGAGCATGTATTCCCTCAACCAATAATTTTTTTATATGGTGTGAGAAATATGTTATTTTTTCTTTCCCATTTAGATAGCCAATTATCCTAGCACTATTTGCTTAACAGCCTATCCCTCTCCCACTGATTTGTATTGCCTGTTCTTTCAGACAACAAGTGTCTGTGGATGTATGCATCTGTTTCTGTCCTAGCTGATCTCTGTGTTTATCTATCAGTATAATAGGGGCTTCTCAGGTGGCTCAGTGGTAAACAATCCACCTGTCAATGCAGGAGACACAAGATTGATTCCTGCATCAGAAGATCCCCTGGAGAAGGAAACAGCAACCCACTCCAGCATTCTTGCCTCGAAAATCCCATGGACAGAGGGGCCTGACGGTCTACAGTCCATGAAGTCACAGAGAGCTGGATTTAATAACTGGATTTTTATAATGTCTTAATAGTTGATAAAATAAAATTTCCCACCTTGATGTTCTTTAGAACTCTTTTGGCTATTTTCAGCTCTTCTACATAGATTTTAGAAACACGTCAAATAGAGGTTTGGGATTGCATTGACTCTAACCATTAATTTGTGGGAGAATTGACATGTTTACTATACTGAGTGCTCTAATCCATACATTTGATATGTTTATTAATCTAGTTTTTTTCTTACATAATAATTTTCTAATGCTAACCACCCTTTCATTGCTGGGATGAATCCAATATGAAGGTGACTGTATGTGTATTATATATCTACACACACAAATGAACTTAATAGTCATTAATTCAATCTATTAATATTTTATTCAGGATTTTAGTTTCTGTGTGCATAAGTGAAACAGGCCTATAATTTTTCTTTCAAGCAAGTGTCTTTGCCGGATAGAAAAGAACATAAAACACTGGGTTCAAACTAGATTGCCTGGGTTCAAACCCCAGCCCAATTACTTACTACTTATGAGTTAACCTAGAAACTGTGGTGAGACTTATCCTGGAGGTTTTTATCTATGGCTATTGAACAGATGGGTATGAGAACTGTAAAAGCAAGATATGGAAAAGGTGTTATTGAGTATGTGCTCTAGAAAAGCAGGGGCGTGATCATATTACGATTAATAACAAAAGAGCAGATGAATCAATGCGGAAATTGTATAAAAATGGGGAAAACTGTTATAGCCTGTATAAAAAAAAAGCTGCAAAAGAATTAAGGAAATGAAAGAAAATGAAGGGTTCCAAGAATACAGGTTTTGATGAGGTCAAAGAACAGTTATAGTTGGAGTAAGGTATTTGTGTTTAAGATTAAAAAGTAGGGCAAATTGACTTCTGCTCATGCTCAAGATAAAGTAACATGGTCCATTTTCCCACCTGACACACCAAAAAAAAACAAAACAGTGGTTTGCCAGGTACAAGACATCAGGCAATGATAACGACAAACATAAAATAAATGAAGTGAGCACTATGATTGCCCCAGCTTAAAAACAGGAAAAGGAGTATGTCAAGGCTGTATATTGTCACCCTGCTTATTTAACTTATATGCAGAGTACAGGCCTGGCGTGCTGGGATTCATGGGGTCACAAAGAGTCGGACACGACTGAGCGACTGAACTGAACTGAATGACCTGAGTGACATTTCATGCCAGAAAACAGGGAGGAAAATTGCAGGCAAAGATCAGCAGATTCTCTGATTTAAGGAGATGAAGCTGAGAGTCAGTGGAAACCAAGTAAACTAGAATTGGCAGAACAAAGAATAGGAGAGAAAGCTGCACAGAGAATCCCATACGTACGTAAGATCTGTGAAGGGTATGTCTTGTGTAAACGAAGGACTGACTTTTTATCTATTAAAGGAACTGAATTTACAGTTTAAAATCTTCCACAAAGAAAGCTTTAGGTTCAATTGTCTTCACTAGTAAATTCTACCAAACATTTAAGGAAGAAATATCAATTCTACACAAACACCTTCCAGAAACCTGGAGAGGAAAAAATACTTTCTAAGTAATTCTGAGGCCAGCATATCTTGACACCAAATGAGACAAAGACATTAGGGGAAAAAAAAATTTTTTTTACAAAGGGTTTATGAACACAGACATGAAAATTTTAAACAGACATTTAAGAGAATCAATGTTAAATGGTATATTAAAAAGATAATACATTATGACCAAGAGTTTATTCCAAAACGGCAAGTTTAACACTTGAAAAGTAATCTATATAAATCTTGCTATTAAAAAACTAAAAATGAACAAAAAAATCTGATCTCAAAAAATGTAGAGAAAGCATTTGAAAAAATAATCCAATATTCATTCTGATTTTAAAAACTCATAAAACTAGGAATAAAAATTAGTATCCTCAACCTGCTGCTGCTGCTAAGTCACTTCAGTCGTGTCCGACTCTGTGTGACCCCATAGACGGCAGCCCACCAGGCTCCCCCATCCCTGGGATTCTCCAGGCAAGAATACTGGAGTGGGTTGCCGTTTCCTTCTCCAATGCATGAAAGAGAAAAGTGAAAGTGAAGTCGCTCAGTCTGTCCGACTGTTAGCGACCCCATGGACTGCAGCCCACCAGGCTACTCCATCCATTGGATTTTCCAGGCAAGAGTACTGGGGTGGGGTGCCATTGCCTTCCCTAGAAAGATACTCTTAAGAGAATGAAAAAAAGACTCCATCCCCACTGGTGAATAAACTCTTCACTCCTTAGCTTAATATACATGTCCCTCTTTGAACAGGTCCTAAGGACTATCAGACCTGCCTTCTTAGATGGAGGTGGAAGAATGGTGTACTGCATATATGCTATAACAAATTAAAGGAGGCTCAAAATCAATAGAAGTCAATGGAGAGAAGATCAGAGGTAGGTGAGAAAAGGGTAAGCTTTCTGTATTTACCTGAACTGGTGTTTAGCTAATCAACTAATCTGGTCACCCACCAATTATAACTGGCATACGAGGTCTAAAGGAAAAAAATCATACACATCCAACACTCATTTTCATTTCTTCCTGCAAACCTTACTATTCCATGCTTCAATTTCCTGAATAAGTAGTTACTTCAAGCCTCCGAGCCTTTGCTTCTTTTGGTCCCTCTGAAAATTCCCTTCTTCCATGCACTTCTCTTCTGGTGAACTACCATTCATTTTTCAAGAAATAATTTACAGTGGCTTCTATTGTTCTCTCTGGTATTTGGACTTCAGTTTTATTTAAGAATTCTGGCTGGTGCATTTCTCTAAAACATAGTCTATGAGTATCTCAGGAACTCTCCCACCCCAACCAAACTTCTCACCACCAATTCTTGTCCCACACCACTCAGATGGTAGTGAGCTAGTCCTCTTTATGGGAAGAAGGATATTCCCCCATCAAACCTAAGAAACAATGGTAATGTTATAATGTCATATATGTCATTAATGATTTTAGATAAAGTGTGCACCTAAAATGTGCTAGACACCATGCTAAGCATCTCATTTAACCTTCAAAACACCACCATGTGCTATTATACCCATTTTACAAGTAAGAAATTTGAGGCACAAAAAAGCTCGGTAACCTGCCCAAGGTCAAAAACAAACAAAAGAGACAGAGCTAACACAGAGCCTAGACAGACTGAATCCAGAGGCTGAGCTCTTAATCACTGGCCTATGGTGTTTCCAAAATGGAATGTACCATTTCCTCCCCTCCCTCCCCCATTTTCCCTGCTGCTCAAGCAAGCCAAAAACTTTAGTTGCCCTATACCTTTCTTCCAAATCCTTTTATCTCCAATCTCACTATACCTACCTTAATTCACTTCTTACCTGGATAATAACAATCACCTGACTGCACTTGCTGTAATCCATGTTCCTCATAACAGCCAGCTGGGTTTTTCAAATAAATCACAAACTGATCGAGTTACTCTTAACTGGATTCCTTTCAGTGATTCCTATAACCTGTGCAATGATTCCAACTCCTGAAAACACAGCAGAAAGGCCCTTTGCCATCTGGCCAAATTCTTCCCTTTCAGCTCTACTTGCCATTTCCCTGTATACATCAAATTTCATTCAAACAAACCTTCTTCAAAGTTTTTAACAAAACATATTCCTAATCCCTCCAATGTTGTAAATATTGTTCTCAACCACACAGTTATTTATCTAGTAAACTTATATTTTACTTCAAATATAAAGTTTCAGCCCAAACAGTACCTTCCTTCACCACCACCACCACCAGGTAAATTATAACCCTGTAAGTTAATATTTGTTAGCACTATGTCAGATACTATTCTAAATCCTACACATATTTTAACAGCCGTTTAATCATTCGACCAACCCTGTGAGAAATCTGAGGCAAAAGAGTTGACAGTTGCTGTTACTTCAATGTATTTATAGAAATCATATATTTCCCTCCTCAAATTATTGGAGGGTAGAACAGTCCTCCTTATCTTCATAGCAGCTATGCTTGTCTAGTGCCTGGCACATAAAAGAAACAGGAGCTCAATAAATATCTTTTGGACAAATGGCCGGAGCTGTGCCTCCAGGTTCTAACTACAGACTTAGAAACTCTTCCTAGCAATTAGCCCTCTAATTCCTCCAGAGCGTGTGAGGAGCATAACAAACATGCATCTAGCATAGTCCCTCGTAGGCTTAAGTATTTCCGAAACGCTTCTGCTTAATGTACGCGTATCCTCATACATACCATCAAGCTTTTTCTGCAGCTTAACTTCTTTTAAGTTTTTACAAATTACCACGTACCCAACAGGCATTCAGACAGTATTAGCCAACGATGACGACATTAAACATTACATACGAGAATTCTCAATAAAGGAATGTGGAGCTTACTTTGATCTCGTAGAAAGTCGATTTCTGTGGCCATTTGGATGCAATTTGTTTGGAGCTTTCACTACCTTTACTTTTCTCAAAAAGACACAAAGCTCGCAATGCGGGAAAGCAAAACTAAGGCAAAGCTCCGGAGGAATTCTTTGGCATTGCCTTTCTTTGGGATTGCAATGAAAACTGACCTTTTCCAGTCCTGTGGCCACTGCTCAGGTTTCCAAATTTGCTGGCATATTGAGTGTAGCACTTTCACAGCATCATCTTTCATGATTTTAAATAGCTCAACTGGAATTCTATCACCTCCACTAGCTTTATCCATAGTGATGCTTTCTAAGGCCCACTTGACTTCACATTCCAGGAGACTTGGTACTTGATCAATATTTCCTGAGTGAATGGACGGATGGATGGAAAACTGGATGAATTATTATCTAGTCAAGACTCATGACTTTTCTCTGGGCCTCCTTCTCCCCTCTTATAAAGTGGGGATAGTGCTAACACCTGTTTCATAAACCTTTTTGATTCTTGTGAGGAAGAAATTATGTGATTCCTGGAATGCAATTTTGAGAATTGGGTTTAGGGACCAGTGGTCCTTGAAATAAAATAGACTCCATTTTTGCCACCACTCAGCTGATGTCTCCCATTGTCAATTTCACACCAAACCAATGAGCATCCTTTGCTAAGTCAGGAAACAACAACTCTGCCCATCAAAGAAGGATCTCAATTCCAAGTTACCACGGTACGTCTGGCACTAGGCGAGGAGGAGTGGAGTGAGGTGTTCCAAGCTCTGAACCCCTACACATCCTATTCTTGCTAGGTGTCTCAGCTATAGGATGAAAGACATGCTGAAACATCCCATGCTGCTTGTAGACAAATTACTTTCCTCCTGATAAATATCAGACAGAGAAAGAAGATAACTGGATTCATACTCAACCCCCCACCAATTTGAAATGAGTTATGTAAATTTCACATACTCTTAGGTGACTAAGACTGGTGGTTCAGACAGTAAAGAATCTGACCGCAATGCAGGAGACATGGGTTCAATCCCTGGGAAGATCCCCTGGAGAAGGAAACAGCAACCCACTCCAGTATTCTTGCCTGGAAAATCCCATGGACAGATATGATTGAGGGACTAACAGTTACAGGTGACCAGGGCCCTCACTAATCCCCTTCCCCCCTCACCCACACCACTACTACTTCTAGCATTTCTCTAAGGAATTCCATGGAAGAATAGTTCCCTGGGATAATGCTTGCTATCCCAGGGATACGAACTCTATACTCACATGTTCCATTATACAGAAAAATGTTACATTAAGCGAAGTGAGAGGTTTTTTCCCAACTTACAGGATATTTTGGAGCCTTTGAAATGTATTGGGAATTTCCATGAGCTATATATGTTTATATCTAAATTCATTTGAAGATTGAATCTTTTGTTCTCAGTTTACCTAAAGAAAATAATGCTTCAAAAAATAGCTTGAGAAACTTTAGTTAAAAAAAAAAAAGTCATTGTCATTTTGACCAGTGATTGCCCTAGTTTGCTTTCGAAAGGAACAATCCAGATACTTGGAGACAGTCCCCCATGCGTAGTCTGCTTTTAATCCCAGACACAAGTTCTTTGGCCTAATGTTTCAGTTTATGAATATTCATTTAAAGGCTCAAGCCCTCCTAGGGAACTACTGCAGACAAAGCTAGAGGACACCACTTGCTGCCCACACATAGCACCTCTTAGGAGTGTCCACCTTGAGGGATATATATATATATGTATATATATGGCAAGCTGTCAGCTAACTCAATAACACAGCTGCCTATGAGTCTATGAGAGCATTTAACAGAGTATCACTGTCTGAGAATGACTCAGCAGCACAGAGGAGGGAAGAGAAAGAATTAGAAAGAGCAGGGAAGGTTTTTTGGAAGAAAGTGGAAACTAAGGTGAATCTTGACTGCCTTGGAGAAGCAGAAAGGACCTGCATTCAGAGTTTCAAGCAGAAGAAAAAGCTACCTTAGCAATGTCTTAGGTCAGGTTCCATAAAAGGAAAGGATGTGTAAACATAGATTCTGGTGTGTAAATTGCATTATGGAATTTCTCCCCTTCAAGGTAAAGGAGCAGGCCTTCTGACCCTACATCTGTCAATCATTGGTTATGGACTGTCCCTTGAAGAGGGTGACCTCACGGGCAAGGTAGCTCAGTGGAGGATGGATGTACTGCCCAGATAAAGAGGATAGGGGTGAAATCCCCACTAGCATCTGTTATGAACAGCTAAGACAAAAATGTGTAAGTGAACAGAAGATTTTCATGGAACAATAAGAAAACAGTCTGTGTACAGAAAAAGATTTATCTCTGTGTACAGAAAAAGATTTGAAATGTATCAACTCAGGCATATATAGAAAAGGAAAGGATACATGAACACTTTTCAGAAGCATTTTGTGGGAAGCAACACATGCCCTAAGGTAGAGTCCCCCTCGAATCTTGATATAATATATTTTGAATGTGACCTACTCAATGATCTGATTGCTTTCCCCCTATATCTGATTTTATTGCTGCCATCCATCTACATTCTACAACAGACACTAACAGGACCTTTCCAGTGTGCTGAGGCTTCAAATAAAAAGCTACATGTGCAATTTGCTTTTTCCTGTCTTGCATCTTGTTGGCCTTTGGTAAATTTTTTTCTCTAAAACTCTTCTTTTGGATAAACTAAATGATGGTCCTTTAGGGACACAAAAAATAAGACAGATATGGGATATGATAATGTCTAATATTTGCAAGCTGTGAGAGGAAATGAGTCATTCAGATAACATAAGCAGTGATAATTCAGTTGAATATGACTAAGATGTTAAAAATAAGGTGTGTTTACAAGTGAATAAACTTCCTGATCATACTGCTACTCTCCAGAGAAATGGAAAGGGAACAAGCAAAGGGCCCTGGCATCCCATGAATTTCACTGCATTTTTCACTGTGGTCATGGGCTTCTCCAGTAGCTCAGCGGTAAAGAATCTGCTGCAGTGCAGGAGTAGCAGGAGACCTGGGTTCGATCCCTGAGTTAGGAAGATGCCCTGGAGGAGGGCATGGCAACCCACTCCAGTATTCTTGCCTGGAGAATCCCATGACAGAGGAGCCTAGTGGGCTACAGTCCAAGGCTTGCAGAGTTGGACATGACTGACGGGGCTTAGCACATATGCGTGCAAGTGTGGTCACGGTGAGTTACTCATGGTGGCCTTTCCTTGCCCAGTGCTGCAAAGCTGAAGGCTATGCCCACTACTGAGGAATGCTCTTGAGTCTATGGGGTGCCCCGTTTTTGGAGCCCTCTGCCTTTGTTCTCCTGAACATTCTCAAAGTAAAACACAGGAGCAATCCTTTCTTGAGGAACAAAACTTTATTTATATTCATCACCATTCAGTTCTCCTTTTTTTGGCCCTTTCCCCACTTTCTTTATTGAATCTCAGGACCCTGATAGTAATACCTTACTCATCAGACCCTGATAATTGGTTAACGCAAATCTGTAAAAATATTTCAACTCAGATGTTACTGTCCTAGAATGGCTTATTTCTCCTACCCAGAAGATACTGATAGCTTATCAAAGATCTTTTTCTCTTGAGTCCCACTATTGTAGATGATATGAATAAAAATATTGGAAGAAATACTTTTGATAAGAAACTTCTGTCCTTCCAGTAGATACCTTACTTAATACTGTCTATGGTGCCTTGATATGCATTCTCAAGAGACTGATAAGGTTAAAAAACTACTTTTCCAAGATCGCCTCAGAGTCAGAACACTCACTGCAATTTGAGTTCTGTGAATGAGATGTTTTCCTCTGAGATATGAAAGGTAGAAACTAGAGAAAACTCTCTTTGGCAACCCCGGCTGACAGACAACCTACCATATTGTTGCCTGCTTTTAGGTTCCATTGTCTTGAAACCGTATCTGTGGGTGTGAGATACTGTGGGGACGTGGTAGCAGAAGCAGCTTCTGTCAGTTGATCCTGAAGTAAAAAATATCAATAACATTTTCAGTGTATACGTTATAATTCAGTAAAAGTTAAAAATTAAAAAAGAATCACTATCAACCATCTGACTTCTGAACCACTTAATTTAAAAAATTATTCTGAAGTGCCTAGGTCTCTTTATTAAATGGCTCTCAGAATATAATGGCTAAAGTGCTTTCTATTTCCTTCATGGATCGTTCATAAGCACAAGAGTTTTCTCCTTTTATTCTAAGACCATATATAGGGGACAGATTTCAGTTTGTTGAAAGGAGCTGCCCAGCAATGACATGGGCCATATTGGTTGGTGGCTAGTGAGCTTGCTGTCACAGAAGGAAGTTCAAGAAGAGAGTGGACAACCCAACACTGTAAAGCGACTATACCAAAAAAAAAAAAAGAGAGAGAGAGAGACCAGACAACCCATAGGAAAGGAGTGTTGTGAAGAGAGTTTGACTACCAGGCAGTAGCTTAGGCTCTATGATTTCCATCATCCTGTCCAACTCTGAGAGTCTCTGATCTTGGGGACAACTGATTCCCTTTGAATGTGACCCCAGTGAGGCTGTTGCAAGAATTAGACAATCAGCCACTCCAAATAATTCCCAGGGCTCAACAAATATCAAAGACCCAATGAGACACATGGTTAGGCTCCCACAGGCCTTTCGTTGGCCCTGGGTTAGAACACAACATGAAAGAAATCAAGAACCCCTCCATCAACCTTTTGCAGACAGAATTTAGAAGAAACTTTCATAACGTAAAGACAGAACAACCGCACTGAAGAACCCAAAGAAAGAGATTCTCATCCCACTTCTGCCACCTTTCATTGGCTCAGAACTACAAGGACAATACCAATCAGGAAGCTGCTGTTTCTTTACTTCCGTTAGTATTTCTAGTTGAGATAACCAGCCTTGTGGACCTTTTATTGGCCATTCTTGTGGACCTGTGAATGACTCTTCTTTGATCTCCATTCATAGATTTTAACTTCGGGAAAATTCCTGAGTATAAAAGGAGATGGAAGAGCGGAAATAATACAGGAACGCTTGCAGTAGCCATAAATAGAGGGAAGACGGGGCCATCTGTGACAGCAACATCCATGGACCCCATCTGCTCAGATCTGAGTGTGAAGCACCGAAGGAAGGGAAAAAACCTGAGACAGAGTCATAGTTGATAAAAGCCTGTTCAGCAGCAGAGGTAACAGCAACTTACTCTCCAGCTGTAGACTCATAAAAGAAATCCAACAGACACTCATGTGAGAAGAAAGCTGGGCCAAGGAGAAAGTTCATACACTTTGTTAGATAGCTTTATATATGGAAAAAAAAAAAGCCAAAAACTTTTATTTGCATTCACTCTGTGTCAGGCACTGTGTTAAATGCTTTCTATGTATTATCCCACTTAATACTGAAAACAGCTCCATTATGTATATAACTATTCCTGTTGTACAAATGATGAAACTTAAACAGGAAGGGTGTAATTAACTAGCCCAAAGATACATAGAGTGTAATTGGGAGAGCTAGGATTTGCATGCAGACTGTCAAATATCTGAGTCTGTAAGAATTTCTCTTCATTACCCTATTTGTTGTTGAGTCCATGGGAAAACTTGAAACCTGTGAAATAATGAAGAGAAAATAAAGCCTTGTTATTCTGCCAACCTAAAGGGAAAACAAAATTTTGAAAAGTACTTACTATAAAAACACAGTAACCTTTTTAAATGATTTTCTATTTAGAAAAAATCATAAGTCAGAGCTTCTTTGAAACTGAAGGATGAAGTCATAAAGCCCAGAACATGTTAGGATGAAAGGAAAAATTAAAACTCAAGCACCACAAATTCTCACAAAGGTTAGTGAAGACAGAACGGGGGCAGCGTGAGATTGTCCGTGGGTGGAGGATAAAATTGAGAAATTCTCCTAAAAAACAAAAATGGACACAACACAGGGACAAAAACAATGCTCAAGATAATAGACGTGGAAGATAAAGAATAGAGATACAAATTTTAAAGTGTTTAAAATGCAAGTCTTCTAAAGGAAGAAATCAAAACAAAACCCACACACATCTCGATAAATCTCTGAGCTGATAAAACATAGGCATATTAGAATGGCTCACCACAGAACAGCAAAAATCAATGAAAAAGGCCAATAATAAATCTTGCCCTGGTGACATTTCCAAATTCTAAGTACAAGGGAAAAACACTACAAGTGTCCAAGCAGAAAACTTACGATTTCTTCAGAGGAAGAAAATCAAGCTACTCTTAAACTTCTTTTAAACTTTTAAAGTTCAAAAGCATTAGCAAATTTACAGACTTCAGAGAGGAAAAGGTGATAATAACCTAATATTTTTCTACCCACTTTCTGTCATAGGGGAAGATGAAAAAAAAGTGTTATTCTCAGATACGGAAGTGTTCAAAAAGCAATCCTCCCATGTGCTTTTCTTAAAAAGACTGTTTGGTGATAAACCCCTGGCAGCCACAGAAAATATCAAAATGAGGATGGATAAATCTCCGTAGAGATGATAATGGCAGACTTCTTTGTGGAAGAAGGGCAGAGCATCCAAACGTCTAGATTTCTGCAGATCATCACCTCTGCACACCAGACTCAGCTGAGCATATCACAATAAGGAGTTTCTAAGAATGTGGAGGTCTTGGAGCCCTCTCTCACAATGTTATAAGGATACAACCTAAAATAAAATGAATTCTTTTCTTAGCAGCTTTATTGAGATATAATTCACATATCATACAATCTACCTCAAGTGTGTAGTCCATTGTTTTTAGTATATTCATAGATATGTGCAACCATCCCTACAGTCAATTTTAAGACATTTTCATCTTCTTAAAAAAATACTCTTTCACCCATTAGCTATCAATTAGCTGTTTCCCATCACTACCCCCAGCCCTGGATAACCCCTAATCCACTTTCTTTCTCGATTCTGAACTCCCATATTAATGGAATCTTATAATATGTGGCCTTTTGTGTCTAGCTTCTTTCATTTAACATAATGTTTCTAGAGGCTCATTCATGTTGTACCATGTATCAGTACTTCAGTACTTCATTCTTTTTATGGTTGAATAATATCCCACTGTATGCATATACCACCTTTGTTTATCTATTGTCATCATCAGTTGATGGGCATTCGAGTTTTCACCTAAAAAAAAACACAAATTCATTTTTTTAATTGAAATATAGTTGGTGTACAATATTATGTTAGTTTCTGGTGTACTACATAGTGATTCAACATTTGTGTACATATGAAATGATCACTATTGTAAGTCTAACAACCATCTGTCCCTGAGCACAGTTATTATATTATTATTGACCATATTTCTTAAGCTGTATATTACATCCTTGTGACTCATATCTGAAGGCTTATACCTCTTAATTCTCTTCACTTATTTCATCCCCCACTCCCCTCTCCTCTGGCAACCACTCATACCTGTGAGTTTGTTTCATTCATTTTGTTTTTTAGATTCCACGTATATGTGAGATCATATGTTATTTTTTTTCTCTGTCTGACTTATTTCACTTAACATAATACCCTCTAATCCATCCATGTCATCACAAACAGCAAGATTTCTTTTTAATGGCTGAGTAATAATCCAGTGTGTGTGTGTGTAACTACAAGGACAATACCAATCAGGAAGCTGCTGTTTCTTTACTTCCGTTAGTATTTCTAGTTGAGATAACCAGCCTTGTGGACCTTTTATTGGCCATTCTTGTGGACCTGTGAATGACTCTTCTTTGATCTCCATTCATAGATTTTAACTTCGGGAAAATTCCTGAGTATAAAAGGAGATGGAAGAGCGGAAATAATACAGGAACGCTTGCAGTAGCCATAAATAGAGGGAAGACGGGGCCATCTGTGACAGCAACATCCATGGACCCCATCTGCTCAGATCTGAGTGTGAAGCACCGAAGGAAGGGAAAAAACCTGAGACAGAGTCATAGTTGATAAAAGCCTGTTCAGCAGCAGAGGTAACAGCAACTTACTCTCCAGCTGTAGACTCATAAAAGAAATCCAACAGACACTCATGTGAGAAGAAAGCTGGGCCAAGGAGAAAGTTCATACACTTTGTTAGATAGCTTTATATATGGAAAAAAAAAAAGCCAAAAACTTTTATTTGCATTCACTCTGTGTCAGGCACTGTGTTAAATGCTTTCTATGTATTATCCCACTTAATACTGAAAACAGCTCCATTATGTATATAACTATTCCTGTTGTACAAATGATGAAACTTAAACAGGAAGGGTGTAATTAACTAGCCCAAAGATACATAGAGTGTAATTGGGAGAGCTAGGATTTGCATGCAGACTGTCAAATATCTGAGTCTGTAAGAATTTCTCTTCATTACCCTATTTGTTGTTGAGTCCATGGGAAAACTTGAAACCTGTGAAATAATGAAGAGAAAATAAAGCCTTGTTATTCTGCCAACCTAAAGGGAAAACAAAATTTTGAAAAGTACTTACTATAAAAACACAGTAACCTTTTTAAATGATTTTCTATTTAGAAAAAATCATAAGTCAGAGCTTCTTTGAAACTGAAGGATGAAGTCATAAAGCCCAGAACATGTTAGGATGAAAGGAAAAATTAAAACTCAAGCACCACAAATTCTCACAAAGGGTAGTGAAGACAGAACGGGGGCAGCGTGAGATTGTCCGTGGGTGGAGGATAAAATTGAGAAATTCTCCTAAAAAACAAAAATGGACACAACACAGGGACAAAAACAATGCTCAAGATAATAGACGTGGAAGATAAAGAATAGAGATACAAATTTTAAAGTGTTTAAAATGCAAGTCTTCTAAAGGAAGAAATCAAAACAAAACCCACACACATCTCGATAAATCTCTGAGCTGATAAAACATAGGCATATTAGAATGGCTCACCACAGAACAGCAAAAATCAATGAAAAAGGCCAATAATAAATCTTGCCCTGGTGACATTTCCAAATTCTAAGTACAAGGGAAAAACACTACAAGTGTCCAAGCAGAAAACTTACGATTTCTTCAGAGGAAGAAAATCAAGCTACTCTTAAACTTCTTTTAAACTTTTAAAGTTCAAAAGCATTAGCAAATTTACAGACTTCAGAGAGGAAAAGGTGATAATAACCTAATATTTTTCTACCCACTTTCTGTCATAGGGGAAGATGAAAAAAAAGTGTTATTCTCAGATACGGAAGTGTTCAAAAAGCAATCCTCCCATGTGCTTTTCTTAAAAAGACTGTTTGGTGATAAACCCCTGGCAGCCACAGAAAATATCAAAATGAGGATGGATAAATCTCCGTAGAGATGATAATGGCAGACTTCTTTGTGGAAGAAGGGCAGAGCATCCAAACGTCTAGATTTCTGCAGATCATCACCTCTGCACACCAGACTCAGCTGAGCATATCACAATAAGGAGTTTCTAAGAATGTGGAGGTCTTGGAGCCCTCTCTCACAATGTTATAAGGATACAACCTAAAATAAAATGAATTCTTTTCTTAGCAGCTTTATTGGGATATAATTCACATATCATACAATCTACCTCAAGTGTGTAGTCCATTGTTTTTAGTATATTCATAGATATGTGCAACCATCCCTACAGTCAATTTTAAGACATTTTCATCTTCTTAAAAAAATACTCTTTCACCCATTAGCTATCAATTAGCTGTTTCCCATCACTACCCCCAGCCCTGGATAACCCCTAATCCACTTTCTTTCTCGATTCTGAACTCCCATATTAATGGAATCTTATAATATGTGGCCTTTTGTGTCTAGCTTCTTTCATTTAACATAATGTTTCTAGAGGCTCATTCATGTTGTACCATGTATCAGTACTTCAGTACTTCATTCTTTTTATGGTTGAATAATATCCCACTGTATGCATATACCACCTTTGTTTATCTATTGTCATCATCAGTTGATGGGCATTCGAGTTTTCACCTAAAAAAAAAACACAAATTCATTTTTTTGATTGAAATATAGTTGGTATACAATATTATGTTAGTTTTTGGTGTACTACATAGTGATTCAACATTTGTGTACATATGAAATGATCACTATTATAAGTCTAACAACCATCTGTCCCTGTACACAGTTATTATATTATTATTGACCATATTTCTTAAGCTGTATATTACATCCTTGTGACTCATATCTGAAGGCTTATACCTCTTAATTCTCTTCACTTATTTCATCCCCCACTCCCCTCTCCTCTGGCAACCACTCATACCTGTGAGTTTGTTTCATTCATTTTGTTTTTTAGATTCCACGTATATGTGAGATCATATGTTATTTTTTTTCTCTGTCTGACTTATTTCACTTAACATAATACCCTCTAATCCATCCATGTCATCACAAACAGCAAGATTTCTTTTTAATGGCTGAGTAATAATCCAGTGTGTGTGTGTGTGTGTGTGTGTGTGTGTGTGTGTGTGTGTATGGTACAGATGACCTATTTTCAGGGCAGGAATAGAGAGACAAAGATGTAGAGATTGGATATATGGACACAGTGGGGAAGGAGAAGGTGGGATAAATTGAGAGCGTGGCACTGACATGCATACACTTTGTTGCTTAGTTGCTCAGTTGTGTCTGACTCTTTTGAGACCCCATGGGCTGTAGCCCACCAGGCTTCTCTGTCCATGGGATTTCCCAGGAAAGAATACTGGAATGAGTTGCCATTTTCTTCTCCAGGGGAATCTTCCCAACCCAGGGATTGATCCCATGTCTTCTCCATTGCAAGTGGATTCTCCACCTCTGATCCACCAGGGAAACCCTACCACATGTAAAATAGCTAGTGGGAAGCTGCTGTATCTATTCATCTATTGATGGACACTTAGTTTGCTTCCATTTCTTAGCTATTGCAAATAATGCTGCAGTGATCATGAGGGTGCAGATATCTTTCTGAATTTGTGTTTTTATTTCCTTCAGGTAAATACCCAGCCTTGAAATTGCTGGATCATATGATAGTTCTATTTTTTGAGTAAAAAGAGATCTAAAAAAACAGACCCAAAAAATAATACTATCACAATAGATTCAAAGACCATATTGCCTATGTTTTCTTCTAACAGTTTTATGGTTTCAGGTCTCACATTTAAAATTAATGTATAGAAATCTGTTGTGTTTCTGCACACTAGTAACAAAGAGAGAAATTAAGAAAACAATTCCATTTACAATTGCATTGAAAAGAATAAAATACCTGGACTAAATCTAAACAAAGAGGTAAAAGATTTATACTCTGAAAACTCAAAGACATTGATGAAAGCAATTGAAGACAACACAAACAAATGGAAAGCTATACAGTTCTCATGTATTGGAAGAACTGATATTGTTAAAATGATCAAGGCAATCTAAAGGTTCAGTACAATACAATCACTATAATATAATCCTTATCAAAATATCAAAGACATTTTTCATAGGACAAATAATTCTAAAATTTGTACAGAAGCACAAAAGACCCTGGAGAGTCATATAAATCTGGAGGAAGAACAAAGCTGGAGGTATCATGTGCCCTGATTTCAAATTATACTACAAAGCTACAGTAATCAAAACAGTTTGATACTGCCACAAAAACAAACACAGATCAATGGAACAGAATAGAGGGATGGGACGAGAAATAAATTCACACTTATATGGTCAGTTAATCTAAGACAAAGGAGGCAAGAATACACTGTAAGGGAAATCAGCCTCTTCAAAGGTGATGGTGATGGGAAAACTAGACAGCTTCAAGCAGAAGAAACAACTTGTACTACTTCCTCAAACCAGATAAAAAATAAACTCAAAATGGATTAAAGACAAATGCAAAACTTGAAAATATAAAGCAGATTCTTGAAATTTTTACCACTTATCATGGTAACAACTCTATTTGAATTCAATAAATGTTTCTGATAGATTCTCTCAGGCAGGATTCATTGCATACACAAGTAAATTATCATAAAAATAGAGAAAGATCAAAAAAAAAATCTTTGTGGTTGCTTGGGAGCTAAAGGTAACATGTCTTTTCTATGTTTATGTATTTTCATCATTTACAAAAAGAAGATACTCTGTGTTAATGTTAATGTTGAAAGTAAAACACATACTCTCATGTATGCAGTCAGCTCTGTGGTAATATTTGTTTTGATAAAAAAAAATCACTCATGTGATTGATCTATTAGGGAAAAATTTTAACATCATGTGAATTCTGCTTATGCACAATTTCTTATGCAATGAACACGTGGTGAACACAGAAAACTACAGCCTGCTGATGGGAGCCATGTGGGAATGCAAAAAGCACACACGCGCAAACACCTCACACATCCACCAGCTACTTCAGCTCACCTTGTGTTATGGGATGCACCCATCTTCATCTGGTGTTTGAACTTTCCAACAGCTTTCAGGTGATCTTCCCTTAACTAATTCACAGAAACTCGTGAACCACAGCCCTTCCAAAATCCATTCCCACAAGAAAACCTCCAGGTTTATTTCAAGCCAAAGTACCATACTTATTGTAGTATTTAATATGTGTAACAATGTGTAACATTTAATATGTGTAACACTATGCTATTATTTTTATTAGAGTCCTATGATTTTTACTTTTCAAAAAACATGTTCTTGATATTTTAGAAAGTTGTGTGAAGGAGGAGAGCGAAAAAGTTGGCTTAAAGCTCAACATTCAGAAAACGAAGATCATGGCATCCGGTCCCATCACTTCATGGGAAATAGATCGGGAAACAGTGGAAACAATGTCAGATTTTATTTTTTGGGCTCCAAAATCACTGCAGATGGTGACTGCAGCCATGAAATTAGAAGACGCTTACTCCTTGGAAGAAAAGTTATGACCAACCTAGATAGTATATTCAAAAGCAGAGACATTACTTTGCCGACTAAGGTCCGCCTAGTCAAGGCTATGGTTTTTCCTGTGGTCATGT
>SJYX01009579.1:126321-136710 GCA_006410675.1 Oreotragus oreotragus | reverse complement strand
TCGTTTATCGAGCCCATCTTTGCATGAAATGTTCCCTTGGTATCTCTAATTTTCTTGAAGAGATCTCTAGTCTTTTCCATTCTGTTCTTTTCCTCTATTTCTTTGCACTGATCACTGAAGAAGTCTTTCTTATCTCTTCTTGCTATTCGTTAGAACTGTGCATTCAGATGCTTATATCTTTCCTTTTCTCCTTTGCTTTTCACTTCTCTTCTTTCACAGCTGTTTGTAAGGCCTCCCCAGACACCCATTTTGCTTTTTTGCATTTCTTTTCCATAGGGATGGTCTTGATACCTGTCTCCTGTACAATGTCACAAACCTCATTCCATAGTTCATCAGGCACTGTATCTATCAGATCTAGGCCCTTAAATCTTATATAAGTAATTGATAATGAAAAGTTATTTGGCATCTATTGTGCTCCAGATGCCTTCAGTTCAGTTCAGTCACTCAGTCATGTCTGACTCTTTGCAACCCCATGGACTGCTGCACTCCAGGTTTCCCTGTCCATCACCAATTCCCAGAGTTTACTCAAACTCATGTCCATTGAGTCGGTGATGCCATCCAACCATCTCATCCTCTGTCATCTCCTCCTCCCATCTTCAATCTTTCTCAGCATCAGGGTCTTTTCCAGTGAGACTTGGGTATGGCATAAGCCCTTTTGGAGGAGGTCGCCATTAACCCCACCACAGAACCACCAGAACTTACACAGGACTGGGGAAACAGATCCTGGAGGGCAAAACCAAAACCTTGTATGCACCAGGACCCAGAAGAAAGGAGCAATGCCCCACAAGAAACTGACCCAGACATGCCCATGAGTGTCCAGGAGTCTCTGGCGGAAGTGTAAGTCAGCAGTGGCCTGCTGCAGAGCCTGGGGCATTGAGTGCAGCATGGGACCTTCTGAAGGAGGTCACCATTATCTTCATTACCTCCACTATAGTTTGTCAAGCAACAGGAAGGGAACACAGCCCAACCCATCAACAGAAAATTGGATTAAAGATTTACTGAACATGGCCCCGCCCATCAGAATAAGACCCAGTTTTCCCCTCAGTTAGTCTCTCCCATCAGAAAGCTTCCATAAGCCTCTTATCTTTATCCATCAGAGGGCAGACAGAAGGAAAATCACAATCACAGTAAACTCACCAAACTGATCACATGGACCACAGCCTTGTCTACACAGCCTTGTGTATCTCAGTGAAACTATGAGCCAAACCCTGTAGGGCAACCCAAGATGGACTGGTCATAGCAGAGAGTTCTGACAAACTGTGGTCCACCGGAGAAGGGAATGGCAAGCCACTTCAGTATTCTTGCCTTGAGAACCCCATGAACAGTATGAAAAGGCAAAAAGGTATGACACTGAAAGATGAACTCCCCTGGTTGGTAGGTGCCCAAAATGCTACTGGATAAGAATGGAGAAAGAACTCTAGAAAGAATGAAGAGAGAGCCAAAGCAAAAACAACACCCAGTTCTGGATGTGACTGGTGATGGAAGTAAAGTCTGATGCTATAAAGAGCTACATTGCATAGGAATCTGAAAGGGTAGGTCCATGAATCAAGGCAAATTAGAAGTGGCCAAACAGGAGATGGCGAGAGTGAACATCGACATTCTAAGAATCAATGAACTCAAATGGACTGGAATGGGTGAATTTAACTCAGATGACCATTATATCTACTACTGTGGGCAAGAATCCCTTAGAAGAAATGGAGTAGCCATCACAGTCAATAAGAGTCCGAAATGCAGTACTTGGATGCAATCTCAAAATCGACAGAATGATCTCTGTTCTTTTCCAAGGCAAACCGGATGCCTTATATGTATTATTTAATTTAAATTACATTACATTCTTGTGACATTAGTGTAAATAACCTCATTTTACAGATGAGGAGACTGAGGCCCAGAGTATTCATTTTGGTCAGTCTCCCTCAATTAATATATAGGATATAAAAATCTTGAACTCAAAATATCTCAGAAGTTATTGGATAGGACTGGGAGGGCCAGAAAAATAGTCTATGAGTTAGAAGAGGGAAAACCGCTTAAATTTGGGAATCCTGCAACTCAGGGAAAAGGGGGAGGGTACTGGGCATGAAGGTAAGTACTGGGTGAACAGGATAATAGTAACAGCTATGCTTGTCATGAGCTAGACATACCCTGGGGGGATAGATACTATTAATATCTTCATTTTGTAGATCTATTAACTAATTTGCATTAGCTCATAGAGCTGACACACAAATACTGGTCTACCTCATTCCTCAACCTATACTATTAACCCCTATACCATAAGACCTAAAGATTTATAAGTAAATACTGATATGCCAAAATCAAAGACCAATATATTGGCCACCTGATGCAAAGAGCCAATTCATTGGAAAAGACCCTGATGCGGGGAAAGATTGAGGAGAAGGGGGCAACAGAGGATGAGATGGTTGGATGGCAGCAATGGACATGAGTTTGAGCAAACTCCAGGAGATGGTGAAGGACAGGGAGGCCTGGTGTGCCCCAGTCCACTGGGTCACAAAGAGTCGGACATGACTCAGCAACTGAACAACACCTGATGTACCAGCTGGGGATACAGAGCCCTCACCTTCCAGCCACATGGAAGCCACTCTTGTCTTATAAACTGTGGTCTTCAGGTATCTACAGTCACCCCCACTAGTTTCTGAAGGAACAGAAATAGCAGTTTGTAGAAGTCAAGCCTGCAACGGTGCAAGGAACCAACCTTGTTTGAACCAGCCAAATGAGGGTAGATTATGACTAAGAAGGGTCTCACTTTGTAATACCATCTAAAAGACTAGCTCCCAGAGGTGAAATGCAATCACCCAAATTATTTTGAAAACTTCTAGAATGTCTATGCTGTCAGATATACTTTTTAGAAAGTTAAATTTTTAGAGCAATTACTTTTATTTTTCTGTCTAATCATGGTTTTGGTTTAGGGATGGGCATGTTACTCAAAGCGGATCAATGATACTAAATTCCTGGACTTTGATGAAAGTGGGAGCTCTAGGGATGATGTAGAGCTTCCCTGGTGGCTCAGACAGTAAAGAATCCACCTGCAATGTGAGAGACCTGGGTTAGATTCCTGGGTTGGAAAGATCCCCTGGAGAAGGGAACAGCTACCCACTCCAGTATTCTTGTCTGGAGAATTCCATGCACAGAGGAGCTGCTTGGAGCTGTTGAAGACCATCGGTTTGAGAGGGCTTGCCTGAAAATGAAGCACATAGGAAAGTGGAACTAAGAGATGGGGGCAAGAGAATAAATCCTCATGACATCATTAGAACCCTGGAATATATCTTTACCTGAAGCCACCTATCCCTGAATTTTTCAGTTAAGTGAACAACTGAATTGCCATTTTTGTCTGCACTGTTAAAATCAAGTTTCTATCACTTGCATCTGAGGAAAATCAGAATAATACAGAGGAAAAGACAGAAACAAGCATCAATAATACCAACCAACATTAATGGTTTCTAAAAGCAGGGTTTGACATTTACCTGAATTCACTAATTCCCTAAGACATTCTCAGAGGTGTATTCTTTGAATAAATCTATTAATACATTATAGATTTTATTTTTCCTTTTAACATTTCAGTTCATAAAATCTTGGCTACCAGATCACATTAGACACAGCATTATAAACAATGTTTTCATAAGATTTGTTAACATCTCTTTTGGTTGTTCTTGTAAAAGAGATCAAATAACTTCTTTATTCAAATATAGGGGAAGGTTTCCTGGTAGAATAAAATTGCCACTGATTCAGGTGGTTCATCACAATGGACTAGACCTTCAAAGGAAATGGCTATTGAGGGATCAGTGTCCACTGATGTCTGCATTTCTTCTCTCCTCAATACAATTTAGGGTTTACTTAAACTCATGAGTCTCCACTTTATAATTAATCTGAATATGAGAAGTTTCTTGTGATTCTGAAAAGTGAACAGTAAATATGGTCCTTAACTACCTAACTGAACTGAACTGGAGTCGCTCAGTCGCGTTCGACTCTTTACAACCCCATGGACTCTAACCTACCAGGCTCCTCCATCCATGGGATTTTCCAGGCAAGAGTACTGGAGTGGGTTGCCATTTCCTTCTCCAACGACTACCTAAGGGAATCATCAAATAAATCAGCAAAGTTCCCTTCAGTCATTCATCCTATCCTGTGTGAGCAAGTTTTTAGCAATACACTTGTTTTCCTTTCTTGTCTCCATGACATCCTGAGGGCATCACTACTTGGCTTTAAGGCATGGGACCAGCTCTAAAGCCAGAAGATTTGGATCAGCAAAGACCTTTGTATGCAAAGCTCCACCAAGATCTTTTGTATTTTCCCTAAAATTCCAAAATAGAGTTGTGCTCCTCCAAGTCTTATGACCTGAAAAATTTCCTTGCTTTATCACTTCTTGAAGTGAAGTGAAGACGCTCAATCGTGTCCGACTCTTTGCGACCCCATGGACTGTAGCCTACCAGGCTCCTCTGTCCATGGGATTTTCCAGGCAATAGTACTGGAGTGGATTGCCATTTCCTTCTCTAGGGGATCTTCCCAACCCAGGGATCTAACCTGGGTCTCCTGCATTGTAGACAGAAGCTTTACCATAATAAATTGTTTAATCCCCATATTATCTATACAATGGAAACAGTGAGAATAGAGAGTCAACACATTCATTTGACCAACTTATTATTGAACATTAACTATCTACTAACAAACCAGGCACTCTTTTATGTGCCTTGAGACACAAGGAGCAAAACAGACAAATCTCCCTGCTCTCATGAAGTTGATATTCTAGTCTATCTTGGTATGATATTGGGAGGATTCAATGAGATAATGCCTATAAAATCCATAGCATTGTGCTAGACCATGGTGCTTCAGATGGTAAAGAATCTGTCTGCAATGCAGGATTTGATCCTTGGGTTGGGAAGATCCCCTGGAGAAGGGAATGGCAACCCACGCCAGTATTCTTGCCTGGAGAATCCCATGGACAGAGGAGCCTGGTGGGCTACAATACTTGGGGTCACAAAGAACCGGACACAACTGAGTGACTAACACACACGTGTGTCTGGCATATAATAAGTGCTCAACCAGTGTCAACCTTTGTTGGTGCTATTATTGCTAGTTACAGTTAGTTATATCCTTATAACTGCTGTGATAAGGGTATATTTCTCCCACCTGGCACTCTCTTCTGATGAAAACTCAAGTTCCCAAATCCCACGCTGTGTCTTAGCAAACCTACAAGTTAGTCATTTTTGCTGGAATGTCTCAGAGCTCCCTGAAGACTTGATGACTCCTTCACTAACTCACTGCAATGAAAGTTTCCTCCCAAAGCACCCCATTTTGGGGTGTTATCTCTGTGCAGAAGAAAACAGCACAGCATGGGACATATACAAAGGTAAAGGAAGAATGACATTAACTCAGCAGTGGAAACACTCCTTGTCAACTAAAGGGAATCACAGGGTTTGAGGAAGCCATGGGAGGTTCAGCTCTCACTCCCTTTTTCTCCAAGTGTGCTTGCCAGGTAAGTACTCACTGTGCAAAACCCAGGCGTCTTCATGATGTTCAAGTTGGTGACATGGTGCATCAGCTAGGATTCTTGAGTAGCAAGCATCAGAAACTAACTCCAGCTGACCTAAAGCCAAAAGGGAAATTACTGGTAGACTATGCGGCAGTTCCCACAAACCACAGAAAAGGTTCACGCGCTGGGGTAAATATTGCAATGATCCCACCAGGCTTGAGTAGCAAAAGCTAATGAATTGTCTCTTCCCAGAATCCCCTCAAATGGAAAATTTTCTTTTGTTAATGGTTAGTTTACTCAATGTCAATTATGGTTGATTCATCCCCCATAACTACTCCAAGTGCAAATGCATAATCTATTGCCCTCAGCACCATCTCCCAGTGTTCACAGTTAGGTTTCTCAGTGACCGGAAAGAAAATAGAAACAGTTTCATCCTTGACTTGGCTTCCTCTCATTTCAGTGGGCAAAGTTGTTTTTTTAAAATTATTATTATTTTTTTTAACTGGAACCTATATCGCACTGGTCAAAACATTGACACGAACAAAGAAATATTTTGGGGGTTGAGACTTAGATGGTCCTGATGGTGGAAGGCAGCCTCTAAGTTTTGTGCTCCTTGGTCTGATCTTCAGACAGCAATTGTTTCTCAGGGCTCCCCACGAGGAAGGAATGCCATTTCTTCATCAAGCCCTTTGGAAATCTGAAACCAAGGGGACTTAAATGGTCAATAATCATCTATACTCAACATTTTTTCTTTTAAATAAATTTTATTGAAATATATCTGAGAAAAGAGTACATAGTTCATACATAAACAGCTCAATAAATTTTCTCAAGGTGAGGACACCTGTATGACCACTATTCAGATCAGTAAATGAATCACAATCAAAGCACTAAGACTCCCCTGCATACTCCTCCAAGTCAAAACTCAGCTCTTCCTAAAAGAAACCTTTTTCTTGACTTCTTACAACAGCAGTTCAGACCAGTCGCTCAGTCATGTCCAACTTTTTGTGACCCCATGGACTGCTGCATGCCAGGCTTCCCTGTCCATCACCAACTCCTGGATCTTGCTCAAACTCATGTCCGTCGAGTCAGTGATGCCATAACGTCATCCCCTTCTCCGTCTCATCCTCTGTCGGCCCCTTCTCCTCCTGCCTTCAATCGTTCCCAGCATCAGGGTCTTTTCCAATGAGTCAGCTCTTCGCATCATGTGGCCAAAGTATTGGAGTTTCAGCTTCAGCATCAATCCTTCCAATGAATATTCAGAACTGATTTCCCTTATAATTGACTGATTTGATCTCCTTGCAGTCCAGGGCACTCTCAAGAGTCTTCTCCAGGGCACTCTCAAGAGTCTTCTCCAGCACCACAGTTCAAAAGCATCAATTCTTCGGTGCTCAGCTTTTTTTATGGTCCAACTCTCACATCCATACCTGACTACTGGAAAAACCAAAGCTTTGACTAGACAGACCTTTGTTGTCAAAGTAATGTCTCTGCTTTTTAATATGCTGTCTAGGTTTGTCATAGCTTTTCTTTCAAGGAGCAAGTGTCTTGTAATTTCCTGGCTACAGTCATCATCTGCAGTGATTGTGGAGCCCAAGAATATAAAATCTGTCACTGTTTCCCCATCTATTTGTCATGAACTGATGGGACTGGATGCCATGATTTTAGTTTTCTGAATGTTGAGTTTTAAGCCAGCTTTTACACTTTCCTCTTTCACTTTCATCATAGACTTATTTAACCTATTTTCAATATGTATAAAGGAACCACCTAATAAGTATTGTGTGTGTGTGTCTGGATTTTTTTCATTCAAAATTGTATTCCACCCATAGTTGACATCCATGCTTTTAAATATAGCAATAGTTCATGCACTTTTCATTGATGTAAAATATCTCATTTATGAATATACTACAGTTTATTTTTCCATTCTCCTCTTGGTGAACATTGAGGTTGTTTTCCATTTCTAGCTACTAAGGATGCTCTTATGGATATTCCTATACATGGTGTATACCGGTATATGTCTCTGTTAGGTATATATCCAACTTTGTGTTGTGTGCTATGCTAAGTAGCTTCAGTCATGTCCAACTCTGCAATGCTATGGACTGTAGCCCGCCAGGCTCCTCTCTCCAATGGATGTTCCAGGCAAGAATACTGGAGAGGGTTGCCATGCCCTTCTCCAGAGGATCTTCCTGACCCAGGGATCGAACTGAGTCTCATTAAGTTTTTTCCACTGGCAGGCAGGTTTTTTACCACTAGCACCACCTGGAAAGCGCCATATATCCAACAGAGGAATTTCTAAATCCTAAATTAAATGCATATTCTATTTGGTAGAGATCATCAATTTTCTAAAGTGATTGTATCCATATACAAACCTATCCGAATGTAGGATAATATCCATTATTCCACATTTTCATCAATATTTAGCATTTTTAAGAATTTGGGGCATTCTGGTGTATACGATGTGTTTTTAATTTGCATTTCTCTAATGACTAAGTAGGTTGATAGTTTTTATATAGTTTTTATATGCTTATTGACTGTTTGAATTTCCTCTCTTGTAAGATGCCTATTCAACTGTTTTTTGCATGTTATATTAAATTCATTATATTTTAAATTATCAGAATAACTTCTTGTTAACCTTTTATTTCTGATATCAGTGATTTGCGACTTATGTATATGTATGTTTTGTGGGTTCCCAATACTTCCCATTTCCATTTATATATCACAGGCAGAGTAAATTTAGTATAATTCTTAAGATCCCAAGGACTTTAGGAATGTTAAATGATCATTGATTTTGACTTAAAGTCACCCACTGCATTAACCCCTAACAAGAAAGTCAGCCTGTCTTTTGAAGCTATGAAGCCAGACACTGACTTCTCCTCTCTAGCTATGAAAGTCCTAGATGTCACCTTCTTCCAACAAGACTGTTTCATCCATGTCAAAAACCTGTTTAGTGTAACCACTTTCATTAATGATCTTAGCTAGGTCTGGATAACTTGTTGCAGCTTCTACATCAGCATTTGCTATTTAACCATGTGCTTAAAAAAAAAAACTTTTAAAATATATATTTATTTATTTTAATTGGAGGCTAATTACTTTACAATATTGTACTGGTTTTGCCATACATCAACATGAATCCATCACAGGTGTACACGTGTTCCCCATCCTGAACCCTCCTCCCACCTCCCTCCCCAAACCATCCTTCTGGGTCATCCCAGTGCACCAGCCCCGAGCATCCTGTATCATGCATGGAACCTGGACTGGCAATCCTTACAGAGTTAGCTTCTTTCCTTAAACCTCATGAACAAACCTCTGATAATTTCAAACTTTTTTTCTGCAGCTTCCTCACCTCTCTTAGCCTTCACAGAATTGAAAAGGGTTAGGGCCTTGCACTGGATTAAGCTTTGGCTTAAAAGAATGCTGTGGCTGGTTTGATCTTCTATCTAGATCCCTAAAACTTTCTTCATATCAATGACAAGTCTGTTTCACTTTCTTATCACTTATGTGCTCACTGGAGTAGCACTTTCAATTTCCTTCAAGAACTTTTCCTTTGCATTCACAAACTGGTTAACTGCTTGGTCTAAGACGCCTAGCTTTGGGCCTATCTTTGCTTTCAACATGCTTTCCTCACTAAGCGGAATTTTGATTTAAAATGAGAGTGTGCAATTCTTTCCCCTGAACACTTAGAGGTCATTGTATGGTTATTCAGTTCAGTTCAGTTCAGTCTCTCAGTTGGATCTGACTCTTTGTGACCCCATGGACTGCAGCACGCCAGGCCTCCCTTGTCCATCACCAACTCCCAGAGTTTACTCAAACTCATGTCCATTGAGTTGGTGATGTCATCCAACCATCTCATCCTCTGTCCTTCTCTTCCCATCTTCAGTCTTTCCCAGCTTCAGGGTCTTTTCCATGAGTTAGTTCTTCCCATCAGATGGCCAAAGTATTGGAGTTTCAGCTTTAGCATCAGTCTTTTCAATGAATATTCAGGACTGATTTCCTTTAGGATGGACTGGTTGGATCTCCTTGCTGTCCAAGGGACTGTCAAGAGTCTTCTCCAACACCACAGTTCAAAAGTATCAATTTTTCAGTGCTCAGCTTTCTTTATAGTCCAACTCTCACATCCATATATGACTACTGGAAAAACCATAGCTTTGACTAGATGGACCTTTGTTGGCAAAGTAATTTTCTGTTTTTTAATATGCTGTCTAGGTTGGTCATAATTTCTCTTCCAAGGAGCAAGTATCTTTTAATTTCATGGCTGCAGTCATCATCTGCAGTGATTTGGAGCCAAAAAAAATAAAGTCTGACACTGTTTCCACTGTTTCCACATCTATTTCCCATGAAGTGATGGGACTGGATGCCATGATTTTAGCTTTCTGAATGCTGAGCTTTAAGCCAACTTTTTCACTCTCCTCTTTCACTTTCATCAAGAGGCTCTTTAGTTCCTCTTTACTTTGTGCCATAAGGGTGGTGTCATCTGCATATCTGAGGTTATTGATATTTCTCTTGGCAATCTTGATTCCAGCTTGTGCTTCTTCCAGCCCAGCATTTCTCATGATGTACTCTGCATAGAAGTTAAATAAGCAGGGTAACAATATACAGCCTTAACATACTCCTTTTCCTATTTGGAACCCGTCTGTTGTTCCATGTCCAGTTCTAACTGTTGTTTCCTGACCTCCATACACATATCTCAAGAGGCAAGTCAGGTGGTCTGGTATTCCCATCTCTTGAAGAATTTTCCACAGTTTATTGTGATCCACACAGTCAAAGGCTTTGGCATAGTCAATAAAGAAGAAATAGATGTTTTTCTGGAACTCTCTTGCTTTTTTGATAATCCAGTGGATGTTGGCAATTTGATCTCTGGTTTCTCTGCCCTTTCTAAAACCAGCTTGAACATCTGGAAGTTCATGGTTCACGTA
>SJYX01009579.1:68423-122964 GCA_006410675.1 Oreotragus oreotragus | reverse complement strand
GGGATTGGGGGCAGGAGGAGAAGGGGACGATAGAGGATGAGATGGCTGGATGGCATCATGGACTCAATGGACGTGAGTCTGAGTGAACTCCGGGAGATGGTGATGGACAGGGAGGCCTGGTGTGCTGCGATTCATGGGGTCGCAAAGAGTCGGACACGACTGAGTGACTGAACTGAACTGAATTAAATTTCACTGTGATCAAAGAACATACTGTAGATAATATATTCCTTTGAAATTTATTGATAATTGCTTTATGGTGCAATATGGGTTAACAATCCACGTACACTTTAAAGGGAATATGTATTTTGTAGTTCTGCAGCTATAGGTGCAATGTTCTATAATGTCAATTAGGAGGAATGAGTTAATCATGTAGTTCAGGTCTCCTATATCAAAATATTTAAGGTTCACTTTTTCAGTGATTGAGAGAGGTATATTAATGTCTCCAATTATGTTTTTGCAGACTATGTTTTAGGTACATAGAAATTTAGAATTATTCTATTTTCCCAGTGTTTTTTCATCTAATATTATGAATTATCCCTCTTTATTATTCACCTTTTTTAAAAATCAATTTTTCTAATATTAGTCTATCTACACCACTTTTTTTTTGTTTGTTTTGGTTAGTATTTGAATGGTATGTCTTTACTGATGTATTGTTTCACTCTAACTATAAAATTACATTTATGTTTTGTCTTGTAGAAGTGAAGTGAAGTGAAGTCGCTCAGTCGTGTCCGACTCTTTGCGACCCCGTGGACTGTAGCCTGCCAGGCTCCTCTGTCCATGGGATTCTCCAGGCAAGAATACTGGAGTGGGTTACCATTTCCTTCTCCAGGGGATCTTCCCAACCCAGGGATCGAACCTGGGTCTCCCGCATTGGAGGCAGACGCTTTAACCTCTGAGCCACCAGGGTAAGCTGCCTATAATTAGGTTTTAAATTTTTATTCAATATAACAATCTTTTTTAACCAGGACAGTTAGTCTGAATAAATTTAATGTAATTACTGACATGTGTGTTTATATCTATCATCTTAGTTTTTGTTTTCTATGTGTCCCACAGATTTTATGTTCCTTTTTATCTTCTTTCTTGTTTCTTTATTGATAAATAAAGTAGTTTTGACTATTCCATTTTGCACATCATTAATTGTTGGTTATATATAATTTCACAGTTCTTTCATTAGTTAAACTAGATATTATAATACGGATTTTTTATTTGATCGAGACAATAAAATTTAGTATTTATACCAGCTTCTGATTAACACACAGATCTTAGAAATTTTTAATTGAATCTTTCATCTCATGACTTTTATATAATCACTGTACATTTTAAATTCTACCTATATTTTTAATCCTACCAGATATTGATATGAACTTAGACTACCCACCAATCTGTAGTCATGCTTTCCTTCATTTTCATGTTTGTCTCTGACTGAAGATATAACCCCTTTCCTCAATCATTACCACCTTACTATTTCTTTTATTACAAGACTGCTGCTGGCTAATTATTTTAGATTTTGCTTGTCTAAAAATGTCTTTATTCCACTCGCACTTTTCCCGGATATTTTCACTTCATGTAGAATTCTAACTTGACAATCTTTTTTTTTTTCTTTTAGCACTTTGGAAATGTCTCCGTTTGTGTTCTGTGAAGTGAAAGTGAAAGTCACTTAGTCATGTCCGACTCTTTGTGACCCTCTGGACCATACAGTCTGTGGAATTCTCTAGGCCAGAATACTGGAGTGGGTAGCCTTTCCCTTCTCCAGGGGATCTTCCCAACCCAAGGATCGAACCCAGGTCTCCTGCACTGCAGGAGGATTTTTTGTAGCAACTGAGCTATGAGGGAAATTCCCCTCAAAATAAAAATGCTGTGCTTAGTTGCTCAGTAATATCCCACTTTTTGTGACTGCATGGACTGTAGCCTGCCAGGCTCCTCTGTACATGGAGATTCTCCAGGCAAGACACTGGAGTGGGTTGCCATGCCCTCCTCCAGGGGACCTCCCCGCCCCAGGGAATGAACGCAGGTCTCCCACATTGCAGGCGGACTCTTCACCATCTGAGCCGCCAGAGGGGCCCTTGTGTTCTGACTTCCATTATTTTCGTTGAAAGTTTGCTGTTAGTCTTGTTGCTTCTTTGCAGGTTAGAATTCTTCCCTTCTCCCAGCTGCTTTCACATTTCTCTTTGTTTTTGGCTTTCAGCAGTTCTGCGACTGTGAGCCTAGGCCTGTGTTCTATTTTTATTTATTTTTAATGTTATACTTATCCTGTTCTGGTTTAAATAACCTGTAGCATGATGTTTGCTTCAGTGTGGCAAAATTCTTAGTAATTACTTTTTAAAAATATTGCTTTCGTTCATTCTTTCTTCTCTCATATCCACTAAAACCTGGATTACATGTATATTAGATTTGTATGTGTTATACATTTTTATTTCTCTCCATTCTTTGATCTGAATATTTTCTATTGACTTCTCTTCCTTTCCACTAATTTTCAGTACACTTTATCTGCCATTCAACCAATGTGTTAGTACTTAATTTCAATGATTTTTCAGTAAAAGAAGTTCCTTTTGATTCTTTTGCAAAGATTCCAATTCTGTGATGATCTTCCTCATCTTGTCCATTTTATCAAACACATTCAGTTCAGTTTAGTCACTCAGTTGTGTCAGACTCTTTGTGACCCCATGAATCGCAGCATGCCAGGCCTCCCTGTCCATCACCAACTCCCAGGGTTCACTCAGACTTAATCCAGCCATCTCATCCTCTGTCATCCCCTTCTCCTCCTGCCCCAATCCTTACCAGCATCAGAGTCTTTTCCAATGAGTCAACTCTTCTCATGAGGTGGCCAAAATATTGGAGTTTCAGCATTAGCATCAGTCCTTCCAATGAATACCCAGGACTGATCTCCTTTAGGATAGTCTGGTTGGACCTCCTTGCAGTCCAGGGGACTCTAAGAGTCTTTCCCAGCACCACAGTTCAAAAGCATCAATTCTTCAGTGCTCAGCTTTCTTCACAGTCCAACTCTCACATCCATACAGGACCACAGGATAAACCATAGCTTTGACTAGATGGACCTTTGTTGGCAAAGTAATATCTCTGCTTTTAATATGCTATCTAGGTTGGTCATAACCTTCCTTCCAAGGAGTAAGCGTCTTCTAATTTCATGGCTGCAGTCACCAGCTGCAGTGATTTTGGAGCCCCAGAAAATAAAGTCTGACACTGTTTCCACTGTTTCCCCATTTATTTCCCATGAAGCGACAGGACCAGATACCATGATCTTCGTTTTCTGAATGTTGAGCTTTAAGCCAACTTTTTCACTCTCCTCTTTCACTTTCATCAAGAGGCTTTTTAGTTCCTCTTCACTTTCTGCCATAAGGGTGGTGTCATCTGCATATCTGAGGTGATTAAAGGTGAAGTCGCTCAGTCGTGTCCGACTCTTTGTGACCCCATGGACTGTAACCTACTAGGCTTCTCTGTCCATGGGATTCTCCAGGCAAGAATACTGGAGTGGATTGCCATTTCCTTCTCCAGGGGATCTTCCCAACCTGGGGATTGAACCCAGGTCTGCTGCATTGGAGGCAGACACTTTAACCTCTGAGCCACCAGGGAAGCTTATTGATATTTCTCCTGGCAATCTTGATTCCAGCTTGTGCTTCTTCCAGCCCAGCGTTTCTCATGATGTACTCTGCATAGAAGTTAAATAAGCAGGGTGACAATATACAGCCTTGACGTACTCCTTTTCCTATTTGGAACCAGTCTGTTGTTTTATGTCTGTCTCTAACTGTTGCTTCTTGACCTNCCAGGGAAGCTTATTGATATTTCTCCTGGCAATCTTGATTCCAGCTTGTGCTTCTTCCAGCCCAGCGTTTCTCATGATGTACTCTGCATATAAGTTAAATAAGCAGGGTGACAATATACAGCCTTAACGTACTCCTTTTCCTATATGTAACCAGTCTGTTGTTCCATGTCCAGTTCTAACTGTTGCTTCCTGATCTGCATATAGGTTTCTCAAGAGGCAAGTCAAAGGTCTGGTATTCCCATCTCTTTCAGAATTTTCCACAGTTTATTGTGATTCACACAGTCAAAGGCTTTGGCAATAAAGCAGAAATAGATGTTTTTCTGGAACTTTCTTGCTTTTTCAATGATCCACTGGATGTTGGAAATTTGATCTCTGGTTCCTCTGCCTTTTCTAAAACCAGTTTGAACATCTGGAAATTCACGGTTCACATATTGCTGAAGCCTGGCTTGGAAAATTTTGAGCATTACTTTACTAGAGTGTGAGATGAGTGCAATTGTGCGGTAGTTTGAGCATTCTTTGGCATTGCCTTTCTTTGGAATTGGAATGAAAACTGACCTTTTCCAGTCCTGTGGCCATTGCTGAGTTTTCCAAATTTCCTGGCATATTGAGTGCAACACTTTCACANCTGAAGCCTGGCTTGGAAAATTTTGAGCATTACTTTACTAGAGTGTGAGATGAGTGCCATTGTGCGGTAATTTGAGCATCCTTTGGCATTGCCTTTCTTTGGGATTGGAATGAAAACTTACCTTTTCCAGTCTTGTGGCTACTGCTGAGTTTTCCAAATTTTCTGGCATATTGAGTGGAGCACTTTCATAGCATCATCTTTCAGGATTTGAAATAGCTCCACTGGATTTCCATCACCTCCACTAGCTTTGTTTGTAGTGATGCTTTCTGAGGCCCACTTGACTTCACATTCCAGGATGTCTGGCTCTAGGTGAGTGATCACACCATCGTGATTATCTGTGTTGTGAAGCTCTTTTTTGTACAGTTCTCCTGTGCATTCTTGCCACCTCTTCTTAATATCTTCTGCTTCTGTTAGGTCCATACAATTTCTGTCCTTTATTGAGCCCATCTTTGCATGAAATGTTCCCTTGGTATCTCTAATTTTCTTGAAGAGATCTCTAGTCTTTCCCATTCTGTCATTTTCCTCTATTTCTTTGCATTGATTGCTGTGGAAGGCTTTCTTATCTCTCCTTGCTATTCTTTGGAACTCTGCATTCAGATGCTTATATCTTTCCTTTTCTCCTTTGCTTTTGGCCTCTCTTCTTTTCACAGCTATTTGTGAGGCCTCCTCAGACAGCCATTTTGCTTTTTTGCATTTCTTTTCTATGTGGATGGTCTTGATCCCTGTCTCCTGTACAATGTCACGAACCTCAGTCCATAGTTTGTCAGGCACTCTGTCTATCAGATCTAGTCCCTTAAATCTTTCTCACTTCCATTTTGTAATCATAAGGGATTTGATCTAGGTCATACCTGAATGGTCTAGTGGTTTTCCCTACTTTCTTCAATTTAAGTCTGAATTTGGCAATAAGGAGTTCGTGATCTGAGCCACAGTCAGCTCCTGATCTTCTTTTTGTTGACTGTATAGAGCTTCTCCATCTTTGGCTGTATAAAATATAATCAATCTGATTTCGGTGTTGACCATCTGGTGATGTCACAATAATTTTAAAGTCTATGTCTTAGTACACCATTATCTGGATTGTCTGTGGATTTGTGTTATTAGCAGGTTTTTTTTTCTTTTGAATTTTCTTATGTAGTACTGTTTCCTTATAGCCTATTAACATTTTATTAAGTGACACTTATTGTGTATGAAATCTCTAGAGGCTCTGGATGATGTTTTCTAAATCCAGAGAAGTTATACTTCACACTATCATGTAGTTAGAGTAGAGGCATATCATATTAGTCCAGTCTAGAATGAAGGCATTTGAAACTGAGCCAGTTCAGAATTACACTTACCCTCAGGATGCGGCCATTCAGTGGTACCCACTGAAATCCACAAATGTTTGTCAAAACTCTTTCTCTCCCTGGAGTGTTCCAAACTCTGATTTTGTCTCCCTGGTGCCAGGAGACTGTCAAAAGCTCTGCTCAGCATCTTAGCCTCTGTGCTGATTACAAATTGTCAAATGCCTCAGTTGAAAAAGACATGTGGAAATCTCAACTGATTTGTCTACATTTTCCTCTCTAGGATTTTGCCTTCTTATGAACTACCTTGTAAAGAATTCTAAATTCCAACCAATTTTTATCTCCCTTAGCCAAAAATTTTGCTCGGATTCTTTTCATAGTTGATCTTATTCTCTTAGGTTTTGTTGTTTATAAATCAGCAAGTGCCTCAAGTAAAAAAGTACTGAAGACTTTTCAGTTTAACTTCATGCAGTCCCCTTTTCTCCAGGATCAGTCTTATGTAAATCTTGGTTGCCTTATTAGCCCTCCAATGTCTTCAAATGGATTTCTAAAACACGTATCCAACTTTTCTAGTTGCTCTTAGTGGATGGGTGGGTGTGATATGTTAGTCCAAAGGGAAGCTGGTTATAATAATAATCATTTATCATAAAAATCCATAAGCTTATTGTAAGTATTAAAAACTCAAATTTATACAGAGATTGAGGAGGTAAAATAAATTGGGAAAGTATACTAGATAAGACTCAAAGTGAAAACCACATATATTTCCTGTTTAAATAGAGAAGTGCTGTGTATTATCCAGCTTTGGACTTAAGACTTGAAGCCAGAAATGTAGAGATTTTTGTGCAATCTTCTGCATTCTAAATACTGTCAACTTAAAAAAATTTTTTTTGAACCTGAGTCTGGAATTTATCTCCAGACTTTGGCTTTGTTTAGTCACTAAGTCATGTCCGACTCTTTCAACCTCATGGCCAGCAGCTTGCCAGGCTCCACTGTCCATGGGATTCTCCAGGCAAGAATACTAGAGTGGGTTGCCATTTTCCTTCTCCAAGGGATCTTCCCGACCCAGGAATCAAACCTGGATTCAGACTTTATCTAACCACAAGCTGATATTTGACAAGATCTTTCAACTTTTTTTTTTTAAATCTGTAATTTACTAAGCTACATCCCCATTTGAGTCTATTCAAAGACAATTTTAAGCATTTATTATTCATAGAAATCAGTGCTGATTTTAGCAGGAAACATATAACTAACAGTTTGTTACTTTTTGGAATTCACCAATAAGAAATGACTTAATTCAAGAAAAAGATAGCTAAGTACTCAGTAGGCAATCACAGATATGAAGTTCAATGAAATTTGCAGAATAAAAAGGTCTCTTCTAGCTGGAGAGCTAGGATGAGATTGGAACCAAATAACATTTTGATAGAACATTGCAAAGGAATTAATTGGGCAAAGGTAGAGAGTCCAACAGATGGCAAGCTGCTTTGGGAAGTGAATAAAGAAATGGAAGGAGCCCTTCCTGGGCTTCCCTGGTGGCTCAATGGTGAGAAGTCTGCCTGCCAACGCAAGAGACACAGGTTTGATCTCGGATCCAGGAAGATTCCACATACCACAGAGCAACTAAGCTCATGCGCCACGACTATTGAACCTGTGCTCTAGAGCCTGGGAGCCTCAGCTGCTGGGCCCATGTGCTGCAGCTACTGAAGCCTGTGCACCCAGGGCCCACGTCTGGCAACAAGAGAAGCCACTGCAGTGAGAAGCTTGTGCACGGCACCTAGAGAGTAGCCCTCGCTCGCTGCAACTAGGGCAGAAAGCCCAAGGAGCAGAGAAGAGCCGGTGCGGCCAAAATAAATAGACAAGTAAAATTATGTGAAAAAAAGAAGCACTTCTTCACTTCAGGAGGGTAACACACAAATCTGAGTTTGCTCTTGCTCTCCAGAACACATCAGCCTAAGCTTAATTCCTGAAAAGAATCATCAGAGTCTTTATCAAAGTGTGTGAGAGAACCACCAAAGCACTGCTGTTGGGTCAGTTCCTCAGCTTCATAAACAAGCTCCTGTGTATGTAATTATAACTAATATATGGGAGGAATGGACAGGGATGAACAGATGTTGGAACCAAATGAGGATACACAGAATACAACAATGTGGTATAAAAACCTGAGTTTATATGGTGCAGCTGGCTGCATTGCATGCTTTAAAAAAATTTATTTACAGAGTGTGGCATCTGGCCTTCTATTGTCCAAACTCAATTTTTTCTTGCAGATCATTTTCTGCTGATACTAAGGGGCTCTGGCAATGTCAGTGAGAGACTTCACTATAAACCTCTCTGAAAAAGAGAGAGCTCAGGAATTAGAAAGAAGGGTGACCTAGAGTTCCCATAGAGCTAAATGGGCTGAGTTTTATTTGTTTTATTTGTCTACAGAGCTCCTGGGCTCTGTGAGTCTCATAACGCTATTAAGAAAGCCAAAGTCTATTTTGCCTGGGTCGACATGATGCTAGTCAAGCAGGTTAATGGACTTCCCCCCACTGAGGTGTCCACTGAGGTGGTGCTCTATAGAACTGAGCAGGAAGTCACAGGGTGTAAGGAAATATATGCCATTAATAAGAGTGAGATCTGACCCAAAAATACCTTCACCTCATTCTAAGTGGGCCCCTCGGAACTATCCTTCCTCGATTCGGAGTTTCCAAACTGCCACTGTGAATCCAAGGGTTATGGATGCTGCCACAGAGTCACAGAGCTTCTACATCAGCACGGCAGCTTTATGGAGGCAGTTGCCGAGAGTCACAAGCTTCCTAATCTCCAGTGTTTATTTTGCTTTTATGATACCAAGTTTTTAAAAACCTTTTCAGTCGGGAAACCCATGAAACTTCCTTTATCCCCAGTCTCACGGTGTTTCGGCAGTCAGCTTGGGTAGCAATACAGTATTTGGGTTAACACAGAAAACCTACATAGAGGAATCTTGAGTTCAAATTTTCTGCCAAGTTTTGTTGGGAGAATTGTTCAGCCTCTCTAAAGTTTAGGTCAACACCAGGGACTATCTCATTGAAACAACGTGCAGAAAGCACTTGGCATAGTGCCTGGCACAAAATGTATACATCCACTATTTTTAATCCCATCTCCTTCTATTCATCAGCTATGATCGAATTGTAGCTGTAAACTTGCTTACATGGCTGATTTATCAAGTTCACTGTTTTCTATAAATTTTTTTTTTCTCTTAGCAAATTCCTACTCCTGCTTTTGAACTCAAAGTGTTGCCCTCTCCTGAATTCCCCCACCTTCCCGAGTCCATTACTTCCTCTAGGTCACCATGACAAAGCAAACATATGAGGCATACGTGCTTCCCCATGCCAGCATTCTCCAAGGGGAGTTTTTCACCCTCTTGCAATTATGAGTGTATACGTGCATCTTTCCTCCTCTACACTGAGCTCATATATCTATCTGTCTTTTGCTTTTGTCCCCTGAGCTGTTTCCAGGGCAAAGTCAAGTTCTAGAAATGTTGAAAGTAGACACGGATGGGCCCAGTAAGTTCTGAAAGAAGTAGCAAGCCTCTTGCTTGCTCCAGACTCACATACTGGGCAGAGTTTTGTCTTCTCAGAGCCCATTCACATATATTCTCTTAGCTGTGCCTCCTATATTGCCTTCAAAACCACAAGGTGGATTAGAGCAGGCCAATTCCTCAGCTCCTCCCCTCGCCCCACTGGTTCATAGCATCTGGGGGCCTCCTCGGCTGCCCACAGCATTAAGGAGCTAGACATCCTGACTGGAAATATTACTTCTCCATAAAGAAAATATTTTTCAAATCAATTAGAAGCCTCTGTGACCTACAGCAATTTAGGAAATTAGCAAATGCTCCTTGTTCCTCCCGCAGACTATATTTTATTATTGGATTAATGTGCAAAAAGCCCCTGTTTTGTAGCACCAAATATTTACTTTGGAGAAGTTCTCTGGTTTTATCGTGGATTTGCCTTGTACTGTCAACAAATCACTGCAGTGTGCATAATGAACTATGGAAGTAAAGAAAATATACACAGGACTAGAGTCACTTGGAAGCAAAGTTTTTGCTTTTCGGGAGGGGATCAGTGAAGAGTTAACATCCAGTCACCCACTGACGACATCTTGTGACCTTATCTCATGAATCATGCAGAAATTTTTACTTTAAGCATATGGTCTGCTTTAAGAGTATGGGCCAGATGTCTATTCCCAGAGTTCAATTTCAGGGCTTAGTTCTATATCATAAAGAGCAATTATAAATTCTTCACTAAGCCAGGTAGAACAGTCAAATGGCAACAGTGGTGGGGCCTTGGGGTGCTGCACAATGGTCAGCATGCTCCTGTGTCTCTACTCAGAAAGCACCTTTCAGGAGCACATAAACAGTGAAATAATTTCTCCATTATTGGAAAAATATTTAGAGGACCAAACTGTGGTATTGATTCAGTTCTCTTATTGAGGCATCCAAGAGTTTTTGGACAAGAGGATAAAGCAATCTTTCCTAATCAGTGGTTACTTGAGACTTTTGTACCCGCTGCCACCCAACATGGTTCTACCCCTGAAATTGGAATCCATGTGAAAACCGCCCATTTGTCTACTCAATATGGCAGCTTTCTTCCTGCGATACAGTGGCTGGTATGGAGACACTCTCTATCTCATGTTCCTAGCTTTCCTGTTGCATGCAGAGCAAGGCTTTGGAGAAGACTGTTGAGTATCTCTCCTAACCCCACCTCCCTTGACTGCTTTTCTGCTCTGTCATTACATCCTCGCCTAAGCTCATGTTTTACAGGGCGATTGTCCTTTTATTGCCTTCAGCATGCAACCTTATAGCTTTCCATTTTCCACACTGTCTTCAGAGCACTTGCTTTGAAATGTAAATCTAGTTTTCTAGATCTACAGATGAAGACAGTCATCCTTAACCAGGTCTATCAGATCCCATATGCTGACTACACTGCTCTCTGTTCATCCAACCTGGTCTTCCAGACTCCAGAATGCCTCCTTTTTCTCTTGCTACTGATCCTTTGCCCAGCCTGCGCCCTCTGCCTACAATGCCCTTCCTGCTCACACCACCAGACCTAATCAACATTTACTCCCCATCAAGACCAGGTCAAAGTCCCCTCTGTAGCCTTTTATATTCATGTTGCCCTTATTTCCTTTGTGTGTGCCTCTTCCAACACAGCATGAGCCCTGTAAGAACAAGGACTATAAAAGCAGGTTGCCTTGAGAGTTCCGGTCAAGATGGCGGAAAAATAGGACGGGGACACCACTTTCTCCCTCACAGATTCATCAAAAGAACATCTCAAGGCTGAGCAAACTCCACAAAACAACTTCTGAATGCGGGCAGAGGACATCAGGCACCCAGAAAAACAGAGCACTGACTTCAAAAGCAGGTAGGGAAAAAAATATAAAAGCCGAAAAAAAAAAAGAGACAAAGGAGGTGGGGAGGGAGCTCCGTCCCGGGAAGGGAAGCCCGTCCCGGGAAGGGAAGCTTAAGAAGAGAGGTTTCCAAACGCCAGGAAACACTCTCCCTGCCGAGTCTGTGGCGAGCCTTGTAAACACAGAGGGCAACATAACAGGAAGGGAAAATAAATGAACAATTAAAACCAACAGATGACAAGCCCAACAGTAACTCGCCCAGCGGAAAAGCAGCGCAAACGCCTGCGTCCGCCATTACCCAGTGGGGGCAGGGCAGGGAGGCGCGGCAGGCGCGGGCTGCGGTGCTTTCAGAATCGGGCAGGAGCGTCCCNGTTTTTGCTTTTCGGGAGGGGATCAGTGAAGAGTTAACATCCAGTCACCCACTGACGACATCTTGTGACCTTATCTCATGAATCATGCAGAAATTTTTACTTTAAGCATATGGTCTGCTTTAAGAGTATGGGCCAGATGTCTATTCCCAGAGTTCAATTTCAGGGCTTAGTTCTATATCATAAAGAGCAATTATAAATTCTTCACTAAGCCAGGTAGAACAGTCAAATGGCAACAGTGGTGGGGCCTTGGGGTGCTGCACAATGGTCAGCATGCTCCTGTGTCTCTACTCAGAAAGCACCTTTCAGGAGCACATAAACAGTGAAATAATTTCTCCATTATTGGAAAAATATTTAGAGGACCAAACTGTGGTATTGATTCAGTTCTCTTATTGAGGCATCCAAGAGTTTTTGGACAAGAGGATAAAGCAATCTTTCCTAATCAGTGGTTACTTGAGACTTTTGTACCCGCTGCCACCCAACATGGTTCTACCCCTGAAATTGGAATCCATGTGAAAACCGCCCATTTGTCTACTCAATATGGCAGCTTTCTTCCTGCGATACAGTGGCTGGTATGGAGACACTCTCTATCTCATGTTCCTAGCTTTCCTGTTGCATGCAGAGCAAGGCTTTGGAGAAGACTGTTGAGTATCTCTCCTAACCCCACCTCCCTTGACTGCTTTTCTGCTCTGTCATTACATCCTCGCCTAAGCTCATGTTTTACAGGGCGATTGTCCTTTTATTGCCTTCAGCATGCAACCTTATAGCTTTCCATTTTCCACACTGTCTTCAGAGCACTTGCTTTGAAATGTAAATCTAGTTTTCTAGATCTACAGATGAAGACAGTCATCCTTAACCAGGTCTATCAGATCCCATATGCTGACTACACTGCTCTCTGTTCATCCAACCTGGTCTTCCAGACTCCAGAATGCCTCCTTTTTCTCTTGCTACTGATCCTTTGCCCAGCCTGCGCCCTCTGCCTACAATGCCCTTCCTGCTCACACCACCAGACCTAATCAACATTTACTCCCCATCAAGACCAGGTCAAAGTCCCCTCTGTAGCCTTTTATATTCATGTTGCCCTTATTTCCTTTGTGTGTGCCTCTTCCAACACAGCATGAGCCCTGTAAGAACAAGGACTATAAAAGCAGGTTGCCTTAACCAAAACAACAAACTGTATTCAGAAGAAAAACAACCAACCATGGTCAATATCATTCCAAGGTAATTCTATCAAAAAGTAATAGATTCTGGTCAGGACATTGCTTATTGTCTACGACAGATCTGAGTTGAAGGCTTAATAAAGAAAAATGAGCAGACAGGCCCTGTTTTCTAGTACTTTCCAGTGTGACCATCATACTGACAGGATTTAGGAGTCGTGGAAGCAGTTTACCTATGAGTATACCTCTGGCCCATACCTGTGAGAAGTTTGGCTGTGTGGGGTAGGAACTTCCTAAAGAGCATGTGGAATTCATATTGTCCAGTGAAAATGCCACTAGGACTTATTACAAACATCCTGTTCCCTTCTCTTGGGCACATGCAATAGATGTGAGCATACAGCTTCCTTTGGATAATAAAATGCAAGCTGAAGACATAATGAGTTGGCCAAAATGTCCGTTTGGATTTTCCATAAGCATGTATGAAAACTCGAATGAACTTTTTGGCCAGCCTAATATTTATGTCTGGTGGAAGTTTAAAGAACCAGAACATGATTCTTATTTTGACTATCATGGATGCATATGGTACCTCTGTCTAGCAAAGTCCCTGAGTCACTACGATGAGCAGAGTCCTTCTGCCGATTGGTGGTGGACTCCTACTGATTACAAAAATGAGCTTTTGTTGTGTTACACCACTGAGATTTGGGGCCCCAGAGGAAGTTGGGTGATGTACCCCATCAGTCTTGCCCACATGACTGCTGAAATCAGAAAGTGAAGGTGCTCAGTCATGTCCGACTCTTAGTGACCCTGTGGACTGCAGCCTACCAGGCTCCTCCGTCCTTGGGATTTTCCAGGCAAGAGTACTGGAGTGGGTTGCCATTTCCTTCTCCAGGGGATCTTCCTGACCCAGGGATCGAACCTGGGTCTCCCGCATTGTAGACAGATGCTTTACTGTCTGAGCCACCAGGAAAGTGGTGGCTCAAACCAGGACAGGTTGAAGGGAGTGGAATGAGAACGTGAGAGGAAGGTGAGAAACCTCCTGAAAGGAGACATACAGAGTGGATCCGGGGACTCATTCACAGGCGTAACTGAATATAGTGGGTTAGTTCTAGAATTCTGCCTCAGGGTAGAGGTTGTGGACTAGTACAAGGGCAGGGTGGGCCAAAGGCTTATTGATGGATAGAAAATGAAAGATGAGAGAGCCATCAAAATACACATGTGTGCACACACACACACACATGCTTCACAGCTTGCTTGTGTCCCTCTACTTCCTTTACTTTGGCCACTGCTGCTGCTGCTAAGTCACTTCAGTCGTGTCCGACTCTGTGTGACCCCACAGACGGCAGCCCACCAGGCTCCCCCATCCCTGGGATTCTCCAGGCAAGAATACTGGAGTGGGTTGCCATTTCCTTCTCCAATGCATGAAAGAGAAAAGTGAAAGTGAAGTTGCTCAGTCTGTCCAACTGTTAGCGACCCCATGGACTGCAGCCCACCAGGCTACTCCGTCCATTGGATTTTCCAGGCAAGAGTACTGGGGTGGGGTGCCATTGCCTTCCCCGTACTTTGGCCACAGTAACCATAAAAATATCCACCCCAATCCCCATCCCCACAAACTGAGGGTCCAAAAATACTTCTCTAACCTCAAACCCTTATGCCCTTCCACCCTGCTTCTGCCATTAATCTCACATCCTTCATTATGAAATCCACAAATTTTAAGAGAAATAAGTTAATTTATTAAGAGTTATGGGTATTAAAAAAAATAACAAACTCTCATTTGTGACTTTCCACATTTTCCAAATTTTTGGTAATTAACACTTTCATAATCCCAAACCAAAAACAAATATCACCCATTTATAAAATATATATATAAACTGACTTGTCCATATTCCATTGCCAAGGCCAACCTTAGGATATAAAATCAACTACAGCAACAGCACAAACCACATCATAGTGAGAAATAGCCAGATTCTTGCCCATGATCCTCCCAATTGCCTATAAGTTCATGTCACAACAGGATACCAGAGAACAAGCTTGCAATATTTTTAAACAGTCTTGAGCTACTGTCAACATTCTGTTAATTTCCCTTAACTCTCTCCAGCATGTCCATTTAATGGTGTTTCCACTGGGAAAGATTAAAATCTGAAAATATTAGACCATCCTGACCCCAATGATAGCACAAGTTATTTTTACTTATTTCTTCAAGTGACAAGGCTTGGGGTTAAATTAACGTAATAGTTGCCTGGAGGATCTTTCATGTTCTGTGAATTCTATAGGAGCTACTGGATCTAGCCATATATTTGGAAGAATACCAACCTTCAATTTGAAACCAAAAGTAGTCAGCATCTCAAAATGAGGGTCTTGATAAGAAACAGATTCATATTTGCACAGCGCTTTTTCTGGTTCATTGCTTTTTTCTCCCTAAGTGCATCCACATCCATTGTCTTAATCATTCTTTTCTTCAGCACTATTTGGTAGGTAAGGTAAGTCTAATTCCCAATTTGTAGATGAGGAGGCTGGTGCACAGAGAGATTAAATGGCTAATCTAAATGAGAAAGACAGGTCAACAGCCAAGGAGACTCAGGAACTCAGGTTACGGATCTCACTGCTTTTATAATATTCTGAGCTACTCCCACTTGGCCCCTATGATATATCCTACAATCTGAACTCCTTCAATGCCCACAACAGCCACGTGAGAGAAAATTTATTATCCTCAGAGCAGCCACAGCCACCCAGCAAATGAATCTCAAACCCAGACCAGTCTAACTTCAGAGTCGTACTTTTACATGACACTGGCTCCCACAAGAGAGTACACGCATATTGATTTTAGAAGCTGACATGGAAAGATGAACAATAGATATTTCCACACTGCCATACTGGTCCTGCAAATTAAACCACAAGGACCAAAGAATAAATGTCACTATAAAGGTAACACAGGAAAAGAAAGACATAGGACTTCTACCTAGTCAGCAATTATTGTGCTTAGGTTTATTTATTTCAAGGTGATCTCTTGGTTCTGTGTAACAGACAGGGCTAGAGAAGAGAAGCTTTAGGTTAAGGTGGGAGGGAAACGCAAATGGATTCTCTAGAGCTGGTACAGTGTTTGTTGGCTGGTTTTGGCCCTGAAAGCTTGGGGAAGATGAAAGTTGATGTAAAAACCTTGAGACTGTGTTTCTGTGGAGAGTGCAAGAGGAGAGTTTAATTGAGGAGGAAAATAAGGGGCTACCAAATTGAGGCCCAGGGTTTGGAAAATTTCTACAACCCTGGGTACTGGGGTAGGGGATGGCCCATGGGTACAAAGGCCAGAAGTTTTGTGTGTGTTGGGGGCAGGGAGCTGGTTGTGATGGGCAATGCTAGAAGTCCATCTAATCTGTCTTCTTCTTCCATCACAGGATTAGAATTGCAACAAGGCTCCCATCTGCTCAGCCAGACTAATTTTCTAGACACCTTCCACCCCCTAGAGTCAAGGGGCCAGGTAACAAAGTTTTCACCCGTGGAATGTGACAGGAAGTTATGTGTCTGATTCCTATGGTATTAGATATGCTTCCTCTACACTTTCTTCTTCCTACTGGTTGGAAGCTGGGTAGGGTAGCAACCCAGCTTCAACCATGAGATGACAAAAATGACCTGGAGTGTGAAGCAACAATGATGTGGCAGGAACTCAAGCCCATGAATATGGGGAACAGGGCTGTCCTGCCAAACATGGGGCCTAGTACATGCTGCTAAGTCACTTCAGTCGTGTCCGACTCTGTGTGACCCCATAGACGGCAGCCCACCAGGCTCCCCCATCCCTGGGATTCTCCAGGCAAGAACACTGGAGTGGGTTGCCATTTCCTTCTCCAATGCATGAAAGAGAAAAGTGAAAGTGAAGTCGCTCAGTCTGTCCGACTGTTAGCGACCCCATGGACTGCAGCCCACCAGGCTACTCCGTCCATTGGATTTTCCAGGCAAGAGTACTGGGGTGGGGTGCCATTGCCTTCCCTGCCTAGTACATGAGGGAGAGGTAAACCTCTTTGTTCTTTATGCCTCTTATTTCACTGAGTCTCTGTGTTATAGGACCAAAAGCTGACCCTAAATAATATAACAAACTGATACCACAAAATAGTCCTCTAGGACTCATCCAAGTTTCTTCCTACAAATGGACAAGAAACCCATAAACAATACCATAAATCACAGAATTTGCTAAAAGAGAAAGTAACTCTCATGAATCAAATCACAGGAACCTAAGATTACTTCTTGATCAAAAAATTCCATACTGCTTTTGACCTAACAGTCATGCAGTGAGCAGTATGTCCTGTTTTGTTTTGTTTTTTAAGAAGTATATTTTGTTTTGGTAATTGTGTGAAATGCTGGGCTAGATGAATCACAACCTGGAATCAAGATTGCCAGTGGAAATATCAACAACTTCAGATATGCAGATGATACCACTCTAATGGGAGAAAACCAAGAGAAACTAAAGAGCCTCTTGATGAGGAGAAAGAGGAGAGTGAAAAACCTGACTTAAAACTCAATATGCAAAAAACTAAAATCATGGCATCCAGCCCCATCTCTTCATGTCAAATAGAAGGGGGAAAAGTGGAAACATTGACAGATTTTGTTTTCTTGAACTCCAAAATCACTGTGGACAGTGACTGCAGCCACAAAATTAAAAGACACTTTTTCTTTGGATGAAAAGATATGACAAACCTAGACAACATATTAAAAGCAAAGATATCACTTTGCCAACCAAGGTCTTTATAGTCAAAGCTATGGTTTTTCCAGTAGTCATGTGCAGATGTGAGAGCTGGACCATAAAGAAGGCTGAGTGCCAAAGAATTGATGCTTTCGATTTGTGGTGCATGAGAAGACTCTTGAGAGTCCTGTGGACTGTAAGATCAAACCAGTCAATCCTGAAGGAAACCAACCCTGAATATTCATTGAAAGGACTGATGCTGAAGCTGAAGCTCCAAACCTAACAGTCATGCAGTGAGCAGTATGTCCTGTTTTGTTTTGTTTTTTAAGAAGTATATTTTGTTTTGGTAATTGTGTGAAATGCTGGGCTAGATGAATCACAACCTGGAATCAAGATTGCCAGTGGAAATATCAACAACTTCAGATATGCAGATGATACCACTCTAATGGGAGAAAACCAAGAGAAACTAAAGAGCCTCTTGATGAGGAGAAAGAGGAGAGTGAAAAACCTGACTTAAAACTCAATATGCAAAAAACTAAAATCATGGCATCCAGCCCCATCTCTTCATGTCAAATAGAAGGGGGAAAAGTGGAAACATTGACAGATTTTGTTTTCTTGAACTCCAAAATCACTGTGGACAGTGACTGCAGCCACAAAATTAAAAGACACTTTTTCTTTGGATGAAAAGATATGACAAACCTAGACAACATATTAAAAGCAAAGATATCACTTTGCCAACCAAGGTCTTTATAGTCAAAGCTATGGTTTTTCCAGTAGTCATGTGCAGATGTGAGAGCTGGACCATAAAGAAGGCTGAGTGCCAAAGAATTGATGCTTTCGATTTGTGGTGCATGAGAAGACTCTTGAGAGTCCTGTGGACTGTAAGATCAAACCAGTCAATCCTGAAGGAAACCAACCCTGAATATTCATTGAAAGGACTGATGCTGAAGCTGAAGCTCCAATACTTTGGCCACCTGATGCAAAGGGCTGACTCATTGGAAAAGAACCCAATGCTGGGTTAGATTGAAGGCAAAAGGAGAAGATGGTGACAGAGGATGGGTGGGATGGTTACACAGCATCATACTCAATGGACATGAATTTGAGCAAATTCTGGGAAATAGCAAAAGACAGACAAGCCTGGTGTCCATGGGGTTGCAAAGAGTTGGACATGACTCTGCAACTGAATAACAAGTACTCAGGTCACTTTCTAGTAAAGGCAATTAGACAACTTGACTTATTAGATACCTTGCTGGCATGCTTGAGAACTCCATCAGTTGCCATTTTTCCCCCCAAATAGCAGTCTGAACTGCAAATCAAACCCAAGTTTTATCCTAATGTTACTCCATAATAAACCTATTTTTGTCAATCAATGTTTTAAAAATATTATTTTTCAAAAATAAAAGCATAAAATCAGTTTCTTCAAAATATATGAATAAAGAGAGTCACAAAATTCCCAAAAGTCAAAATCATGCATCTATTTTCATATCCAGCACCCTATTCTATCACAGGAATGTGCTGTCTCCCCCTCCTCAACTTTTCATGGTCACCTTTTCGTTTTGAAAAGAAGGCTACCAACTGGCTTAAAGTTCTTGGCACACAAGATGATTGAAACAGTGAGCATTTAAAATTCACATTTGCAAGGTGAACATCTGGAACACATTCAAAAGAGGGAAAAATTATGAAATGAGAATATTATTAATAGCTAACATATTGCAAGACATGAATCAATGGACAACCTGTTTCCTAGATCCTTTCTAGGGGAAAAAAATATTTGAGAGGAAAAAGCACAACACGGCAGCATCTACTACTACCACAGAAGGAAATATGATTTACAGCATCACCTTTTAGAGGTAAACTTGCCTTTTGTTTAAAATGCTGATAACGTCTACATTCTCTTCTTTCCTCCTGCCTTACGTGTTGCTGAGGGAAGATCTTTGTAGTTAACGAGGAGTTTTTTCTTCTCCAGGGAAGTGGGATTTTCACACTTGCACTTAGTGGTAGCGAGTCTCAGCCCCGCAGTTTATTTTTGTAATAATTAATAAAATCTCACACTTCCTGGCTTCCTTGCCCTTGCCCAGAGAACGGCTTGCTGCCACGTTTCTGGATGCTGTCGTAGGAAATGAAGCGATGTTACATGAGGATCCAGCTTGGGAAGGAAAGCATAAGAAGGTCCTTGTGTTCCATTGAGTGCTTTCTCAGTGACAGTTTCACTGAAGGGTGACTCCAGTGGATCCCCAAATGTGTAGTGTGGTAGAGCCGGAGACTGGTATTTATAGCTCCAGGTGTTGACATGCTTAAACCAACTCTGTCTATTTTATTATGAGAAAAATAGTCCTCTATTACTCTTATTTTAGGTGTAAGGGAAAGGAACTCACTTAGTTGCAATGAATCTGGCAAATGTGTCTTAAACTAAATACAAAAAGCAAAGGATTCCCTTTCAGGAGTAGAAGAGTCATTCATACACTTCACAAATATTTATTGAGTGCTGACCAGACTCCAGGCACTATTCTTGGCATGGGTGATATGGCTGGGAACCAGACAGACAAATCCTACCAAAAAAAAAAAAAAAAAATGAAAGAGGCAAACATAGTTCGGGGAAAGAGATCTTTAAGCATCTCAGGTCTGAGTTACTCTGAGGACCCCAGTCACTTTGTTAACACTCAGGGAAATCTAAGAATGATGTTCAGAACTTCTCACATTCCTGTCGGGCAGACGGCCAAGCCCACCTCCCACTAATCCTGCACCGTGTTCGTCACCACCATCACCATCATCGTCTTCAGTAATAAACATGATGGTGAGGTGTTTTGATTATGAGCCAAACATTGAACTCAAGGCTAATACACGTTTTATAACTTTACTCTTCTGAACAATCCCATGAGTCAGGTGGTATTATAATCCCCATTGCACAAATGAGAAAACCAAGGCAGACGTATGTTAACAGTAACTTTGCCCAAAGTCACACAACTTATAAGTGAGAAGCCCAAGATGAGAACACAGGCAACTGGGCTCCAGAACCCATTTGATAGCCACTCCTTCTATCCACTGTGCACAACAGATCAGTCCCCCATGAATCATAAGTTTCCCTGTCCCTGTGTGGTGATCCATGCTGTTTGCCACGCCCTGGAAAACTTTTCCCGTCAGGACAACTGAGAAAACCTCCCCCTGAAGCCAAGATCAAAGAACAGATATGGGACTGGGGATGCACACGAGTCCTCTGGTCATGCTCCATCTGATTTAACACAAACCTCAAAAGGAATCCATGCATTATCTCCTGTGGTAGTCCATGAAGGAATACAACAGGTCTGAAGGCCACATTAAAAGTGAGAGAACATTCTGCCTCGAACTGGAAATGAGAAAATGCAATATGCAGCTTTTCACTTGAGTTAAATTTAAATAATTGTTCAGTTCATGCTGCCTGGGGAACCCATTGTACAGGTCGTCAAGTAGCTTTCAATTTTATAGCGAGGAGACATATAGTAAACACAGACCTTCCACCATCTTGCATTTAATAAGTCCTTCCTTAAGTCTCCGTGAGCATCATTTTGTTTGAAATTCAAACACCTTGGGAGGTAGAAAGGACAGCAATCATTTTCAAAACTGGACACATAGGAGGAAACTGAGGAAAGGGAAGAGTGGGTGGATCACTAAACACATGTTAGACGTTAGGCTACTGATGCATGTTTCATACGGGTCCTTGCTCAGGAAGGACTCTCCCAAGGGCATACGCCCCTGCACTAGCCACATTTCTAAAGCACCTCACCCCTGGGCTTCAGATCAGAGTGGAAGAAAGGGCACCGACTACAGCACTTCTTTGGACCCCATCCTCTGGAAGACAAACCCCAGCAACAGCGACCCTGTAACCTGCCGCCACACTGCGGTGCTGCCGGAAGACACTGCACCAGGTTTTGGCAGCTCAGGCAGCTAGACTTAATCATTACTTCACGTTAATGTACTTGGCAATCACACAGAAGAGCTTTTAAATCGAATGGGTCAGACAATAACAAAGCAGAGTTACACGAACATTTTCAAAATGATGGGGCTCTGACCATTTTAGGTACGCCATGCTGCCTTATTCCAGGGACGTGCAGAGTTGCAGTGCATCACACAGATTTCCAGTCTGGTGGCCTGTGTATGTGTAGCATGAGGTTTCTCCAAAGAGCATGGCAATCTGCACCTGGGCGGATGTGTGATCCTGCAGGCATGTGCGGGGGGTGTGGGTGGGTGACATGCATGTATATTCTCTGGCCTCCATCAACTTTTCAGGCAAAATTGGGTTAAGACGGGCTACCTGGAGCCCTGGCATTCGGGCTAAACAGGGCTGAGCTTCAGGTCGTGCACCACAGCTTCTAAGGGCTTTCACTGGGCTCTTTTTTCCTTCTTGAAGGTTCTGTGCACTTCCTTATTCAGTCATGTCTAACTCTTTGTGACCCCATGGACTGTAACCTCCCAGGTTCCTCTGTCCATGGGGATTCTCCAGGCAAGAATACCGGATTGGGTTGCCATGCCCGCCTCCAGGAGATCTTCCCAACCCAGGGATCAAACCCAGGTCTCCTGCATTGCAGGAGGATTCTTTGCCATCTGAGCCACCAGGTTCTAAACCTCTGATATTCTCCATTGGTAGTGGTCAAGAAGTTTCTTTCCTAGGCTAAAAATGTATTTAGATTTTAGGCCACAAAGTTTATGAAGTAAGTCAAGGCTTTTTTTTTTTTTTTTTTAAACAGAGTGTTAGAAAATTGTGTTTTTGTTTCTGCTGCTGATGGTTTTATTTTAAGTTTTACTCTTTGGCTGTGCCATACAGCTGTGGACTCTTCTTTCCCTGACCAGGGATGGAACCCACACTCCCTGCACTGGAAGTGTGAAGTCTTAACCACCAGCCCACCAGAGAGGTCCTTGTGTTTTATTCTTTAAATAAAACCATACAATGCCTATCACATGAAGAACTGATGAAATGCTTTCTGAATTCTCCATATCTATGGAGGCATTTTTTTGTCTTGAATCCCTTGCACACTCCATTTCCAGGTGACACCATCATCGGCAGCCCTCTTATCAATGTCAATAATTCCATTTGGCAGGCAACAGCTAATTCTTTTCATGTGCTAATGATTAATCAGACAAGCCTATTTACTAATGTATCAGAATGCATTAGAAACATAAGGTAATGGCGGACAGAACATCAATTCAGATATAAATGAACTGCATTTACATTGGATACCTATTGACTTATGTCACAGAATGAAGTAGAAAATGCAATTTACTTGTAAACCATTAAAATGAATGAAAATAGAATTTCAGACTCCATCTTCAAACATAACTTTATTGACTTGGCTGTGAGCCTTAAGGGAGTGTCTAACTAAGTTTAAAATATATAAATAACACACTAATTCATTTTGCCATAAAAGAGTTAGTGTCTCACCAACGAAATGCCATGGAATTTACTTAAGTTGGAACTAGTACAAAATAAAGAGAGGTCATGGAGCATAGTGTGAGAACAGATTAGGGTTCTTGTTTTGGGGTTTTTCTCATTTGAGAGCTCTTCTAATCTAGTTTTGTCCCAAATCCTGCATATGTACCTGTCCAAAGGACATTGGTCCATATCTAACAAAAAATTGAAGAGTAAAATCTTTATGACAGAAGGAGAAGGAGGGAGGGAAAGAGAGAGGAAAGAACGAGACAGGCAGAAGCGGGTAGGCTTTGGGGAGCTGGGTCAAGTGACACCACATTAGTAAACATGAAGTGTTGATTGCTCAGTTGTGTTCACTCTTTGTGATCCCGTGAACTGGAGCTCCTCTGTCTGTGGAATTCTCCAGGCAAGAACACTCGAGTGGGAGTGTCCATCCCCTTCTCCAAGGGATCTTCCAGATCCAGGACTTGAACCTGGGTCTCCTACACTACAGGCGGATTCTTTACCTTCTGAGCCACCAGGGAAGCCTAACATTACAACATTGGGGAGCAATGTTAGGAGTCTACACTGAACTTTCATTGGCTGAAAAGGGCTATCAGAAGATATTTAGAGAACAATGAAAATAAATTTTAAGGTCACATAAAGAGAGGGATGGGTTTGAACTACTTAGCATAAAAAATAGCTGAGCCTCTGAGATGATGCTTTTATCTAGATATTGAACTTCAAACAGGCAAGACTTCTTGCCTCAGAACTTGACAGACATGAGGAAATTGGAACTACCCAAAAATATATAATTCAATTCCAAGCAATTGTTTGTATCTATGACAGCTCAGATCCAGCCAAATACCAATAACCGCCTTTGAATTACAGACTTAGGTGATTATTGTAGTTTTGAAAATCCAGTCTTGGGAGAACTCAAAAGAAAAGTGGGGGTGTATTTTAAGGGAAAACCTAACCTGCCTGACTCTCCCTTTCTTTTGAATCTCTTCTTCTTAGTCTACACTGTAAGGTGTTAATGAAAAGTAATGTGTACCTAGAGCAACACGCATTTTCCAGAGCATCGTCCCAAAAAAGCTGTCAAGAGAGAGAGGTTTGTTGATAAAGAATTTCATGATCAAATATGTCTAGGACATTCAATATTAGCTCCCCTTTCCAACCATTTGAAAATTCACCAGGCATCTTGGTATATTAAAGGCTCTGAAAAGTCCTACAGTAAAGACAACTTTTAAATGTGTTCCAGCAGCATTTTTCAACTTTAATTAAGCAAAGGGATATTTGCTTCCCCTACACACAGATCGAGTGTTCCATAAAGCATAGTTTTAGAAATATTAACAAAAATAAAAATACTGAGAAAACTAAATGTGTCAGGTAAGTCTATTTCTTGTCCTAAAGAAAAATGGAAAGCATCTCTCAACGCTATTATTTGTCAAGAAAGAAGAAGCTAAAGGAAGCCTTTTCAATCTCAGCAAAATGAAGCTCTCCACATATCTGACTCAAATGTTCTTTTCTCTGCTTGGGTCGTGTCTGTGAACAAACACCAGTCACACACTCCTTGCATTGAGTGGCACATGCCAGGACAGGCGTGGGTCTAGGTGCCCCTCCCACTAAAAAGGACAACTTCAACCATCATTAACCCACTCAGAAGGACCTTGGGCAGGTATTACTACAGGTACCAAGGGAAGAATTAATAGCACCTTTGTGTCCCCAAAAGGAACACAAAAGCTCCTCCTGTTCATTCCCAGCATCTAATCCATCAAGAAACTGTCTGGAAGATAAATTGGAGCTAAGCTGACTTTTGTTAATAATGTAACAATTTTGAAAGTGCAGCTTTAATCAAGGGGAAAATTTTCTAGAATTTGACAACCTTTTCCATTCCCTTTGGTATAGGCTCCATTCTTTTTTCAAAACTGTCTAATGCTGTTTCTTAGGTGGGGTTCAATAGAAACCAGTCTATAATGCAATGCACTCTCTTTATGTGATGTTTAGATATGAGATTGATCTCGGTGGGCACCCTGGAGTTCTGAAAGTAGGATTATTGGATTTTGTGGCTTTCTCAGATGTCGAAGATCTTTAAACAGTGTCTTGCAAAGTTGCTACATCCTGCTTGTCTGTAAAACACTTATGAACTCATCAAAGAAGGTAGACTTCATTTTAATTAGACATGGTGGGTGAATGGGGGTGGGGGAGGGCTGGAAGCCAACTTCCTCCCACCATCTAGTTAAGTGCCAGGACCGCGTTCACTTCCATACCTTGAAAAGAAAAATGAGTTCCTCCATCTCCAGATCAATAGGGCCTTAACAGGAAGACTGCTGACACAGGGTGGAATTCAGAATTCACAACAGAGGCGGGGACAAAAGACGTGGTTGTTAAAGCAGAAGTCTGGCTGCCATGTTATCTCAGGATTCCTCCAGAAGACTTGAATAGCTTTGAATTCAGGCTGAATCAGATGGGAGCAATAAAATGGTAGGTCAGCCTCATTGGGTGGCTCACATTTAAGAAAAACAAAGCAATTAACACACAGTATACTTCCTCTGAAATAGTTACAGATGCAGAAAGCAAGCCCATGGTTACTAGGGGGGACGGGGGAAGGGACAAAGTGGGAGGTTGGGATTGATATATACCTACTACCATATATAAGATAGATGACGAATGAGGACCTATTATGTACCACCTACCGATACTCATTGGGAGGACTGATGCTGAAGCTGAAACTCCGATACTCTGGCCACCTGATGTGAGGAACTGACTCATTGGAAAATAACTTGGTGCTGCGAAAGACTGAAGGCAGGAGGAGAAGGGGACAGCAGAGGATGAGATGGTTGGATGGCATCACCAGCTTGATGGACATGAGTTTGAGCAAGCTCCGGGAGCCGATGACGGACAGGGAAGCCTGGTGTGCTGCAATCCATGGGGTTGCAAAGAGTCGGACATGACTGAGTGACTGAACTGAACTGTATAGCAAAGGGAACTGTATTCAATGCTCTGTAACGGCTTATATGGGCTTCCCTTGTGGCTCAGCTGGTAAAGAACCCACCTGCAATGCAGAAGATCTGGGTTTGATCCCTGGGTTGGGAAGATCCCCTGGAGAAGGGAAAGGCTATCCACTCCAGTATTTGGGCCTGGAGAATTCCATGGACTGTATAGTCCATGAGGTTGCAAAGAGTTGGACATGACTGAGCGACTTTCACTTTCACTTTCAATGGCCTATATGGGAAAAGAATCCGAAAAAGAGTGGATATATGTACCCGTACAACCAATTCAGTTTGTTGTGCATCTGAAACTAACACAACATTGTAAATCAACTCTACTCTAATATATATTTTTTTAAGTTAGGCAGCTATTGTGTAATAGACACAACACTGTTGTGGCCCACAGCCCCTCTCAAGCCCCCATGTCAGGCATCAGGAATGTCTGGAAGCAAATGGGCTATTATCCCAGAGGGAAAGTGACTCTTAGATTACAACCACCTGGAAACTCGTGCTGGGTCATGCATCTTGTGACTGCAATCAAACAGTGACCCTCTTTTTCAGATTTGCAAACAATACACCAAGCAATCCATAAATGTACACATGAACAAGAATTGATAGGTATTCTCATTTCATGTTTCCTCCCAACATTTTTCTAAACTAGTGGTACTTGTTTTCACATTTTTATTCAAGTGAAGTATAAAAGGCTATCTGGTGTGGCACCAATTCCATGGGCCTGATTTCCCATGTACATATGCACAGCACAGGTTTACCAACCACTGCCTTGGCTCTGAGGATAAGGGATGTATTTCAGATGGCCCAACTGGTTCCACTCAAGTATGGATGCTGAAGGCTTTCCTTCAAATACTGCCGCCACTACAAGATACCATGATACACATATAGGAATGACCCAAATCCAGAAAACTGACACCACCAAACTCTGGTTTAGATGGAGAACAACAGAAATCTTCATTCACCAGTACTCATCGCTGGTGGCAATGGAAAATGGTACAGCTACTTTAGAAGACAGTTTGGCAGTTTCTTACAAAACTAAACATACTCTTACGGTGCATGCATGCATGCATGCTGAGTTGCTTCAGTCATGTCTGACTCTTTGAAACCCTGTGGACAATAACCCACCAGGCTCCTCTGTTCATGATATTCTCCAGGCGTGAGTACTAGAGTGTTGCTGTGCCCTCCTCCAGGAGATCTTCCCAACCCAGGGATTGAACCCAAATTTCTTATGTTTCCTGCACTGGCAGGTGGGTTCTTTACCACTAGCACCACCTGGGAAGCCCACTCTTATGGTATGATCCAGTGATCACCCTCCTTGGCATTTATTCAAAAGAGCTGAAAACTTATGTCCACACAAAAACCCACACAAGAATATTTATAGCAATTCATAATTGATTCATAATTGCCTAAACTTGGACGCAGCTAAGAGGTCCTTTGGTAGATGAATGGATAAATCAATGGTGGTACATCCAGATAATGGAATATTATACAGTGTTAAAAGGAAATGAGTCATCCAGCTATAAAAAGGTATGGAGAAACTTTGAATCCATACTACAAAGCCAATCTGAAATGGCTACATACTGTATTATCCCAAGTAAATGACATTTTGGAAAAAGCGAGATTATGGAGATAGTAAAAAAGTTAGTTGTTACCAGGCAAAGTGGGTGGGAAAGAATGAACAGGCCTAGCATGGAGGATTTTTATGGCAGTGAAAATATTCTGTATGATACTGTAATGGTAGAGACATGTCATGATACATTTCTTTAAATCCACAGGATGTACAATACCAACAGTGTAAATTACAAACCCTGGTTGATACTGATGTGTCAGATAGAACCATACATTGTGACAGATGTCCCATCCTGTGGGGGATGTGGACAATGGGGAGATGTTGTCAATGGTGGAGGACGTTGACAATGGGGAGGCTATACATGTGTGGAGGTAGGAGATATACAGGAAATTTCTGCACTGTCTTTATGCTGCTCTGAAGCTAAAAGTGCTCTAATAAAATTAAGTGTTCTAAGTAAAGTGAAAGTGAAGTGAAGTCGCTCAGTCGTGTCCAACTCTTTGTGACCCCGTGGACTGTAGCCCACCAGGCTCCTCTGTCCATGGGATTCTCCAGGCAAGAAGTAAAGTCAAAACAAAACCCACCACCACACCCTCCGTGTGCTCAGGGCACACGCCCTCTGACTCAGATTATTTGCGTCCCACAGTATTGAAATGAGAGTTGGCCAATGGGATGGGGTGGATGGGGATGGAGATTAGTCTTGCTGTCAGTTGAGCACAATGTGCTGTGGGTCAAAGGGGCTCATCCAATGGGAAGGGCAGTCACTGCTAAGTCCCCAGGGCAGGTAGTATGCGTCACTCAACTGAGGGATGGCCGGGCCCTTTGCAGGTACAAAAGAGGTCCCCCTTCATCTTCCGAGTGTAAACCCTGGACCAGACCTTCTTGAGAGGACGCTAAGCCTGAGACTGAGGTGCCTCCAGATGCTGCCTCTGCACTGTCCACACACTCTCTCCATTCAGAGCCAGCCTCATAAGCCCACTAATGCCTCTCCGTCATCACCTCTGAGTCCTTCCCTTCCCAGAGTCCAGGACTTCGTTTATTCCTTGCTTACTAGGGCTTCCCCAGATCTATGCTCAAGGTATACATGTAGGTCTTCCCCGCACCCTATGGCCTGGGCTTTGGAAATGCGGGAACCTATCCATGATCCCTCTTGTCTCTCTGTGTTGTGATTGGGTCATCCATCCTTTGAGCAGTGAAGACAGGCTGCCGAGAGGACTGTATGAGACAAGCGCCAAAGGGGAGAAGGAAAGAAATGCTCCTGTGTCCGCAAACACAGAAGCCTCTCAACTTTTAAAATGTCACAGCATTCTATAAAACGCTCCAAGAACTTCGGGGGACAGCGGCTACTGAACTTGCTTAAAATGTCAAGAATTGAGTGTAAAGACACTGTTTCTTCAGTTAAAAGAAATGGAAACCTGCACTGGGGGCCTGAGTATGGGATGGATGGGATAGTGCTGGAGTAATCAGAAGATGAAGGGATAGGGGACGGGAGCTAGAATAGGCGGGTTTACACCACATCCCCAGCACACACACTGACACACTGGCACAGGCACACATGTGCTTCATCTCAAAATACAGATTGTTGCTTACACATGGTAACAACATGCCACGATTACTTGTTTCTAAGCAAGGGAAAAGACCAAAGACTCTGTGTCACAGTGAGAAAAATAGGAGCTTTAGAATGAGCAATCCTAAAATCGAGACTCACTGTATGACCTCAGAAAAAAATAGATTTCTTTTCTGAGCCTCAGTTTTCTCATCTGTTCAGTGGAAATAATCATGTCTCTTCTCTGCCGGTCTCACAGGATTGGGAATGCTACATGAGACCGTGAACAGATAAGTGTTTTATAAACTATAACATATTACCTCCTCCCTAAGGTTTGGGGTTAAGAGGAACTAATAAATAATTACCAAATTTGAGAAAGGGAAAGAGGGCCAGGGAGAAAGACAGACGATCCAAAGGATTCATTGTAGCTCATCTTCCTCACCCTAATCTCCAGATGGGGCCGCATCTGCCAGGCATCCTCCAAGCTTAGGAAGCCAGATCTGCGTTAGGGGGATGGGAGAAGGGTGATGACCACAGCAAAGCATTTGCCCAGAGTCCACGTCCCAGAAGGAAGTATAAAAACAGCTTGTCTATTACCTGGATATTTCTTGGCAGTGTCTTATTCCTAGCAGGCAGAATGGAGACTGTACTAGGTATTCGGCAAACACCTCAATTTTCCATGCCTGCCATAGAGCAGTGCTTTCCAAATATGATTCACAGACTGCCAATACCAGAAGCATCATAAAGGCTGTTAAAATGAAGAGTCCTGGACTCGACCCCAGGTTGTGGAATCGGACTGTGGGGGCTGTGGCCCAGAAATCAGCATTTTAATTATGCAGATTAAAAGGGCTTCTCAGGTGGCTGTAGTGGTAAAGAACCCACCAGCCAGTGCAGGAGGCATGAGACATAATGTCTGGCCAGTGCAGGAGACATAAGAGACACGGGTTCAATCCCTGGGTCGGGAAGATCCCCTGGAGAAGGGCATGGCAACCCACTCCAGTATTCTTGCCTGGAGAACCCCATGGACAAGGAGCCTGGCAGGCTACAGTTCATGGGGTTGCAAAGAATTGGACACTGAAGCGATTTAGCATGCAGGCACATTAAAAAGAAGAGCTGAAATTTGCAGCATAACCATAGAAATTCAATTGAATTAAGCATTTCTTTACATGCCAGACATAATCCTAAGCGCCTTACATGCATTAATGTGTTGATGCCCACAATCATGCTATGAAGTAAGCACTGTTATTATAATCAATTTGCAATGAAATAAAAAGAAAGAATCAGAGCTCCCGGAAGCAAGTGACATTCCAAAGTTCACGGAGGGAATAAGTTTCAAGGCTGAGGTTACCTCCCAGCTCCTAGGCTCTCCATTGTACAGACACCCAGCTCATACCTGCAAGCAACATAAGACAGAAATTACATGAATGTTTGGTGTCCTTAACCATGGCCAGGATATACCCCTTGGGTTATACTAGGGTGAAATCAGCAGCTCGAGTGCTGATCCCTCTCAGTGCTGACAGGTCCCAGAGCCAGACAACCCCTCTCTCTTATTCCATTATGTTTTGCTACTTGAGATGCATTTGTGATGTTTAATTTATATCCTCTGATCATAAAGTGATTGCATCACTAAAAAGGCTGTGATGTTGATTTATACGATAGTTGCTTGTGTCTGTTAATTAGAGAAATATCATTTGGCTTCCCATGGAAGAAGAACAATAAATTATAGAGGAGGAGGGAGGAGCCATCATTCCCCAAACCTCTGCTGGTTACTCCTCTTGAATCTTATTTATGATCCCCAGGGGTTTTATTCCATTTACACCAACAACCTCTGGATAAAGCTGTTAACTTGGGTTGAGAAGGAAGGAGAAGTGGAAAAAATGAGGTAGGAAAATAAATGTAAAAGTTGTCTAAGTATATTAAGGCACATGAACACACGCGCTTACACACACACACACACACACACACACACAACTGTGATGCAGAGATACAGTTCAACTCACTTCATGTGCTCTCCCTCAGCCAGCCTTCCCACCCCACCCTCACCACGAGCATCCCTGTCTCCAAGGCAGGACTGTCTCTAGCAAATCCAACAAATAATCAACTTGCAGGGAAAAGGGAGTTGCCTCTTAGGAAGAGTGACCCCATATTTTCCATGCAGTGGACTGTGTGCCTGGACAAGGACTTTGTTTTTCTCCAACAACTGAAACTGATCTTGCTTATGCCTAAAGGGAAGTACAAAGAAGGAGAATTTTTTTTTTTTTACACGAACTCCCAAACATGAACCCCCCTCCCACCTCCCATCCCACATCATCCCTCCAGATCATCCCCATACACCAGCCCCAAGCATCCTGCATCCTGCATTGAACATAGACTGGCAATTCATTTCTTACATGATAGTATACATATTTCAATGCTATTCTCCCAAATCATCCCACCTTCTCCCTCTCCCTCAGAGTCCAAAAGTCCGCTCTACACATCTGTGTCTCTTTTGCTGTCTTGCATACAGGGTCCTCATTACCATCTTTCTAAATTCCATATATATATGTTAGTATACTGTATTGGTGTTTTTCTTTCTGGCTTACTTCACTCTGTATAATCGGTTCCAGTTTCATCCATCTTATTAGAACTGATTCAAATGTATTCTTTTTAATGGCTGAGTAATACTCCATTGTGTATATGTACCACAGCTTTCTTATCCATTCATCAGAAGGAGAATTTTTTTTTGATTGATTCGATGGTTTACTCATTCAACAAGCATTAGTCAGTACATGTGCCCACCGCATGGCAGGCCCTGGGTTAGGGCTGCGTGTGTGGTGGTCAGCAGAAATGGCCACAGTCCCAGACGCCACAGAGCTTAGTCTCTAGTGGGAGGGACGACATGAAGTAGGCACTTGTTGCTGCTGTTCAGTTACTAAGCTGTGTCCAGCTCTTTGCGACCCCGTGGACTGCAGCACGCCAGGCTTCCCTGTCCTTCTCCATCACCCAGAGCTTGCTCACGTCCGTTGAGTCAGTGATGTTATCCAACCATCTCATCCTCTGTCATCCCCTTCTCCTCCTGCCTTCAATCTTTCCCAGCATCAGGGTTTTTTCCAATGAGTTGGCTCTTTGCATCAGATGGCCAAACTTTTGGAGCTTCAGTTTCAGCATCAGCCCTTCAAATGAACATTCAGAGTTGATTTCCTTTAGATCTGACTGGTTTGATCTCCTCGCTGTCCAAGTGACTCTCAAGAGTCTTCTCCAGTATCACAGTTCAAAAGCATCAATCAGGCATGATTGTTATGAAATCACAAGTCTGCCGCATGCTATAAAGGACAGACAAGTGATCATGAGAGAGTTCCTTGAAGAAATATGAATAACATTTGAGTGAAATATTAAGAAAGAGTTATCTTGGTAAAGACAGAGGGAAAAGTATTCTGGAAAGAAGGAATGGCATGTGCAAAAGCTGGGAGGAAGCAGGGTGAGTCCAAACGATTCAAAGACCCCCATTGTGAGCATAGGGAATAGTGAGGGGGACAGCGACTGAAGATGGGGCTGGAAAGTTTGGAGCCACATCGCACAAGGTCCCGGAGCCAGAATTAGCTTTTATCCCAAGGGCAGAGCAGTGGGATGCTGCTACAAGGGCAGCAGAGTAGTGTAATCAGACTTGCATTTTGAAAAGGTCATTGTTACATATCTTGAAAAGACTTTTGAGTTTCCTGAGACCAAAATGACCACAACATTAGATTTAGGTAGACAGTCCCCAGGTTGGGTGAAACATTATGAAATGTCATGGCATGTGACTCAACCGGGGCTTCGACACTGTCAGTGAAGATGATCTCGTCTTCTTTCCTTGCCCGACCCCTGGATCATCCCTTTTGTACCCATCCATATCCATGCACCAGAAATGTGTACCTTGTAACTGGCAGAAGGAGAAAGAAGGAAAAGGAAGAAGACAGACTGATAGAGGGGATGATGCAGCATCTGCTCCCTGCCCAGCTCCTGGGCCTAGATTTGAGCCCACATTCCAAGAAGGATGAGAGCTGGAAGGTGACGGAACAGAGGCTGGTGCAACTGGCTACTGACAACGCTTTCCTCACAAAGACTTCCTTGGCCGCTCAAATTAAGGTAGCCCCAGCAGGCCTCCTCTCCATCATAAAGCGACCAAGTGCATTTATTCAGTTATTTGTCTTTTAGTAGAAAATGATCTTTCTCATTATTGCTCTTCACATCAGGCGGCCAAAGTATTGGAGCTTCAGGTTCAGCATCAGTCCTTCCAATGAAAATTCAAGGTTGAATTCCTTTAATAATAATAACTTATAATAATAGTATTATTGTATAACATAACAATAATTGAACATGCTGTTGTGTTGTTCAGTTGCTAAGTCACGTCTGACTCTTTCTGGCCCCATGAACTGCAGGATGCCAAGCTTCCCTGTCCTTCACCATCTCCTGGAGTTTGCTCAGACTCATGTCCATTGAGTCGGTGATGCCATCCAACCATCTCATCTTCTGTTGCCTCCTTCTCCCCCTGTCCTCAATCTTTCCCAGCATCAGGGTCTTTCCCAAGGAGTCGGCTCTTCACATCAGGCGGCCAAAGTATTGGAGCTTCAGGTTCAGCATCAGTCCTTCCAATGAAAATTCAAGGTTGAATTCCTTTAATAATAATAACTTATAATAATAGTATTATTGTATAACATAACAATAATTGAACATGCTGTTGTGTTGTTCAGTTGCTAAGTCACGTCTGACTCTTTCTGGCCCCATGAACTGCAGGATGCCAAGCTTCCCTGTCCTTCACCATCTCCTGGAGTTTGCTCAGACTCATGTCCATTGAGTCGGTGATGCCATCCAACCATCTCATCTTCTGTTGCCTCCTTCTCCCCCTGTCCTCAATCTTTCCCAGCATCAGGGTCTTTCCCAAGGAGTCGGCTCTTCACATCAGGCGGCCAAAGTATTGGAGCTTCAGGTTCAGCATCAGTCCTTCCAATGAAAATTCAAGGTTGAATTCCTTTAATAATAATAACTTATAATAATAGTATTATTGTATAACATAACAATAATTGAACATGCTGTTGTGTTGTTCAGTTGCTAAGTCACGTCTGACTCTTTCTGGCCCCATGAACTGCAGGATGCCAAGCTTCCCTGTCCTTCACCATCTCCTGGAGTTTGCTCAGACTCATGTCCATTGAGTCGGTGATGCCATCCAACCATCTCATCTTCTGTTGCCTCCTTCTCCCCCTGTCCTCAATCTTTCCCAGCATCAGGGTCTTTCCCAAGGAGTCGGCTCTTCACATCAGGCGGCCAAAGTATTGGAGCTTCAGGTTCAGCATCAGTCCTTCCAATGAAAATTCAAGGTTGAATTCCTTTAATAATAATAACTTATAATAATATTATTATTGTATAACATAACAATAATACACTGAGGGGTGGTTTTACTCTAGGGTGGCCAGGGAAGTTCTTTCTGATGATATTGGAGTAGAGATTGGAGGTGAGCAAAGAAGCCCTAAGGATAACTGAGGATGGAGCCTCCCAGGCAGAAGAAAAGGTAAGTACATAAATGGCAAAGAATTGTTCGAATTCATGACTGAGTTATGGTGGACTGCCATATTTTCTTGCCTGAGGATTGGGACGGATGACATTGTTGTTCTCTAAGACTCTTGGCTGGTGGTTCAGAGATAAAGAATCCACCTCCTATGCTGGAGAATTAGGTTTGATCCTGGATCAGGAAGATCCCCTGGAGAAGGAAATGGCAACCTACTCCAGTATCCTTGCCTGGGAAATTCCATGGACAGAGGAGCCTGGAGAGCTACAGTCCATGAGGTCGCAGAGTCGGATACAACTGAGCGAATAACACCAACAAAGACTCTGGGCACAGATATAAGTGGTCCTCCCTGGGTCGACTCTAGCAGGAATCACTCTAGGATGCCTTCAAGTAGCCTCATAGCTAAGATTTCTGAAAAGTGAAGCCAGGGAGAAAGAGAAAATGGCAGCTATCACTTGGAACTGTAGTTTCAGAGTGGGCATTATCAGAGGACATGGGAGTCACCCTTCAGGGGAACACTAGGGGAGGTCCCAGGAAATATGCAAGATATGGTAGTTGAGGAACGATTTCCTTTTGTAACTATATACTTCTAAGGCCCATTTGACTTCACATTCCAAGATGTCTGGCTCTAGATTAGTGATCACATCCTCATGAGTATTCCTAGAATGTCGACGTTCACCCTTGCCATCTCTTGTTTGACCACTTCCAACTTGCCTTGATTCATGGGCCTGACATTCCAGGTTCCTATGCAATATCTGTCCTTTTAGAGTCTAGTATATAATAGTCCATTAGAGACCTGGAAAGCCCCCAAGGCTTGGAGTTCCTATAAGCCTCTAGAACCACTCAAATGAAGTGAACTTACCTCAAAAAACCATTGGCAGAAGCATAAAGGCGCTGGGCACCTTAAACAGGAAGGAAGTGAGGACTCCTGTGAAAGGACCGAGAAAGAGGATGCTGGAGACATCCTTCCCATCCATCCTCTTCCCTCCCAGCCTGGCCAAGCTCCAGATTCTGCTCCCAGTGGCTCCCGTTTCAGTCCTCTTCTTGGAAAGTACCTCCCTTCCTTTCTTTTTCTCTTCTTTTCCCATGGACCCTGCATTGGGAGCGTGGAGTCGCATGTTGTGGACCGCCAGGGAAGGCCCTGCACCACGATTCTGGAAGCTTCCGCCACCCTGGGCGGGTCCTCACGATTCTGGAATCTTCCGCCACCCTGGGCGGGTCCTCTCCACCTGGCGGAGGAGCGTGTGGTCCTAAAGGTCAGCTGACGTCTCTTTGCCTCCCAACAGCCCTTCCCTGGGAGAAGAAGGAACGCATGAATGTGTGGGAGGCTGCTTGGTGACTGTGGGCTCCCCCCCAAAGAAGGCGCAGGGTGGAGAGCGAGTCTCCACGGAATACGACTTCGCAACGGAACCCTGGTCACCCCGGAGAGCACAGTGGCTACCGGGGAGAGCTCTGCAACCCCAGGTCCTCTGCGCCTTCCGAAAGGCTTCGGCCTGAGCTCCGATTAGTGACCAGCCGGGGGGCTGAGCAGCGGGGCGTTGCCGCCAAGCGCGGCCCCTTGGCAGAGCCCACGTTCTGAGCAGGAGATCCCACGCGGCGGTCCGTCAGGGCCTTCTCTCCTGCTGGGCTCGAGAATCCGGGCCAGTCTCGGGAGATTCTTGGAACTAAGCAGCATGTGAATACACAAGCAAGCGTGCACACCCGGGGGCGTAGCTCCTCACCTTGTTCAGAGTTCAGGGTCCCGAAACAATCACTGCAGTCGGGGGTCAGTACATATCGGCCGCCCGTTTTGTTCATATGTGTTTTTTCCTGAATGTTTCCTCTCACTTCGCTCACAGTTCAAGACCATTTCTTTTTCAGTTTTTAATGCAAACATGGAGAGGTTGCTGTGGACGCCTTCCAGACTGAGCCGCTGGGGGGCTGGTGGCGGGGAAGTCTCAGCTGGTCCCTTTCTAGTCCGATCCCTCTGCTACCAGGCACTGCCCAGCATTATTCACAACAGTCAGGGTATGGAAGGAGCTTCAGAGCCTACCACGAGGTAAACGGATCAAACGATGTGATGGATGTATGTGACGATGGAGTATCATTCGACCTTAGAAGAGGAGGTGATCCTACCATTTGTGACAGACAGCTGAAGCTGGAGGGCGTGGTGCCAGGTGAAATAGGCCAGAGACGAATACTGCATGGTGTCACTTACATGTGGAATCTAAAAAAAAGAAAGTTGACTATACAGAAACGGAGAGTAGAAAGTGAGTCCCAGCCTGGTGAATGCAATTGGTAATCCTGCATTGTATAGCTGAAATTTGCTAAGACAGCAGAATTTAAATGCTCTCACCAAAGAAAACAATCTAAAAGGGAAAGAGAGAGAGAGGAGCTTTAAAGAAAAGACTAAGCTACCGAGGAGAAAATTCAGAGACTTGAAGAGACTCCAGTCGAAAGGGAATATGTGGCTGAGTGTATGAGGCCCGCTTCCCCAGCGCCAGCGCTGCCGGATGCCTCTGAAGGACCGTCTGTTGGTCACCTCAGAGCTCACTGCGGCCTCTGCTCCAGTTGCCTGCATTTTCTGCCAAGTCAGCTTGATTCTCATAGGTGTTGTACTGGGAGCTCCCGCAACAAACTTCTTGCATATAAGCCTCCATTGTGGAATTTGCTTCCAGAAAGTGAAGAGGAACTAAAAAGCCTCTTGATGAAAGTGAAAGAGGAAAGTGAAAAAGTTGGCTTATAGCTCAACATTCAGAAAATGAAGATCATGGCATCTGGTCCCATCACTCCATGGGAAATAGATGGGGAAACAGTGGAAACAGTGTCAGACTTTATTTTGGGGGGCTCCAAAATCACTGCAGATGGTGACTGCAGCCATGAAATTAAAGGACACTTACTCCTTGGAAGAAAAGTTATGACCAACCTAGATAGTATATTCAAAAGCAGAGACATTACTTTGCCGACTAAGGTCCGTCTAGTCAAGGCTATGGTTTTTCCTGTGGTCATGTATGGATGTGAAAGTTGGACTGTGAAGAAGGCTGAGTGCCAAAGAATTGATGCTTTTGAACGTGGTGTTGGAGAAGACTCTTGAGAGTCCCTTGGACTGCAAGGAGATCCAACCAGTCCATTCTGAAGGAGATCAGCCCTGGGATTACTTTGGAAGGAATGATGCTAAAGCTGAAACTCCAGTACTTTGGCCACCTCATGCGAAGAGTTGACTCATTGGAAAAGACTCTGATGCTAGGAGGGATTGGAGGCGGGAGGAGAAGGGGACAACAAAGGATGAGATGGCTGGATGGCATCAGTGACTCAATGGACGTGAGTCTGAGTGAACTCCGGGAGTTGGTGATGGACAGGGAGGCCTGGCGTGCTGTGAGTCATGGGGTCGCAAAGAGTCGGACATGACTGAGCGACTGAACTGAACTGAACCGAANATCCAACCAGTCCATTCTGAAGGAGATCAACCCTGGGATTTCTTTGGAAGGAATGATGCTAAAGCTGAAACTCCAGTACTTTGGCCACCTCATGCGAAGAGTTGACTCATTGGAAAAGACTCTGATGCTGGGAGGGATTAGGGGCAGGAGGAGAAGGGGACAACAGAGGATGAGATGGCTGGATGGCATCACTGACTTGATGGATGTGAGTCTGAGTGAACTCCGGGAGGTGGTGATGGACAGGGAAGCCTGGCGTGCTGCGATTCATGGGGTCGCAAAGAGTCGGACACGACTGAGCGTCTGAACTGAATGTCATTTAGGGTCTCTGTGGAAATCAAAGAAGTGACTAATAAACAGAGTCAAGAATCGGGAAGATTATATGTTTGTGTTGGGGAAAGATGTTTAAATTAAGGAATTTGTGAGCTGGTGTGACAGCATGAGGGGATCTATACCTGATCTATACCTGATTTCCCAGCAGACTCTCACCTTCCCAGGTTTCCACTGGCAGAGCCCAGACACCTGACTAGATAATCACGAATTTCTATAAAAGTAAACAGAGCATTCTTAGGAGGTGAAGACTTCAGTCAAAATCTTATTTGCGTTTACCCGGAGAAAAGCCTGGAGTTTTCTTTTCTTGATCTTAGTCCAAGCATGAGGTTTTCTGGAAAGTCTGAGAAGAAATTTATGCCTAGCAGTTAGAGGCCTATAGGGAAAGAAAACAATATGTTCCTTTTTTTTTTTTCCTGAAGAAAGCTCCAGCAAAGGGCCTTGCAATCAATTTCTCTGGTATTCCTAAGCCCTTGGAGGACACACAGTGGCCATTTTGTACCTATATTCAAAACATCATTTAGTCCAATACTGACACCACAAGACTGGGTTTATATAATAATACAATGACAAAAGTTACTTACCAACAAAACTGACTGTATTCCTTCACTGTTTATAAATCACTGAGCATCAATTAAGCATCCATACTCTGCTAGAGGGTGGGGATTATAGTGGTATGCTCAGCGTCTTTGATTTCACTAGGGTGCTACCAGGCCAAATGAGTTCAGTGATCTGAGTCCCTAGGAGTGGAGGTCATGACCTTGGTCTGAGACCTATCAGGTTACACTTCCCATCCTGCAAACTCCTGCAAAAATATGACACAAGTGAATTTACCTACAAAACAGAAACAGATTCACAGGCATAGAGAACAGACTTGTGGCTGCCAAGGGGGAAAGGAGGGTTTGAGAGAGGGATGGGGTGGGAATTTGGGGTTAGCAGATACAAACTGTTACATATAATATGGATAAACAATATGGTCCTACTGTATAGCACAGGGAATTTTATTCAACATTCTGTGATAAACCATAAGGGAAAAGAATATAAAAAAGAATATGTGTATATATGTGTGTATGTATGTGTGCTCAGTTGAGTCTGACTCTGAGACACCCTGGACTGTAGCCTGCCAGGATCCTCTGTCCATGGAATTTTCTGGGGAGGAATACTGCAGTAGGTTGCTACTTTCTACTCCATGGGATTTTCCCAACCCAGGGATCAAATATGTATCTCTTGTGTCTCCTGCACTGGCAGACAGATTCCTTACCACTGCACCACCTAGAGACCCCATATGTATATATGTACATATATACATGTATAATGTGTTAATTTCTCCTGTAAAGTGATTGTTTTATATATATGTATATATAAAACATATATATAGCAAACACATATATAACTGAATCACTTTGCTGTACAGCAGAAATTAACATAACTTTGTAAATCAATGATGCTTCAACAAAATAAATTTTAAAAATAAACTTATATACCAAAAATTAGTTAATTAAAATTGAATAGTTGTCCAGTTATACTGTCACCCCATCTTACTTTAATCCATGGGACAGCTCCTAGTACACTTGGATTTTTCTGGATATTTATTTCTGTATTTGCTTATTATCTGTCTCCCCACTAAAATTAGGGATCGTGGCTGTCTTATTTACTTCTGCAGACCCAGTATCTAGGAAAGTAGTTGGCATATAACAAACAAGTATTTGTTAATTCATATTACTAAATTGCATCATTAAACAAGGCAATATAGCATATATCAATATGCTAAAAGTGCATATTTTGAGTCCAAATCTATGTGTGAATCCATTCCTTTCACATTGCTATTGGCAAAATGACCATTTAACCTCTTTGTCTCCATTTCTACATCCTAAATAAAGGAACAGTAACTACTTCATAATATTGACATGAGAATTAGATAATGTCTTTACATAAATGTTCAATATGTTAGATATTAATACTACAGAAAATTAAAGAGAATGAATGACATATAGCCTAACTATAATGCCTCCAAATTTACTTCTATTGTTTGCCTAAAGACTTGTACTCACATATTGTTGTAATTCATTTGCACATAAGAAAACTAATCTTTAACTGAAAACCTACTATGTTACCATTTTAAGCATTTTTATATCTATTGACTTATTTAATCTCTATTGATCATATGAGAAAGCTATTACTATACCCATTCTATAGATGAGAAAAACTGAAGCCTAGAGGAGTGAGTAATTTGCCTAAAGTTACACAACTAGTAAGTTGGCTCAAAGTTGACAGTTGTACTCTATAGAGTTTCTTCTTAATCATTACTATCATGGGCCTCTCTATATTTTGATTAACATTTTTAAAACCCTAATATTAATTCATACTATTATTTTCATATATCAAAATGTGAATATGATTATCATCATTTAAAAACATTATCCAATTATGATGACAGAATACATGGTTTTAATCAGTTGGTGGATATAAATTATTTTAGTTGACTTTTGCTTTTGAACTGTGGTGTTGGAGAAGACTCTCAAGAGTTCCTTGGACTGCAAGGAGATCCAACCCATCCATCCTAAAGGAGATCAGTCCTGGTTTTTCATTGGAAGGACTGATGTTGAAGCTGAAACTCCAATACTTTGGCCACCTGATGTGAAGAGCTGACTCATTTGAAAGGACCCTGATGCTGAGAAAGATTGAGGGCAGGAGGAAAAGGGGACGACAGAGGATGAGATGGTTGGATGGCATCACCAACTCGATGACCTCGAGTTTGGGTGAACTCCGGGAGTTGGTGATGGACAGGGAGGCCTGGCGTGCTGCAGTTCATGGGGTCGCAAAGACTCAGACATGACCGAACAACTGAACTGAACTGAAAAAACATCTGTAAAACGGGCTTCCCTAGTGGTCCAACAGTTAAGAATCCCTTTGCAATGCAGGGGACATAGGTTTGATCCCTGGTCCAGGAAAATCCCACATGTTGCGGAGCAACTAAGTCCCTGCACCACAACTACTGAGCCAGCGCTCCAGAGCCCAGGAGCCTCAACTACTGAAGCCCCTTCACCCTGAAGCCCATGCTCTTCTCAGACATGACCGAACAACTGAACTGAACTGAAAAAACATCTGTAAAACGGGCTTCCCTAGTGGTCCAACAGTTAAGAATCCCTTTGCAATGCAGGGGACATAGGTTTGATCCCTGGTCCAGGAAAATCCCACATGTTGCGGAGCAACTAAGTCCCTGCACCACAACTACTGAGCCAGCGCTCCAGAGCCCAGGAGCCTCAACTACTGAAGCCCCTTCACCCTGAAGCCCATGCTCTCCAACAAGAGAGGCCCCACAGTGAGAAGCTCCCCATTCCCTGCAACTAAGGAAAGCCCTCACACAGCAACAGAGACCCAGCATAGTCAAAAATAAGATTAAAAGGATAAGTAAATTTTTAAAATTATTTTTAAAAATTCTGTAAGGTCACTATTATTAGCTTCACTTTAGCGTTGTAGGGACTCCAGGACCAAAGTCTGAATACTTCTTCCAACATCACACGCCAAGTTTGAGGGCCAGGCCTTCAACATCTAGTTCCAGGTCTTCTGGTCTTTTTGTAAGAACTGCTGTCCACATTAGTGGAATATTACAAGTTTAAGATGGCATATCCTGTTCAGTTTTGAATTAAAAACTGTTAGTTAGAATTTGATATTTGAAGTTTAAGTGTTTTATTACCCCAACTCTAAAAATCCTCTCAACCTAAATTAAGATCATGCAATGACATTCTACAAAATCCAAGTTTTCTCTTTTTGGTTTCCGGATAGACTTAAAAAGTTTGGCCAATCTGAAACCATAATGGCCTGCACAGTGACATGGTGGGAGGAATTCTATGAGGGTAACAGAGCAATAAGAATCCCAGAATTAGAGTTTTGCCTATAGAGTAAAGAAAGCTAAAAATCCAGGACAGTCACTCAAAATAAAGCCCAACCAATGCCATGAAAATGAAACAGGAGCAGGAGCGAATGTCTGGAGCTTTCTGAGACCTTCTTAAATGAAAGCAAGAGTTATTCATTCAGACTTTGGGTTTATGAACCCAGCCCAGAGTTGCTCCCCTCCTCCCCCAGAAGCCTGTACCATGGGGTTAAAACTGACTTCCTAGAGAGAAAAGTACCAAGCGCAACAAGAAAAAATGCATGTTGAGAGTGGAGTCTGGGGCAGGCAGCAGCTAAGCAGGCCCTAATGGTCCCTTCCCCCTGGTCCTCATGTCCTTGGGTAATTAACTCTCCCTGAGTGCAGGTGGGACAGGAATAAAATACAGCAAAAGTGATGGGATGTTACCTCCAATATTGGGTTACAAAAAGGCTCTGGTTTCCATCTTTCTTCCCTCCCTCACTTGTCTGTTGGCTCTAAGGGAAGCCAGCCACTATGCTGAGAGCTTTCCTGTGGAGTAGTCCATGTAGCAAGAAACTGAGTGAGACCCTCAGTGCAACAGCCAGCAAAGAAATTAATCCTGCCAGCAACTGCATGAGCCAGCTTGGAACCAGACCCTCCACTCACTGAAACTTTCAGATGAGGCTACATAGCCCCAGCTGCCACTTTGCAGCCTTGTGAGAGACCCTGAGGCAGAGGTATTCACATAAACTGTTCCCTGATTCCTAACTCCAGAAACTGAGAAATAATAGATGTTTGTTATGTTCAGTGACTAAGTTTGGGGTCATTTGTTACACAGCAATAGATTTTTAATACAGAAACTGTGCCAATAGGGCCCCAATATATGGGACTCATTCATCTATCCATTCACTTAGCACCTACTGTTTGAGCATTATTGAAATAAAATCATATAAGGGACAAGAAGAGTTCCCTGTCTTGAAGGAGCTACATTCTGAACAAGGCTACAAACATCTAGGGAAGGCAGCAAGATCAAAGTTCCAGTTGAGAAAGGCATTCCAAAGGAGGTGAGCTAGGTTCTTGGCCAGACCTCACTGGATAGGCAGTATTCAAAGGGCAGGCAGAGATGGGGAACGGAAAAGCCAAGAGTAGAGTGGATGATGGCAGGTGGGAAACAGGTCTAGACCTTTGAGAGTCTGCAAGTTAGTGGGAAAAGGCATTAGGAAAAGCCTCAGGGAAAAAAACAAGGTTTCCTTTCTGGCCAGTCACCACCAGCATCAGGGACTCTGGAGTAAGAGACCATCCTCTGCCTGGTCCTAATACTGTCAACATCATTTGTTCAGCTTGTCAGAGGTGGGGGCAGGGAGTGGAATTTCGTTCCTTCAGTCTATTGTACCATCTCTGAGGTCACTGTTATACNAAAACAAGGTTTCCTTTCTGGCCAGTCACCACCAGCATCAGGGACTCTGGAGTAAGAGACCATCCTCTGCCTGGTCCTAATACTGTCAACATCATTTGTTCAGCTTGTCAGAGGTGGGGGCAGGGAGTGGAATTTCGTTCCTTCAGTCTATTGTACCATCTCTGAGGTCACTGTTATACTGCTCCATTGTTCCTAAGCTCAAGTGAACCATTCATCACTGGAAACGACTACGGGAAAACAAAGTGAACAGAAGGCACTTTCATATGAAGCATCCTGAGGACTTAAGTCTCATCATTTGGACTGTAGAAATTTAGCTAAAGTGAAGCATATGTTTCATACAATGTGGAAGTGAGAATTCTTGAGTCACAAATACAGATCACTAATGAATGTGATTTAATGATGATTGTCATAGCAGTCCGAATTCCTATTGTGTGACAATTGCATATCTATGTTATCAGTATTAGACTTCTTTGGTTGCTCAGTCAGTAAAGAATCCATTTACAATGCAGGAGACCAGGGTTCGATCCCTGGGTCAGGAAGATTTCCTGAAGAAGGAAATAGCAACCCATTCCAATATTCTTGCCTGGAAACTCCACGGACAGAGGAAACTGGAGGGCTACAGTTCATGGGGTCACAAAGAATCAGACATGACTGAGCGACTAAAGCACCACCATTATCAGTATTAGACCTTTCTTTGGCTCTTTTTGGAGTCTTTGGGAAAATCACATAAGGTTTACTCTAAAAAATACTGTTATTTCATGAATGAAGTATTTGAGAAGACACAGGATATCCTCAACAGAAGCATGTGACATTAAGAAGAGGTAGCAAGAATACACAGAAGAACTATACAAAAAAATTCTCAATAACCTGGATAACCAGGATGGTATGATCACTCACCTAGAGCCAGACAACCTGGAATGTGAAGTCAAGTGGGCCTTGGGAAGCATCACTATGAACAAAGCTAGTGAAGGTGATGGAATTCCAGCTGAGCTATTTCAAATCCTTAAAGATGATTATGCTAAAGTGCTGTTTTCAATATGCCAGCAAATTTGGAAAACACAGCAGTGGCCACAGGACTGGAAAAGGTCAGTTTTCAATCCAATTCCATAGAAGGGCAATGCCAAAGAAGGTTAAAACTACTGCACAAGTACACTCATTTCACATGCTAGCAAGGTCCTGCTCAAAATCCGTCAAGCTAGGCTTCAACAGTACATGAACTGAGAACTTGCAGATGTTCAAGCTGGATTTAGAAAAGGCAGAGGAACCAGAGATCAAATTGCCAACATCTGCTGGATCTGAGAAAAAGCAAAAGAATTCCAGAGAAACATCTATTTCTGCTTCACTAACTATGCTAACATCTTTGTGTGGATCACAACAAACTGTGGAAAATTCTTAAAGAGGTGGAAATACCAGACCACCTTACCTGCCTTCTGAAAAATCTCTATGCAGGTCAAGAAGAAACAATTAGAGCCAGGTATAGAGCAACGAACTGGTTCCAAATTGGGAAAGGAGTACGTCAAGACTATATATTGTCACACTGCTTATGTAACTTACATGCAGAGTACATTATGCAAAATGCCAGGCTGAATGAAGCTCAAGCTGGAATCAAGACTGCCAAGGGAAATATCAATAACCTCAGATATTCAGATGACACCTGGTGGCTTCCCTGGTGGCTCAGATGGTAAAGAATCTGCCTGCAATGTGGGAGACCCGGGTTTGATCCCTGGGTCAGGAAGATCAGATCCCCTGGAGAAGGGAATGGCAACCCACTCCAGTATTCTTTCCTGGAGAATTCCATGGAAAAGAGGAGCCTGGAAGGCTACAGTCCATGAGGTCACAGAGAGTTGAACATGACTGAGCAACTAACATACACACACATATGGCAGGAATTAAAGAGGAACTAAAGAGCCTCTTTATGATGAAGGTGAAAGAGAAAAGTGAAAAAGCAGGCTCAAAACTCAACATTCAGAAAACTAAGATCATGGCATCTGGTCCCATCACTTCATGGCAAATAGATGGGGGAAAAAATGGAAATAGTAATAGACTTTATTTTCTTGGGCTCCAAAATCACTGTGGACAGTAACTGCAGCCGTGAAATTAAAAGATGTTTGCTCCTTGGAATAAAAGCTATGACAAACCTAGACAGCATATTAAAAAGTAGATATCACTGCCTACAAAGGGTCTGTATGGTCAAAGCTATGCTTTTTCCAGTAGTCATGTGTGGATGTGAGAGTTGGATCATAAAGAAGGTAAGTGTAGAAGGACTGATGTTCAAAATGTGGTGCTGGAGAAGACTCTTAAGAGTCCCTTGGACAGCAAGAAGATCAAACCAGTCAATCCTAAGGAAATCAACCCTGAATATTCACTGGAGAGACTGATACTGAAGCTGAAACTCCAATATTTTGGCCACCTGATGTGAAGAGCTGACTCATTAGAAAAGACCTTGATGCTGAGAAAGATTGAGGGCAGGAGGAGAAGGGGACGACAGAGCATGAGATGGTTGAATGGCATCACCTATTCAATGGATGTGAGCTTGAGCAAACTCTGGGAGATTGCGAAGGACAGGGAAGCCTGGTGTGCTGCAGTCCATGGGGTCACAAAGAATCGGACACAATTGAGTGACTAAACAACAACAAGGATATCCTCAAACATATGTTCATGTTGTTTTCATCACTGGTATTAATTTTTGAGTTATTTTGGGTAGACATTTCTAAGATGGAAGTTGTTATAGGCTGAATTGTGTAATCCCAAAATACATATGTTGAAGACCAAACCCCCAGGACCACAGAATGTGACTGTTTGAAGACAGTGCCTTTAAAGGGGTAATTAAAGCAAAATGAGGTAATATGGGAGGGCACTAATTCAATATGATAAGGAGATTATGACACACGCACACCAAGGGAAACGACCAGATGAAGACACAAGAAGACTGCCATCTGTGAGCCAAAGACAGTGAGCCTCAGAAGAAACCAACTCTGACAATACCTTGATCTTGGACTTCTAACTTCCAGAACTGTAGGGAAGTGAATTTCTATTGTTTAAGGCACCCAGCCGAGACAGTACATTGTTATGGAAGCCCTAGTATACTAATACAGAAGTCTTTATAGTTTCACAAAAGGAATAAAGAGAGTTCTCTTAAAACTTTTTAGTCATCTTTTCACAGTAAGTGTTTAACTCATCTAAAAACTATTTGGCATCTGGTATAAGTTTCTCATTTAGAAAAAAATAACTTTCTATTAAGAAAAGATTTTCATTGAAGATAAATTAGAAAATATACATAAGCAAAATAAAGAAAATAAAAATACATCCACTAATACTATAATTTATCACCAATGACTTATCCTTGCAGATAGATACATAGGTAGATACATATATATATATATAGGGTTGCAAAAAATTCATCAGGTTTCTTCATTAAAAAACAATAGTAATTGTTCAACCCAATAATGATGGTTCAAAATATTCTAATGGAGCATGGACTTTTCCCACACATTATCAATGTGTGCAAGTTTGGGCAATTTGGAAGCTTCATGAGCCTCCATTTTCTCATCTATGAAATGGAGATCATACAGCCTGCCTTCCTGGGGATTCGTCAGCTGTATACAATAACATACGGTATGTAAGCACCGAAAGTGCCTGGCACATAGTAAGCAAACAATGAATGGTAGATATACTTTATATAGCCTGCTTCCCAGGTGGCCCAGTGGTAAAGAATCCCATGGACAGAGGAGCCTGGCAGGCTACAGTCCACAGGGTCACAAGAGTCAGGCATGACTGAGCAACTGAACAGCAACAAACTTTATACAGCCTATATTTTACCATAACAGATCAACCTGCATGTGCTATTTTGCAGTCTGTTTTTCTTTTTCATGCATGGTATAGTTTCATTGCTAGCTATTTATGAAGTGCTGTTTCTGGGTATTTAAGCTCCCCACACATAAGAATATTGTTTTCTGGTGTCATGGTGTTTTCATTTGAATAACATTTCTTCAGGCCTCTTGGTATAGAATTTCCTGCCATTTTCAGACTCTGGGTTCTTTTAGCAGCCTCCTTGTGTTTAGGAAAACTTCCAAAAGCACAGTCGGGGATTGAGAACTCATTCACATTTGAGCCGGTGTCAGCTGCTAAGAAAAATGGGAACTGTTCCTGCTAACTCGGCACCGCAGCTGCCAGAAGCCTGGGTTAGCTTGCCAAAGGGAAACAAAACAGAATGGCGAAATGAATGCTTTGGAGACCACAAAATGGCAGGGGAAGGATGGGGGCTTGCTCCTCTGCTGCTCTTAGCAGCAGTCCTAAGGGTCAGGATGCCTCCAGGCCCAAATGTCTGAGCCAGGGCCAGGCTGCCCCAGGATGCAGCCAGCCTATAGCCTACAGGAGGGGACCCCAGCCAGGCTGCCAAGGGTACCAAAAGTAACCCCCTCAGTGCCTTTGTACCACCCCTTCCAAAAGAAACCTCCTTCACCTGAAAGTCTGTTCACTGAGGTTTTAAAATGCAGAAAGTCACAACAGTAGTTAAACCGAAGTTCTTAAGAGGAATGAGTTTCAAGCCCTTTCCTAAAGCAGGTTTTGGTGGGGGGAAAGCTTGAGAGAATACAGAGCATGTGGGGATAAGAAAAATATCAGTTCCAAGAAGGGGAGGCTGGAGGCTGAAGTCAAGTCCTGTTTATCTCCAACTGTGCAAGGGCCAGTGGAAGCTGTGCAGGGTGACGGGGTGGCGCCCTAGATACTCCAGGTCTCTTACAAATACCCTACAGCTGTCGTAAGCAAAGGGCTTCCCTGGTGGCTCAGATGGTAAACAATCTGCCCACAACGCGGGAGACTTGGGTTTGATCCCTGGATCAGGAAAATCCCAAGGAGAAAGGAATGGCTACCCCCTCCAGTATCCTTGCCTGGGAAATCCCATGTAGCCTGGAGGGCTACAGTCCATGGGGTCACAAAGTGTCGAGTACGACTGAGCAACTTAGCCTTTCACTTTCATCATGAGGAAAAAATTATATCCTAAACCAGCATCAGAATATTTCCTATGGACGACCAAGCCAAGGCTGCCTCCATAGAGAAAAGAATTGCTTTTATTCAAGTGGCACTTTACAGAGCAGCCTCGGGCTCTACAGAAAACAGGGAGGGAGGGTGATGAGCTCCCCTCTATCAGCAGCAGTTCTTTCTTCCAGGAGTTTCATCATCACATCAAGTCAATTCAACAAATATTTGCCAGGCATCCTCTGTGAGCAGGACATTGCATTAACGTAGATGGACCCGATGAACGCTGCTCTAGGGAGCTGGAGCTGGTTTGTGCAGCAGCTCTGGCACTGGAGGCTATAAGGAAGCCAGCAACAGGGAGACTGGGGGAGGAAACCACCCACACCATTCTCCAAGGTCAACTGCTGTGTCCCCTGCACTGAATGGAAGGATGATCACAATACCACCCACTGGGGCTTTCCTGACAACCAGCTTTTCAAAAGACAAAGTGAGAATCTCTCTAATCAAGATAAATAATTTAGCATGGATCTTTGAATTACCCCTGAAAAACACATGTGACTTTATTTCATAAGAGAGAGATTTTGTGGAATAGCATGTTCAGGATTATGTGCCAATGGCTATATATATTTTAATGCTTTTTTTCCCTTGCTGGTTTTTCTACCAGTTTGGAAGCACAGAAGGTGGTCAACATAAACTTTATGCTATAAAGATGGCCTCAGTAGAACCCCTAAAATGACACAATTCCGAGTCTTGTTTTACAACTAAGCAATTGCATCAATTCTTTAGGAGGTCTGAAGACGTGGCTGGCTCTTCATTTCTTCATATGAAAAATGTGCATTATAATGGCCAGATGCTCCCAAGCCTACAGTCACCTAGCAAAGGAAATTGCCACTGAGAGCCCTGCAGAGGAAAACTGCTCCAGGACATAGTCTCAGCTCTGGTGGCACATTACAATCCCTGGAGAGATTTGAAAAATGTCACTATTCCAGGCTCAACCCCACAGATTCTAATTTCAAGGCTCCAATTAATCCTGGATGGGTTCTAATTTTTAAAGTCATCATAGATGATTGTTTTCCATCCTGAGTTGAGAACCACTGCTGCAGACCAGTCCATATGCCAGAGAGGCCAAGCATGACCCCACCTGCTTTCCCCTATATACAATCTATGGGACCAGTGTGGAACTCTTGGCCCAAGGACAGCCAAGACCTAAGTTGGCCTGGGTCTTTTGAGGTGGCCTGGGTTGGGATCCCCAAGACAATCCCTATATTCAGAAATTTGCTACAGGCACTCATGGGACTCAACACATAATTTAACTCTTGGTTAAGATCTATTACGGGGACTTCCCTGGCTGTCCAGTGGTTAAGACTTCACCGTCTGCTGCAGAGGGTATGAGTTCAATCCCTGGTCGGGGAGCTAAGATCCCACACATCTTGGGCCCAAAAAACCAAAATGTAAAACAGAAGTAATGTTGTAACAAATTCAATAATGACTTTAAAAATGGTCCACACAAAAAAATCTTTAAAAAAAAGATCTATTGCAGTGATGGAGGAAGGAAACACAGATCCTAATGGAAAAAGACAGGCAGCATCTAGAGAAATCTATGCACAGGCTTCCTGTGCTCTCTTCCTATGAAGAATACCCTTGAACACATTACTTTCTCCAGAAATGAAAAATGCAGTCATATGTGTGCAATGTTTCTGTCCAGGTAAGCCTACTAGAAACAAAGCATTCAACACTTTTATTTTTCTTGGGGGATGCCCACACCTGCACTCTCTGCCTAGCATGCATCAGAATTCCAGACTCCCAGAAAGAAAGCAGATGCTCAGCATAAATATCCTTGTTTGCGCAAACAAGGTGCAGAGAACTACCCTTATCAGTTCTGAGAATGATAGAAACACTTAGACACCAGCCAAAGGCCAGTCCTGCAAGCCGGCCCCTTCTAAAGATAGCAGTCTCAGGCTGACCGCGGTGACTTTTCTGCACACAGCCCCAAACAGAAGATGATGAGCGTCAGTTAGATGGGTAAATTCTGCCTCAGGAATTTGACTTGGGAAATGAGAACAGCCTCAGGAAGTTGTTTTGAGAGAAGAAGCGACCACACACCATGAGAAGCAAAGATAAGAACATGACTGAGTCGCATGATGGCAATGCTCCAGTAGAGAACAAACTCCGGTACTGAGGGTTCAGCAAGGCACTTCAACTATGAGGCCTCTATCAGTTCTTCTGCTTCCCAAATCCTGTTGTTGTGCCTTCCCTGAGACCCATCACCCCAGCCGTTCCTGATTTTCCATGAATCTCTGCGGAGCTGCTTTATAAGTTTATCCTCCAGTTAGGCAGTTTATCCTTGTAAACCTCAGTCACTCAGCCATGATATGTCTCTTAGTTAAAAGAGCTAACAAACCCACTCATCACATAATACTGAGCCAGGATCAACTCAGAAGCAGGCGGAGATAGAGCAACCAACAACAACCTCAAAAAAAAAAAAAAAAAAAAGTGGAAAAAAGGCATGTGGACCAGTCACCCAGAACAGGCTTCACAGGACCAGTTATTCTTAGCCACAGGTCACCTTTCACATCAAGCGGGCTTTGAGATGAATGGGATGATACCTTTGAAGAAATTACTGCAAAGTTTTGGTCACAGAGACCATGAAGATTTGGTCTTTATGTTCCCAGACAGAATAGAAAACAACTGATGGAGAACTGTGGAAAAGTTCCCAGCTTTATGAGACTCATCCAGTTATAATTTGGTCTCACTCATGTAGAAAAACATATCTATAAACTTCAAAATCTTTCTGGGCTTCCCTGGTGGCTCAGACGGTGAAGAATCTGGCAGTAATGCAGGAGACCTGGGTTCAATCCCTGGCTCAGGAAGATCCCCTGAGGAAGGGAATGAATGGCTACCCACTCCAGTATTCTTGCCTGGAGAATTCCATGGCCAGAGGAGCCTGGTGGGCTAGAGTCCTTGGGTCACAAAGAGTCGGACACGACTAAGTGACTAACTTTCTATCAAAAGATCACGAGTTTATTCCTCTACATTGTACAATCCATCTTTCCAGTGCTACTTTCTGTCACTGTTACATATGCTTCCTATTACAGTGGTTGTTGTTTCAAATAAATAGGAGAATCTTAGAACTGGAAGAGACATCACCAATAAATCCTCTGGTTTCAAAGATGAGAAGCTATAGGTCCAGCAAGATTTACAGGCTTATCCACAGTCTCACAGCTGGCTTGAACCAGAGCAGAACTAGAACTCTAGTCTCCCAACTCCAGGCTAATTTATTGCCAATGTGGGCTCCACATGTTTGTCTCTTCCTGTGCAACAGAATTAAGACTCCAAAACTATGGATAACTTCTATTTTTACAGCTTTTTTTCTTTCCAAAGTATGTTATCATTCCCAGAAAACATTAACATTCACAAGGCTGTGGATTTGTGATTGTGCAATAAGTAAATAATACATCGCTCTCAAATGTGCTAATCTTTGCAGACTAAGATCACATGTTCGTAAATAACAGGAAGCTACATTCAAAATACGTACTTTTGAGGTCTCTAAGGAGTCAGCACAATGTGTTTTTTTGCTATAGTTACACTGAAAAGAGAATTCAACCTTCACTTGTTTACTTTTAAAGCTATGTCACATGACATTATTCATTTCAAAAAAGGTAATGGTTACCTGTATAGCAACTTTACTCAGAAGTTAGGCATCAGTTAATCTATCAGTAATCAATGAAAAAGAACTTATTAACCATTACAAAACCCCCACTGTTAACCATTATTAGAACTCAGCTGTTCCAGGGTTAGGTGTGGGGGAGGGAGGCAAAGCTATACGAACTCAGATGCTCTCAGAGCATTTAATGGGCATAAGGCAAAACACAGAAAGATATTAAAAATGCACAGAAAGATAATGAGAACAATAAGCACTAAATCATACAATATATCTTACAATAATACCCCAAGAACTCAAAGATAAGAGAGAATAGCAGAGACAGAAAGGGTCCAACTAATATTTTTCTGATTGGGCATTTGTGATTGGAATTGGTTAGAATTCAGTATTTTTGCCCTGAGGCATAGTAGAAAGGCAGGACAACTTTGAAGTCAATATGATTTTTATTTCTATTTTTTTCACCCTTATAATGAGTATTTACTGAGCACATTTTTATGTGTCTGACATTTTGCCAGCCATTGCAAAGGATACAACCACGGAAGCGCTGCTTAAATTCTCAAGGCCTCAGGTTCCTTACCAACGAAATATGAAAAACATGAAACATGGATCAGGTAATATTAGGTGCTTTCTAGTTCTTTCTATGAGTCTAACATCTCCATGATGAAAAAGGAATTCCTGAGAAGTTCAGGAATATGAAATGACAAAATTTGTGTACATGGAATATTTAAGCAGGAATATATAGTACCTAATTTTCAGGGGTTCTGAAGTTTTTTGTCCTCCTAATACACAGTCAAAGGTTTGGTTTTTCCAGTAGTCACCTATGGATGTGAGAATTGGACTATAAAGAAAGCTGAGCACTGAAAAATTGATGCTTTTGAACTGTGGTGTTGGAGAAGATTCTTGAGAGTCCCCTGGACTGCAAGGAGATCCAACCAGTCCACCCTAAAGGAGATCAGTCCTGAATATTCATTGGAAGGACTGATGCTGAAGTTGAAACTCCAATACTTTGGCCATTTGATGTGAAGAACTGACTCATTTGAAAAGACCCTGATGCTGGGAATGACTGAAGTCAGGAGAAGGGGACAACAGAGGATGAGATGGTTGGATGGAATCACCAACTCAAAGGACATGGTTTGAGTAAGCTCCAGGAGTTCGTGATGGACAGGGAAGCCTGGCATACTGCAGTCCAAGGAGTCGCAAAGAGTCGGACAAGACTGAGTGATTGAACTGAACTGAATTGAATACAAAGGAAGGTTATAACATATTTCTTTCAGTGGCTCAGTCAGGACACTGGAAAACATGCCCCATAGAGAGGAGAATCAAGATGAAGGTAAAGGAATATATAGGTTTGAAAAGCTTTCCCAGGTGATTCAGACATGAGCCCTTCCTAGAGGGGCCAGTGGTTCAATGACCATGTGTCTGACTACGGATCAGAACACTCCAGACATGATCCCCTCTTCCTCAGAGAGGCTCTGCCACCTCTTTGCTCCAGAAAAAAATCACTGGATTAAATGTTCAAATGAATGGAATAGTTGAAGGAGGACCTAACAAACAGAAATGGTAAAGAATAAAATCTTTCATTCAAGATAAATTCAAATACCTACTGTGTTTGAGTCATTGTTCTAGGTGCCAAAAATTAAAAATACAAAAAATGAGACTTCCCTGGTGGTCGAGTGGTTAAGAATCCACTTGCCAATGCAGGGGATGTGGGTTCGGTCGCTGGTCGGGAAAGATTCCACATGGCTCAGGGCAACTAAGCCTAAGAGCCACAACTCACTGCGCCCATGCACCTCAACTAGAGAGAAGACTGACGGCTGCAATGAGGATCCTGTGTGCCACAACTAAGACCCAATGCAGCCAAAAATAAATAAATACATTTAAAAAATACAAATACAAAAGTTAAGCACACCAGAGATCCAGCCCTTAAGGGACTTAAAGCATTATAGCCTAGGTCAACTACAGGACACTATAGACTACAAATAAAACCTGGCGGGCTTAAATACCGAGGACTCTGATTGGATGCTGTAATGGGAATCCTGAAAGTAGCACAGGCAGCTTAATCTAGTGACTCCAATTAGTTGGTTTCAATGAACTTTGGCTTCAAGTCCCAACTTCCCATTGATTAGGAATATGACTCAGACACGTTGTTCAATTTCTCTAAATCTCAAGTTCAGCATCTGTAGAATAGGAATAATAATTGTTCTTACTTCACTATGTTGTTATGAAAATTAAATGGGACACTGGTATGAAGCATGCCCAATGCCTAGTCAAAAGCAAAGGCTCAAAACAGTTATTATCACCATCTTCATAATTAAAGTGACTGATTACATGCAAAAGTAGGATTTTTTTTTAATTTTTATTTTTACTTTTACTTTACAGTACTGTATTGGTTTTGGCATACATTGACATGAATCCGTCATGGGTGTACATGAACTCCCAAACATGAACCCCCCTCCCCCCTCCCACCCCACATCATCCCTCCAGATCATCCCCATACACCAGCCCCAAGCATCCTGCATCCTGCATTGAACATAGACTGCAATTCATTTCTTACATGATAGTATACAAATTTCAATGCTATTCTCCCAAATCATCCCACCCTCTCCCTCTCCCTCTCCTTCTCCCTCAGAGTCCATAAG
>SJYX01009579.1:51900-67794 GCA_006410675.1 Oreotragus oreotragus | reverse complement strand
TGAGTAGAGTTGAAAATACTAGAGAAAAAGAGAATATTGAAAATTGCAGAGGAGATGGACACTGAACACAGGTGTAGGAATTTGCCTTGAGCAAATGATATGATGACAATTTTTAAATTATCATCTGCTAGATACTTATCTTCACTGAGGACCTCTGTTCAAGTCTAAAACTGAGGTTTGAAAATTGTTAATTAACACCTACTAATAATGGAACACAAATATGAACTTGATTCACCAAAACCTGTGTCTTGAAATGAAAAGAGGTGCATGTATTAATATACCTGTAGTTTGGGGTGGGAATTAGTGGAAGTCTGTACTTGATAAAATCCATATTCTCCAGGAAATATGCAAAATTAACTACTGAAGTAGAGGAGTTGAGACAATGTCTAGAAATCACAAAGGAAGGAACAGAGGACTGGGGGAGAGGCAATAGTCAGTAAGAATTTTCCAGAATCAATGAAAGACTTAAATGTTCAGATTTAAGAATCAAAATAAATACTAAGCTAAACTAGTAAATATCCACACTTAGATTCATCCAAGTAAAGTTGCATAATACCAGTGATAAGAAAATTTTAGTATTCAGAACAACAACAACAAAAAAATAGATGGCCTACAAAGTAACAATTAGACTAAAGCAGACTTCTCAACAGGAAAAAACAGACCACAAAATAACAGAAAGTGCTGAGGAAAAATATCTGCTAATATCATTCAAGAGGATGGATAAAACAAAGTGTGTGTTTTCAAACAGCCCCTAAAAGAACTACTAAAGAATGTACTTTAGAAAATTTAATAGAAAAGAAACATGTGGAGATCAAAAACCAGTATGGATCAAAGAACTTGGTAAGTATGTTGGTAAATACTCATTCACTATCTGAAATAAAGGTTATAATAATGACTACTAAAGAGAGGAATTCAAATGAAGTAAAACTAAGATATTTGACAAATAGGAGATAGAGAAGGTGATTTAAATTACAGTCATTATTTTGCTCAGAAATAGGGTAGACATATCAATTTTGACTTTTTAGAGTATTTTTTAAATGTAAGACTAATTGCTATAAAATTACAATCTCTAATTTCAAGGGAGAGAACTTCAAAATCATGATTTTAGAGTAAACATAGGAATGACTGTGACTAATTGTAGGCATAAGTAATTTCTATAGAGAAAAGAAAGGATCTAAAGGAAATATGACAAAATGTTAGTATTTGTTAGTACCTATCATTTTCTATATTTTTAAAATCCTTTGCAATTAATTTTTTAAAAAAGAAGCTTCTGGTGCTGAACACATAACAATCACTGAACCTTCACTAAATGAAGAAGCTGAAGCAGCAAAGCTCATACTTGTCCAGGTAAGACCTCGCCTCCTGCAGAAGCAGAAGTAGACAGAATGTTCCTTTCTGTTTCTATAGTGTCCCTGTAAGGCATCCGAACTTTGAGCACGAGTCAGTTTCATAACTGCAGTCATAGCCTGTCTCCCCAGGTCACAGTGAGCTCCATGTCCTGCTTTGTGATGCTTCTGGAAGAGTAATCTTAGTAGTCGTTCAAAGTCCTTTCCAAGTCTCTGTCAGTCTATGTTCATCATTTTCAATCTTCATAAACTTATACAGGGTGTGGTCTGCATGACCACAGTCAAGTTTTACAGCTACAGTAAAGATATCATCTGGACTTCCCTAGTGGCTCAGTTGATAAAGAATCCACCTACCAATGCAGGTGACTCAGTTTCAATCCCTGGGTCAGGAAGGTCCCCTGGAGAAGGGAATGGCAACCCACTCCAGTATTCTTGCCTGGAAAAATCCAGGGAGAGAGGAGCCTGGTGGGCTACAGTCCATGGGGTCACAAAGAGTCGGACACGACTGAGTGATGAACACTTTCACTCGCGGTCTAATCCCTTCAATTTATAAAAAAGTGAGGTCTAGAGAAATCAGTTTTCTTGCCTTGTAAATTAGAAAACTGAAAGTCAGATTTCAGACCTGTCACTATCACCATTCTAGAAGATAATGCCTAGATTCCTAAGTTATTACAGAATGAAGCATATTATCTGTGAAGATCCTGAAAGTATCATGATTTATAGCCACCTGATAACCCCAGTGGAACAGCATAAGTACAATGCTTCTGACATTCAAGGCCACGCCCCTTGGATATTCATGTCTAGCTTGTGCTTATCCAGTGCAGCTGTGCACCTGGGATCTGCAGAGATCAGCTCTCCTGCGTGACTCCAAGTTGTGAAGAGTTTGAAGAAGACATGTTTATTGACAATACAACCTTAACAAGAGTCACAACATCGATAAGATGGAATGATCTTATCACACCTCACTGGAACACCTCACTGGAATGATCAAAACGGCCCAGGTCATCTGCTATTGAGTTAAAGAACCATTACCCTGGAGAGGACTCTGAGAAGTCACAGAAGGACACCTAGATCTAAATATAGCACTTCTCAAACTTTAATGTGTACATGAAGCATGCAGGGGTCTTATTAAACTACAGATTCTGATTGAGTAGGCTGGGGAGGGGGAGGCCTGAAATTCTGTATTTCTAACAAACCTCCAGGTGGTACCCATAGTGCTGGTCTCATGAGTACCCTTCAAGCAGCAAGGCTTCCTTCCCTCTGTGCACAAAACTGTCTCAGGGTCTGTGACGAGGAGACTGTGCTTCTCTAAGGCAGGACTTTGGTCGCCAGGGAGGGTATGAGGCAGATGAGTTGTCTGAGCAGAACCACAGAGCTAGTCACGTGCTGCAAGAATTATGGCTTTGCAGTCAATACGTGACCATTCATGATTAGTGAAACTNTCTGTGACGAGGAGACTGTGCTTCTCTAAGGCAGGACTTTGGTGGCCAGGGAGGGTATGAGGCAGATGAGTTGTCTGAGCAGAACCACAGAGCTAGTCACGTGCTGCAAGAATTATGGCTTTGCAGTCAATACGTGACCATTCATGATTAGTGAAACTGAAAGAGACATTTCCTGAAGGCTTCTGGGAGAGAGATGGTTCCTATTTTTTGAGAGAGAAGTTTTAAAGTTACTCTTGATGGTTTCATTCACCTTTCAACCAAGATGGAGTAGCCAAGACCTGTACCTTCCTGCTGGAATTACTGGGGAAAAAAGAGAAAGAAACGGGGGGAAAACTTATAAAATAATGATTTTCAGACACTGGGCATCAAGCTGTGCAGGAGAGTAGTCCCTGAGAAATGGGAAAAACTGAAAAAACATAAAACAGTATCAGTGAGCTATGGAACAACTTCAAGCAACTTAATTATATGTTATTGGATTAACTGGAGTGAGTGTGGTGATAAAAGACTGGACAAGATAATGGTTAAAATTCTCCAAATCTTAAATTTTTTAAAAAATTTAATCTTCAAATTAAAAAAAAAAAATCAGAAACTCAAGATTTAAGAATCTCCATGGAGACCCAGGTTTGATCCCTGAGTCAGGAAGATCCCCTGGAGAAGGAAATGGCAAGCCACTCCAGTATTCTTGCCTGGAGAATCCCATGGACCGAGGAGACTGGTGGGCTACAGTCCATGGGGTCACAAGACTCGGACACGACTTAGCGAATAAACCACCACCACTTGTCCCCAAGCACAAGGGAAAAAGAGAAAAGAAAGACCATATCATTATAGGGATAATTTAAGGAGGTGGTGGAAATCTGTAAAATATTTTCCCTTAAAAGAAGTCTGTATGTTAACTAGTTTTGAAGAACCTGTTTTAAATGAATTGCTGTTCTCCTTTAAGTCAGTACTGCAATGATGATAATTTGGTTTCTGTTTCTCAAAACTAGCTTGGATAAATGAATAGATCTCATTGTTCTTATGTATTACTCATCTTGTTCACATGTTCAGGCCAGACCAAGCTCAAAGGGCAGCTATAGATTCTGTGCCCATTATCTGTTTCACCATAGTTATACACCCTATATTTCTTTAATGCATGTATTTAGGGGCTAGATTTCAATCCCATTCTTCATTTAGATATACTGAAGGCTGGCATGGTCTACATGACCCTGCAACTATTGTGAGTAAAAATAGGATGATGATTTTTTTTTTTTTACTTAATTGTTCCAAGTTTTGTATACCCTTTCTGTCCTCTCAAGCACTGCCTCCTCCCCCACCCAGTTTCACAATACACACCCCTTATTGTCCAAGAGCACAAGGAGTGTCCAGAAATCAAATGATGAAAGAGGGAGAGAAAGAATTGGACGCTGTCATCAGCCCATTGGCACCACTGTCCCTCTTGGCCCTGCTCCAGCTAATGATTGCTTGTCCCTGCTCTGGGTTATAGTTCCAAGGTTTCATCTCTTCCATTTTGCAGGCACAAGTCCACCCTCTGATGCTCAGCCATTTTTTTTGGCAAATGCTTGAAATCATGCCTGGGTGAACATGTCATCTAGGAAGTGTTCCTACCTTCAACTGCCTTCCAGTTCAGCCTAACAGGAGTCTGCCTTCAGCAGATCTGGAATATTCCCATTTCTTTCTCATAGGAAGGCCTGATCTCTTCATGCAATTGGTCTCTCCTTCTCCAGAACTCCACATATTAAGTGAAGGGCTCTCCATCAAATACAAATCGTTCTGTCCCCTTTCCCAGGATATCAGCTTGTTTGAGCCTCATCCTTGATAATTAAGAGTAGGCAGGGACTTCCCTGGTGGTCCAGTGGTTAAGACTTCACCTTCCAATGCAAGGGGTGCAGGTTCAATCCCTGGCCAGAGAGCTAAGATCCCACTGCCAAGAAACCAAAACATAAACAGGAACAATATTGTAACAAATTCAATAAAGACTTTAAAAACGGTCCACATCCAAAAAAAAATGAGGTCATTCATCCTTCTCTTAAGGAAGACTTTATGCATAAAAGTGAAAAAACTGTCAACAGGTGATTCTTTTATCTCTTTCTATACATATGGAATTTGCTCATATGATATTTTAAAATTCTGCTTCAGTTTCTCACCCCATTATTCAGAATGTCCATCACACTAAGAAGGCTAAAAGAATTCCAAATGACATATAAATACAGGTGGGAGAAAAACGGCACTGCTTTTTTTGCTTATTTTAATACCAATGATCATTTTTAGACATCGAGACCTTCTAACAGATTCTAATTCCAAGGAATCCCGAGATTCCCAGAAGTCCTCCAGGCTCCAATCTTGACTGTCTTAACTAACATAAATGAGTAAACAGACCTCTCCTACCCACCAACTTGGATACACAAGGATTTCCTTTCCTCCCTGCTCTCAGCCCAGGGCCTCTCTGCCAAGGAGTTGTCTCCACTTGCACCACAAAGAGGCTAAGGCTAAGTCACTTCAGTCGTGTCCAACTCTGTGCGACCCCATAGATGGCAGCCCACCAGGCTCCGCCGTCCCTGGGATTCTCCAGGCAAGAACACTGGAGTGTTCTTTCTTTCTCCAATGCATGAAAATGAAAAGTGAAAGTAAAGTCGCACAGTTGTATCCGACTCTTAGCAACCCCATGAACTGCAGCCTACCAGGCCCCTCCGTCCATAGGATTTTCCAGGCAAGAGTACTGGAGTGGGGTGCCATTGCTTTCTCTGTGCACCACAAAGAGTGGGCCCAAATGCTCATAGTTTAGAACTCTTCCCTTGCCCTGGCTGGGTGTGACTGAGAAACAAAAATTAGGGGGGAAACACCCCAGCAAGTGGATGTTTCTCATTTAGACCTAAAAAAAATCTCCATCCCAATGAACAAACTCTTCACAAACTCCCAATCAGAAAAACTATCAATACCTCTAGCATCCAGCCATTGCCTAGCACATAGTAGGTGCCTATTCAATACTGAGTAAATGAATGAAAGAATCTACACCTTTCTGTGTGTCTCTGACTGCAGCAAATACCATGAACTTCAGTCGCTTAATATATTAATACTTCTATATTCTCACTTTAACAGGAACAGGCCCAAATTTTAAGGCAAAAGAAATTTATTATTGCTCTGAAACACTATGGTTACTCTAATAATAGGATTTCAATATTGCTTATTTTTGCTGTCTGAGGCGGTACCATCCAGGTGGTTAACACTGGCTTCTACATCAAATAACCCTAAAATTTCATCAAGCCACAGCTGCTTTTATTTCTAGTCCACTCACATTCTGATATTGATTGGGCAGAATCTAGTCTCCTCCCATCTGCCTCCTGGAAAGGAAAAAGAAGAGAAGATCTAGGAAACATTCGTGGCTGTATCACTTCTAATAATATTCAACTGGCCAGAACTAGCCTCACAGTTCCAACTAGATGCAAGAGCTCTGGGAATGTAATTTTCTTGTTTGCCCAGGAACTGAATGTCATAAAGCTTGGTGAATGCATTGCACTGTCTTTGCCATAGAGGCTAAAGGAGCATTTCATATTTCATGTTTCAGTGTGGGGGCAGGGGAGGGGAGTGCAACATTTTAAATGTTTTTAATTATTAATATTATAACCTTTACCCTATTTCTCCTATGCATTTCTCTTCAGTACAGATTTATCATGCAAATCCCCTCAATCAGTCACTTAGAATATAAAAGTTTTCACTATGTTCTGAAAAACTACAGTAAACACACCATACAAGTAGGGTTGTTCCATGTAAACAGCCTGGTTTCAAAGTCCATGGATGTTGCTTATGAGATAAAATTGTCCAGAGATTCAGCAAATATTTGCTATTGATGGTGAAAATGATTACTTCTCATTCAATGATTACTTCTGCCTGATCTCTGACCTTAACCCTTTCCATCTCAAAACTCTCCCTACAAAGGCCTGCTACTCTCCCCTGTTCCACTGTGTTTAGTTTCCAGTTCTACTGGGGAAATAAAGTCATTTCTACAGCCTCAAGTGCTCAGTCACTCCATCGTGTCTGACTCTTTGCAGTCCCACGGACTAGCCCGCCAGTCTCCTTGGTCCATGGAATTTCCCAGGCAAGAACACTGGAATGGGTTGCCATTGCCTACACCAGGGGATTTTCCCCACCCAAGGATCCAACCCACATCTCCTGCATTGGCAAGCGGGCTCTTTACCACTAGTGCTACCTGGGAAGCCTCTATGGCCTCAGGTCAAGCCCAAATGAGTCTTCTCAAGTCTTGAGTTTTGGAGCTACTCCTAACCTATAGGTAGTCCCTCACTTTCTACTACTGTTCATTATACCTACTTCTCTCTGTATCAAGGTAGTTTCTTTCTTACATATCATCACCCTCTACAGATCTGTGCGCCTCAGCACTCCCTCTGTGTGGCACAATCAACAGCACACACGCATTTTTGAGGGGGCGGCGATCGTAGATAGAGCGCCATGAAGGCCTCAGTGATGCTTCGAGAGTATAAGGTGGTGGGGTGCTGCCTGCAGACCCCCAAATGGTGCACGCCGCCCCTCTATCTCATGAAAAATTTTGCACCTAACCATGCTCTTGCCAAGTCCCGCTTCTGGTACCTTGTGTCTCAGTTGAAGAAGATGAAGAAATCCTCGGGGGAAATCATCTACTGTGGATAGGTGTTCGAGAAATTTCCCCATCGAGTGAAGAACTTTGGCATCTGGCTACGCCAGGACTCCCGCAGCAGCACCCATATGTACCGGGACCTGACCACCACTGGCACCATCACCCAGTGCTACTGGCACCGAGCCCAGGCCCACTCCATCCAGATCATGAAGGTGGAGGAGATCGCAGCCAGCAAGTGCTGCCAACCAGCGGTCAAGCAGTTCCACGACGCCAAGATCAAGCTCCCACTGCCCCAACCGGGTCCTCCGTGGCCAGCACAAGCCACGCTTCACCAGCAAGAGGCCCAACACCTTCTTTTAGGTGCAGGCCCTCTGTCCCCGGGTCTGCCCAAATAAAACTTAGTGGGAAAACCTAAAAAAAAAAAGAAGCAAGGGCCCCTTATCACTGAATCCTCAGTTCTTACTATGGTCTCCGGGTCAGCTGTTGTCACTGACCTTCTCACCAGCTTCCAGAAGTGCGGAGGACTCTATGGGCAAATGCTTCTTCTCCACTTAACCAGTTAACTGCTTATACCCCGGGCCCCCCTAAGCCTCAAGTCAGTGACCAAAGGGCCTTGGGGAAATCAGTAGGACTCAGAAGCAGGAAGAGAAGCCCTGATGTCTATCAGCATTTGCCAAGAAACTACTGTTTCTAAGAGCTTCTGATGGACTGTCTCCAGGAATCCTCAGAATGCCTAAAGACTATTATGATTTCCCTTTAACAGAAAGTTACGTAACCTGCCTGAGGCACACGCGAGTAGTTGGTGGAGGGGCACCCAATGCAGGATCAAGGAGAGAAACAGGGAGACAAGGAGGCGATTCCTTCTTTGGTTTGAAGAAAACTGGGAGCAGGAAGACGCTAGTGCCCCCTTCTCCCCCTCATCCTGCCCCCTACCCCCACCCTCTTCCCACCTGTCCCACCCAGAGCCGGGGGCTCCCTGCCTCCCTCTCTGACAGGCCCAGCTGCAGTTTCTCTGGCTTATTTTTCAACACTCAGTGGCAAAATGGGTTAACTCCATTCAAAGGGGGAAAAGAGAAGGAAGCTGTGCTTTGGCACTTAACCCCCAAAGCGTTCTTCCAGCCAGTTTTCCACAGAGAGTCTTAGACTCAGTCGTATCTGACTCTTTGCGACCCCATGGATTATAGCCCACTGGTCTCCTCTGTCCATAGGATTCTCGAGGCAAGAATACCAGAGTGGGTTGCCATTTCCTTCTCCAGGGGACCTTCCCGACCCAAGGACTGAACCCAGGTCTCCTACATTTCAGGAGGATTCTTTACCATCTGAGCCACCAAGGAAGCCTTCCATGAATAAAACTGGCCCTTTAAACCTCCAGTTTTCAAAGGAAAAAAAAAATGTACCATTTACACAGTCACAGAAAAGACAATCAACAAGCCTGACACTCTCAGCATGCTGACTCTGTGACTTGCTAAGGAACCTCAGGTTCATGAACTCTTTCCTCGGAAACATGGAACACCTCGTTCCTGTCAAGTCCCTGGTGACAAGGAGGAGCCACAGCTTTCCTCACGGGGAGCAGCCAGGACGGAAGCGAAGCCGAGCCCTCATCAGCCCGAGAAGCCGGCCGACAGCCCTCCCGTCCCGGCTGTGCTGGTGTGTCTGCCGAACAACGTGTACGCTGTTGCCACCTCCTGGGGCTCCTCTCCCCACCCTCCCAGCTGGATCATTTCTCTATTGTGCACGTTTAAAAAGCTCAGTCGGGTGAATGGAAATAGCAGCTCCCGAGAACAAAATCAACTAGAACAGCCTGTGTTCCAAACTGAACTTTCTGCTCTTTTGGTCTCAGTTGCTGTTCAGAAAGGAATTCACAATCGCCACCTCTGTCCGGTTTTTGCTTTGCAGAGGAGCCCGCAAAATTCACTGAAACCATCCCACCTTCCCAGAGGCTCAGGTGGGCTCAGCCATGGGAGGAATGTTGCCAGAATATGTGTCCCTTTTCCTTTTCCTTAAAGAACTGGTCCTCAGGGTCAGCTAACAAAATGACTTAGTTTGAAATTCTTCCAAAAATCACATCAGAATCAAGGAATCTCGGAGTCTTTTTCAGATGTTTTGGCCACATGTTTGCGGGCATTTAGAAACATCAACAGATCTTCTCTGACCAAAACCAGTTCTTTTCATCCCTCTGACTTGAGAATTTATTTCCATTTTCCCCAACAATCCCAGTGGAACTTCAATTTCAGACTGAGCTACAATATTTAGGATGAAATTTCTTGTCCACCCACTCAGCAGGTGCTCCCTCAGTGGGCTCAGGGAACCAGCAAGCCCCTGGGGCTTCTTGGGATCTGCCTTCAGCCAGTCTCTGCAGGAGAGGGGTCACCAGTGCTTGGGTGACAGGAGTCCTGCCACACCCATTGCCTCTTCTACTCCCTGATGGAGACAAACTGAGGTGGGAAAGGAATCATCTAATGCAGGAGCCAGTCCATATAGTTTATCTTCATCTTCAGTGTTCAGAATGATACACACACACAGCATGTTTGCCAAATCCATTTGCACCTCAGGTTTCACTATTTAAGGAGCAGATGTCATGTACTATTTTGTTTCGTGATTTATCATATTTTGCACAGTTGCAGCCATTTTGCCTCCTCTGAGATGACAGAACATCTTGAGCTGGTGTGACACACGGGTGGGGTGCCGTGGGAGTTTGTCTCTACTCCTTACTACTATGTTATTGACGACAGCTTTTAATGCTATTAGTAAAACAGTCTTTACTGACAAGGAGACCAGGTCACTGAATACTGAAGGATCAGGGGTCTGCATTTCCCTGGCAGGACCCTCGAAAAACAGACAAGAAGGCATCAATTATCAATGTAGGTTTTGGTCCAGAGGCTACTGGTGCATAGAAGTTGAACTATGTGTGAGGATTCCAGCTTCTAGATTGTTTCTGAGCTGTCATTTGATTTTTTTTTTTTAATAATAAAATAAAATAAAATGTCATTTGATTTTCACCTGGACATGATTCTAAGCCAGCGCTTGTCTTCGTCACACTCCCCTGGAATTGCTACTGACTTGTGTTCTAGAACAGGGCTGCGGCTCACCCATTTTGTATCTGCAGCACCTCGCAGGGTGCCTGGCACAGCAGGGCACTGTCAAGGGTGACAGGTCAACTCCCCACCCATCCCCGCCTTGCTCTGTGCCTGCACCAGGAGGGGTTCCTTGCCTCCAGCTTCTGGATGGATTCCACCCCTGGAGCACACTGGCAGGAAATGGGAGGGAAGAAGGGAAGGGGAGGAGCAGAAATCAGAGCCCCTTCCTGCCTGGCTTTGGTCTGGCAGCAGCTGCGTCCCTCTGCTGAAGCCACACAAGCAGCTTCTCCTTTGGCCGCTTCTCACTAAATCTCAGCAGCTCTCACCAATGATTACTCCCTCCTTTTACCCTGCAGGCCCAGGGTGAAGGCTCCCTCCGCTGCTAGTCTCACCAGCATAAGGGGTCTGGGTGGCCCTACCCATACACTATTTGCAAGGTCGGGAGTCACTGAGTACTCACACGCTGAGTGAATGTGAAGAAATTTCTAGAAGCACTCCAAACAGTACTCCCAAAGTCCACTGGGGAAACTGAGGCTGAGAGAAACAGGCAGAACTTTAATCCCTGATCTTATTTCCTTTCTATGTATTTTACATATTGGATTTCCAGGTAAGATTATAACAAATAACTTAATTATCAATTTAAAAACAATTGAAAACCATGGATGTATTATGGAATGTAAATGGTTTGACATTAGGGTTCTTGTCTATCTGGTTCACTGAGAACCCCCAAAGTTTGGAGGAGGGTGGGCATGGAGTAGGCTTTTGATAAATATCTGTTGAGAAAAATGTAAATGAGTAATCTGTTAGCCCACTGAATCCTCACAACAGCCGTATATGAAAAACAAGGTGGGTATTTTCTCCCACACTTTCCTAGGAGGAAATCCAGCCTCAGACACTTGACCAAAGGCAGGTCACCCATGCCCACCAGGAGCTTGGTCTCAGTGGTTTATTAGGAGTAAATGTACCTTGTTGTGGGGGCTGCGGTGTGTTCACATCCTTTCTCTCACCCATATTAAAAGGTGCTCAGAAATGAATAAACAGCAAAGATGACTGAGAAAATTCAAGTATTTCATGCAGTGGAAGACTAACAAATCTAAAGTCAGTACCTTGGTATAACATTAAAATCAAAAGTCAACTGACTTGAAGGCACCCTTGTGGGCTGGTGTCACCCCCTTTACCAGGCCTGGGACACGGGTCCCCTAACTGCAGTGACCTCTTTTTTCAGATCCTATACGTCTGACGGATGTCTTCTTTCCTTCCACACCCTTTCTTCTACCCACAGATTCCCAAATACTTAAGATCCAGAATCTACCCTCAGAATCACTGCAGATGGTGACTGCAGCCATGAAATTAAAAGACACTTACTCCTTGGAAGAAAAGTTATGACCAACCTGGATAGTATATTCAAAAGNGGAGAGGAAGGGGACGACAGAGGATGAGATGGCTGGATGGCATCACGGACTCGATGGACGTGAGTCTGAGTGAACTCCGGGAGATGGTGATGGATAGGGAGGCCTGGTGTGCTGCGATTCATGGGGTCGCAAAGAGTCGGACATGACTGAGCGACTGAACTGAACTGACCCCAGTGAGAACTGCAGAGCTTCCAGCTCCTCCAGGGCATCACCCTGCCTTTTCCCATGTCTTCTTTCTCAGGCCACAGAGGAGAAAGAGGAGCCCAGGGGCCAGAGTGGACAGGAAGCGGAGGGGCACAGATCTCAGTCTGCGGCAGAAAGAAACCAGGCGTCCATCCAGGGAAGGCAATCTCAGTGGGCAGACCATCAAGTTGTTACTTTAAGACCCCTCAGGGTCTGGGCCACCTGCCTCAGGTATAAACCAAAAGAGAGCTGAGTGGGGGTGGGGGGAGATGCGAGCATTCCTGGGTCTCTTATCTCTTCCCCACCTGGAGGGCTCTCCTGAAGCCCAGGATTTACTTTACTCAACCTGAAGCAGGAGGAGGCTATCTGGTGCGTGATTTCAGAGGAATCAGAAAATCCTCCCAGCCAGAAACCCCACCAACTTGAAGTTTCTTTTGTGTTAATCACTTTCCTTTACAAAGTCTATTACTGAAGAGGAGAACGAAGTCAGCAGGCAATCCCACAGTGCTGCACTGGCAAGATAGCAGACAGAGGTGGGCTTTGAACCTGCTGGAAAACTGGGGCTTTGGGTGCCTTGTTCAAGAGGAAAAGAGTGCTGGTCCAGTTAGCAATAGCATATGCTAACATTCAGGTTGCCCAGTGGCACCAGCGGTAAAGAACCTGCCTGCCAATGCAGGAGATGTTAAGAGATGGGGTTCCATCCCTGGGTCGGGAAGATCCCCTGGAGGAGGACACGGCAACCCACTCCTGGAGAATCCCATGGACAGAGGAGGCTGGTGGGGCTACAGTCCATGGGGTTGCAGAGAGTCGGACACGACTGAAGTGACTTAGCATGCACGCACATGCTAATGTCCCCCTAAAAACAGTGACAGGAAAAACAGGAAATCTCTCAAGATACTCTGTGATTTGAGGCCCTTCCCTGTTCACCACAGAATAAAACAAAACACAGCTCGGCCAACACAGCAGCCTGCCTGGGATGACTTATTTCATCATGTCCCTTCCTTCCTAGTGGCTGGCTGATACTCATCCTCCAACTTGGGGCTTGTGGGAGACGGAACAAGAGGCAGTTGTGAAATATGGATGCCAACATAGTCCCAGTTCATCTGAGACAATCGTGACCTTAGATGTCCTATAGAGGCCCCACTGCACACTATATCTGATCAGTAGGCGTGTTTTCAAACGAACCTGTGAAACAGACACACAGAACAGACTGGTGGTTGCCAAGGGAGAGAACCCTGGAGAAGGAATGGAGTAGGAGGCTGGGGTCAGCAGATGTAAGTTTTTATAGACAGAACAGATAAACAACAAGGTCCTATTGTATAGCACAGGGAACTATATTTAACATCCTATGATAGATCATAATGGAAAAGAATATTAAAAAGAATGTACATATATGTATAACTGAATCACTTTGCTGTACAGCAGAGTCGGATACGACTGAGCAACTTCACTTTCACTTTTCACTTTCATGCATTGGAGAAGGAAATGGCAACCCACTCCAGTGTTCTTGCCTGGAGAATCCCAGGGACGGGGGAGCCTGGTAGGCTGCCATCTATGGGGCCGCACAGAGTCGGACACGACTGAAGCGACTTAGCAGCAGCAGCTGTACAACAGAAGTTAACAAAACAGTGTAAATCAAGTATAAAATTCAATTTGAAAAAAAAATTGATTAAAAAAAGGACGCATACTTTAACTTTTAGTTAAGAAAGCACAGTCATGATAAACAGCCTTGGGAAAGTAAAGTTTTTCTTTCAATCAGGAAAACTGATAGGACTATACTTTCTGCCTTTCATTAGCTGGATAACTGTGCAGCTCAAACTCTCAACAATTTTCTCAAAAGTAAATGGGGTAATGCTAACTGACTCACAGGGTGGTGAGGAATAAATCAAGTTAGATAAACTACCTAAGGCTGCTATTAAAATGCCCCGGACATTAACAGACCTTCAACAAATAGTAGCTTTGAAACTGAATGTAATTATCAGCCAGAAATGGATTTTGGTTTAATGGTAAACCTGTAACCCGCTTTCACTGATCAAGCTCGCTTTAATTGTGGCTAGGAAAAACTTGCAAAAACAAAACAAAACTCCTCCAAGTGTCACGTAGCCTAATTGTTTGCCAAGTTGTTTTTCAGGAACATTTTTGAGTCAGCTGTGTCTAGTTTGAGCTTGAGCCAGTTAGGACTGGTTAAGATCACCAACCGTTCAACTGGCTGTTTGTGCGTCCATTCCAAAAATGATGACATTTTGACATCAGAGGGTTCAAAATTCACCCTCAGAAGGTGCTACCATCACCATTTTCTGAACATATAGCCCAGGGAAAAGGCTTTGATTAGTTTCAGCTGTGCAGGACAATGATTGCCTCACCTTTTCTTATTTCCAATCACCTTCCCCCACACTCCCCAGGGCTCAGCTTTATCCCATAGATATCCCAAGCTCCTCTTCGGCAAGGGGTTTTGAGATTTGTTTTCCCATTTTCCCACTTGACTGTCTCGTGAGTAAACCCTTTCTCTGCTGCAAACCTCAGCATCTCAGTGTTTGGCTTGCTGCACATCAGGCAAAGGAATCTGGTTTGGTCACAGTTTTTGCTGTTATTTGGGTGTTCAGAGAGCAGCTCACAGGCAGGGGACACAGGCTTTGGGAAAATGTTCTTCTGGGCGAGTTGTATGGATGGATGCAGGGAGCTTAGGTACAGGTAGGCCCACTGCACTGCTCTGGAGAAGCTCGGGTGACAAGAAGTGCTGGGAAGGGTGAGAAGAGAATCTAGTTAGCACAGGAACACGAGGCTCCAGGGAGCGGAAGGGTCTGGCTCCCAATGGCGAGGAGAGGAATCCATTTGGGTGGAGCCCAGAGCCCAGCTGTTTGTTTCCTTCCTTCCCCACCTACACCCTGCCCCTGGCATTGCTGACTCCCACATGAAGGTTACTGAAGCCTGCAGGGACCTCAGCTCAAGACCAGGTGGGCTAAAGAGGAGAAGGACCTGGTGAGGGAAGACGATGGGGACCCAGAACAGGGCCTCCAGCTTTCACTCCACCAACTAGAACCCAAAGGACAACTGGAAAGGCGGTCAGATTTGTCCCCAGTCTGCCTCAGGCACATCGTTCATCTACACGTGAAGTTTATCAGAGTCCAGCCTGCGCCCATGCCTCCAAAGCTGCGAGGAAACCTGATCAGCTTCCCCCTCCACTACTTAACCTTCCCCTCTCCCAGGAGCTTACGGATGCAGTGCCTCCTTCTTCCCTGTGACTAGATTCGAAGGAACCCTGGCACAGCAGGGGCCCGAGGTGTGGCTGAAACCTTCACCTTGTAGAGGAGGATGCAGGTGTTCTAAAGGTTAGGAGACCTTCTGCCGGGGGCCAGCGTGAGAAACTCCGCCCATGGCAAAGGTCATGAGGAAGGAAGCTTGGCATACGCAAGGGCGTGATCAAGTCTCAGGAAACCCCCTGTTTCCAAGCATCTACCCCCAAAACCAGAGTACTTTACGGAGGGCTCTCCCCCATAACCATTTCTCTCAGAGAAGGAGCTAGCTTGCAGGTCCAGTTAATAAAAATTCCTGGGCGTGACAAGAGTGTTTCAACTTACGAACTCTGAGGGTTCTCTGGCCTGCCTGATCAGGTTTGTCCGGCCGCATGTGATTGTTTACAGCCTCCCAACTGTGAGAGGCACGGGATGTTTTAAAACTTTCTAAATACAGACTCTTTTGAGAAGTTAGAAAATTATTAGTATAGTGGGTTGATTAGAAATTGTATTAGTGAAGGGTTTTTCATTTGTCGTGCCAATAATTACTGCTAATTCCCTGCCCTGGGTATGACAAGGGTGTCTCAGGTCAAAC
>SJYX01009579.1:0-50947 GCA_006410675.1 Oreotragus oreotragus | reverse complement strand
CCAGTTAGCTTCACGTCTTTGGTAATTCTGAGGCCCACCAAACTTAAGGTCCCATGGGGGAGGTGGATCCAAGCCAGAGGAGAACAGCGAGCTCTGACCTCTAAGTTCCTCTTGGCTGTTTGATCACGTTCTTTCTCAAGCATCTGACCTTGGAACACAGGGGCCTCGGGGGCAGTAGGAAGAGCGCCAAAAGTGATAGGCACTGCACAGCAGAGCTGTCCTTGGGATGGAAGCATAACTCCTGGGACCTCAGCATCCTCTCTGGGAATGACAAGGGTCTAATAGTGCCCATTCAATGACTCGAAAGTTTAAAAAAAAATATGAGAGATGAGCAGAAGAAAATTAACCCTGAAAACTATTCAATATCAAATGACAGCAACTGACTGTCAACAGTCAGAGAGCTAACAAAAACAGCAGCTGCTGAAAGATGGTCTCTGCCCCACAGACAGGCTTTACACTGGAATTCCAGCTGCTGCCCTATTGGCCAAGATACACTCACAAGTTTTTTAAATTAGTATCCTAAATTTACCCAAAATGCAAAAGAAACTTTCCAATGGGTATTTTTTAAAGGGAGGATTGGAAGGGGGGAAAAAAAACCTCAAATTTTAAGGACCAAAGCCAACTACTTAAAAATCTTGCATGTTAGATTAGAGAAAGATAACCTGACTTCACTCTAAAAATTGTGAATCCAACATTTAGCCCTTTTAGTAAGAAAAGTTTGGAAAGAGAAGGGAGCACATCTAATATTTAGCTTTTCTCAAGGTATAACCTACACCTGGAATCATTAAATGTCAAAAATGAGAAAGCACTTCATACATTACATGTGGGCTTAATAAACCATGTTCTTGGGTCTATTCCTGCTCCTCTGTACAAAGAGAACAAGTGTGTGTGTGTGAGAGAGAGAAGCTGAGAACTGCAGTTGGGGCGCTCCTGATGTCTTACCTCCCTCTACTGGAGAAAGACCACATATGTGTGTGGTGTGTGCATGGAGTGGCTAAAGGTGGGGGTGGGAGTGTGGGGAGGTGGGGGCAGGCCTGGGGGAAGAAAGAGTGGAANTCCAATTAACTCATCACAAGTAGAAGATAAGCCAGGGTCTTGAGAAAAAGGGAGCAGGGAAGGTTGATTTTGATGGAAGGCGAGTATCCTGTGGATTCTTCTCCCCTACCCACCCACGATCAGGGCATTAGGGGAGAGCCACGGTCACAAGTGCAATGCAGGGGTGAACTAGGGGTTCAGTGGGTGCTTTTTGAATAAGTGGAAGGGAACCAGCATGGATTGGATGCCTACTTGCGCTTGGCATTCATTCCTTCAAATAAGCGATGTACCATCATCCCTCTTTTACAAATGGTAGTAAATAACATGTTCTCAATCACACAGCTCTTGGCTGGACTGGGTTTTAGGTTCAAGCCTGTCTGAGCCTATCTCAAGATGGAGTGGAAATCTCTACATCTGAGAGCCTTTTATAGAATAGAATAGACCAGGCAAAGATTGCTCCCCACTGATCACACTGATGAGGAAGGAAATAAGGAAAATACTCCTTGCCTGATAGATAAAAAATGGAAATTGCACTTATTGAGCATTTAATGTGCATTAAGCAAAAGGTATGTACCTAACATATGACATCTCATTAGATGCAAATTAGACTGAAGGTTGATGTTGTGTTAGGGAGCAACCAAAGAATGAAAAACAATTTCCTGTCTAAAGGCACCTAGACTCACAGAGGAGAGGGGAGAAGTTTTCCAGATAACTTCATCCAACACAGCTACCGTTGTGACTTGTGATGTTCCTGGCTTGGGATAAGTGATAAGCAAATATGTATGAACTTCTCAGACTGGATACCCACCTGATTCTCTGCTTCAGCACCATCTAGAGGCTTTCTCCGGACACTCCAAGCTGATGAATCATAATTCTTCAATAATAATCATTCTTTGGGATAAACACCCAGAATGGGTTGCTGTATCAAATGGTAGTTTTATTTTTATTTTTTTGAGGGACCTCCATACTGTTTCCCATGATGACTGTACCACTTTGAACTCCCACCAACCACATGCCAGGGTGCCAATTTCTCCACATTCGCCAACACCTATCGTGTTATGCTTTGTTTGGTTTTGCTTGTTTCAGTAACAGCCATCCTGACAAGTGTGAGGCAATGTGCTTCCCTATGGTTTTACTTTGCCTTCCCCTGATGATTAGTGATGCTGAGGACTTCTTCATGTATTTGCCAGCCATTTGTATATCTTCTTCAGAGAAATGTCCACTCCAGTCCTTAGTTCATTTTTTAACCTAGGTCTTAGTTTTTTTGATTTTGAGTTGAGGAGTTCCTTATATTTTTTGGAGATTAACCCCTTATCAGACATAAGGTTTGGAAATATTTTTTCCCATTCTGTAGGTTGTTTTTTTCATCTTATTGATGGTTTCCTTTGCTTTGTATAAAGCTTTTTCATTGCACCCCCAATTTGGATATTTATTCAAAAGAGTTGAAATCAAGATCTCAAAGAGATATTGGCACCCTTATCTTCATTGCAGCACTGTTCACTAGACATTGTGAGGACACAGTCTAAATATTCATCAGCAGATGAATGAATAAAGGAACTACAGTATAACCATATAACAGAATATTATGCAGCCTTAAAAAGGAAGGGAATTCTGCAATATGTAACAACATGAATGAACCTTGATCATATTACGCTAATGAAATAAGCAATCACAGAAAGACAAATACTGCATGATTCTACTTATATGAGGTATCTAACATAGACAAGTTCATAGAATCAAAAAGTGGGATGATAGTTGCCAATGGCTTTGAGGAGGGAAGAACAAGGAGATATTAATAGATGGGCATAAAGTCTCAGTCAAGTAGGATGAATAAGATATAGAGATTTGTTGCACACTTTGTACCTATAATACACACATAAATAATACACGCATAAAATTAGTTAAGAGGGTAGATCATATGGTAAGCATTCTTATCACAATATGATAAAAAAATTTTTAAAGAAAAGGCGCTGAGTAGGCACATAAGTGCTTCTTGAACTATTAATAAATAAATAAACTTACTCAAAGTCATCATAATCATCTGACATTTACTGAATGTCCACTATTGGTCAGGAGCTTTCCCAAAGGCTCAGCAGTAAAGAATTTGCCTGCAATACAGGAGATGTAAGGATACAGGATCAATCCTTGGGTCAGGAAGATCTCCTGGAGGAGGAAATGGCACCCCACTCCAGTATTCTTGCATGGAAAATCCCATGGACAGAGGAGCCCAGGAGGCTACAGTCCATGGTGCCGCAAAGAGCTGGACAGAACTGAGCACAGGACAGAAGCTTCAGTGCTACTGGCCAGACTCTGTACTGACGGCTTCATATTTTCCATCTCATTCAGTGCTCTCAGCACTCCTATGAGGCGATTCTTTTTATTACCTCCTTTTTACAGATAAGAAATCAAGACTCAGAGTCCACTAATTTGCCCCAAATTGCAGGACCGCTAAGTGGTGGAGCCAGGATTCAAAGGCCAAGTGTGAGTTCCCGACCACTACACCGATCCCTTTCCGGCAACAAGGTTAGTAAAGAACGTGGGCCAAACAATACTTGCTGTCTGTACTCTATCTACAATCTTAAGAGAGACAGTCTGTGGTCTTGAACATTCAGGAATTTAATTTTTATTCCTCACCTCAAGTCAAAGAGGGAAATTAATATCTACATCCAGACCCTTCCACTCTCCCCATCTTTTCATCTTCCTCATCGGTTGATGAGGAAGTGACCAGACCTGGTTGCTTATCTCTACTCACTTCCCATTATCCAAATACCAAGCAAAAAGGCTGACATGACTGTAAAATGACGTGCCAGCTCACCCCTCAGGGCTCTGAGGCAACAGCCCAAGGATGACACAATTACACACTCTGGATGGTTTGGTGGTTGCCACAGATACCAGCTAACTTTTCACTGATTTCATCTTCCCTTCCTCCTCAGCACACAGCTCGACTCAGTGTCAGCCTCACACACAGTTCTGACTGAAGGTGGGTTCTGATCAAGGGAAAGGGGGAGAAGTGACATGTGCCATTTCCAGAACTTGTATGCACCCTCCCAGTGTCCCCACTTCACCCCACACAATTGTCTCTCTTTCCACTCAGCCAGCTGGAAGTCCACACACAGGGTGATTCTGAAAAATCCTGTGTTGAAGATGTCATGGACACCAGATAGAAGGACCCCTGAATCACTGTTTATAAATAAGAGTTCTCAGCTGACAGAATACCAGTTTTGTGTGGTGAGTAAGAAATAAATTTAGGAATATGTTTATTTCAAACAATCACACATGACTCCTCATAGCTAGGAATATGTGGGCAGCAGTCTAGGGCTGGGATGTGGCTTCTGATGTGGCCCAGGAGTTTCTTTCAGATACTCCTCTCCCTCTTAGTAGGCATTTGTCTGTAAGTCTATCACCTCATGGCCCAAGACGGCTGCAGCATCTCCACACCTCTACCTCCACACTATTCTAGGGAGAGAAAGAAGAAGAAAGGAGAAACTAGAATGATGGTATGGGTATCAGGATCCTGAAAAAGTTCTCCCTAAACTTCTTGGTTTACGTTTCATTGGCCATGACTATGTCATGTGCCCGCCTCAAGTGGCCAGGGGTCTTGTAAAGTAAGCTGAGGACCTGAAAAAATGCCATGGTATTTTTTATAAGGAAAATGGGAGACTTAGATAACTGGCAATGTCTTGCTCAGTGATATACAGAACTCACACAGAGGATTTTAGCAAAGAAAAATCACCAAGAGCCCTCTGTCCAGCTATAGCCTTGTCTAAGAGTCCTCACTCTTCCTCTGACCCAACATAGACATTTGATCAACTACTCTATTTTCCTCCTGCCTGAACACTGTGCTCCCTCCCACATGACACCTCTGTAATACATACACACATATATTTTTAAGATTTCATTTCCAACTTGTAATAAATTAGGGTGCTAGTTTGGCTTTTGACTGACATGTGCCACATCTTAGAGTTTGAAAAGTGTATCTATGGGGATGAAAAGTCTCCCATGGCCGAATGCGATTCTGTCCTCTCCTGGCCCCCTGCCCCACTGCCTTCCACCAGCTCAGCTCCCCTCTCTCCTCACTGGCCTCAGCTCCTGAGTGTGCTACTTCCTAGACAAAAGGACAGATTCACACCTCCTGGAGGGGTAGTGGTTTTGAAGATTTGGAGGAAGACTTGCTACTAACAATCGAAAGAACTGCCATGTTGAAGACTCTCGCACAATAAGGAAGAGGAAACACACCAAACTGTGTATTGCATTTGGGAACAGAATCAGTAGTCTGGTTTTGCAGATTGTTCTGATTTTTCAAAAGAAAGGTACCTGTGTTTGAATTAGCAACAAATATTCTTAAGAACAGTCAGCAACCTAACCCAACAACAAACCATCATTTTCTCCAAGGTTGTGAAGTTTTCATCACCATACTCTCATGGACAGGTTTACCATATAGGCTGCTGTAGCTGAGAGGAACCTGCCCCAGGCTGCAAACATGGAGTGGGTAAAAATGCTGCGGCTGGTCTGCTGGGGGCCACACACTAGGGTGCTTGTGCAAAAAGAACCACAGCAGATAAGTTTAATCTTGTGGGATGGTGGCGGCCAGAGTCCTGAAACTGATTTTGACTCTTATAGCCAGGATCAATAGCTGTGAGAAGAGTGATCCTTTATTAAACTCAGACTCTCAGTGTCTTGCTTATTTCTATTATGAATCTAAGAAAAATATTGTGTTTGAGCTCAAATAGGTCTTGATCATTTCAGCCTCACTAACTCAATCAACCATGTGAGGTTCATGATTAGTGCTGCTGCACGGGGTTAAGTCTTCTCTGACTTTCTGTAACTGTCAGCTTGCACCTCAGAAATTTCTTCCCCTCTCTGTTCTTAATGTCCCTAAAATGGGAATAAAAATATCTGTGTGTGTGCATGCTCAGTCATGTCTGACTCTTTGTGACCCCATGGACTGAAGCGCACCAGGCTCCTCTGTCCATGGAATTTTCCAGGCAAGAATAATGGAGCAAGTTGTCATTTCCTACTCCAAGGGATCTTCCTGACCCAGGGATCGAACCTGTGTCTCCTGAGACTCCTGCACTGGCAGGATGATTCTTTACCACTGAGCTACCTGGAAAGCCCCCAAAGTATCTGAGCTAACTATATATAAGAGATATGGTACAATTAAATAAGTACTAATACAGGTAATTATTATTACTCAAGCCTGCTTGTGTCTGCTTAAGCGTCACGCCTGATATACAACAGCAATTAATCCACACCAACATAGACAGCTTGTTAAAAAGAAGAGACATTACTTTGCCAACAAAGATCTGTCTAGTCAAAGCTACAGTTTTTCCAGTAGTCATGTATGGATGTGAGAGCTGGACCATAAAGAAAGCTGAGCCCTAAAGAACTGATGCTTTTGAACTGTGGTGTTGGAGAAAACTCTTGAGAGTCCCTTGGACAGCAAGGAGATCTAACCAATCCATCCTAAAGAAAATCAGTCCTGAATTCATTCGAAGGGCTGATGCTGAAGTTGAAACTCCAATAATTCGGCCACCTGATGCGAAGAACTGACTCATTTGGAAAGATCCTGAGGCTAGGAAAGATTGAAGGCAGGAAGAGAAGGGGACAACAGAGGATGAGATGGCTGGATGGCATCACCGACTCAATGGACATGAGTTCGAGTAAACTCTGGAAGTTGGGGATGGACAAGGAGGTCTGGTGTGCTGCAGTTCATAGGGTCACAGAGTCGGACACAACTGAGCGACTGAACTGAACTGATAATAGCTATTTAAAATAGAAGATGTGTTTCTCATCGCTACAGATGGTTAGATCTGGGGCTGAGAGAGTGACTTACCTGTCACATTTCTGGCATGTGTCTGAGGTTGGACTAGAACTTACCTCTCTGTGATTGCAGTGCCTAGGCTAGTTCAAAGCCTGGTGCCATGGGAAATGCCACTTTAAAGATGAACTTATTAAAGGGTTTGGGGCTAAAGTGTAGTATTTTCCTACTGTTGTTTGTTTGAAACTCTGCCTACCAGGGAAGAAACAATGTATTTGGTTCTATGAGAAACACACAAAAAGATGGTTAGCCCAAAATATAGCTTGCAAAATTCCTTCTCTTGGGAAGGAATCCTCCAGAAACCAAAGAAACACATCCCTGTCTCCCAGACTTTACTATCATCCCTGCCAGTAGGGTGAAAAGATTGTTCAGGACAGTTTTAGGAACTTCTATCAGAAGATTTGGACTTCAGAGTCCCTTTTAGAAGTTTGACGTTTTTATTCATCTTCGGACAGATAAACGAATTGTAACCACTAATATTTAGTCTATCTCTGCCTGTATTCCTTGAAAGATAACTTTGGGAGAAGTGGGCCAGGTGGGGAGGATACCAGGAGTTGCTAAGGATACCAGTATTGACTCTCTGTTTGTACTTCCCCTTTAAGTGTCTATACTACAAGCATATAGGCATGGTTATTTATGGAGCACTTAGATGTTAACAACAACAAAAAAAAAACATTGTCTCTGAAGCTTGCTACTCTGGCACCATGCTGACTTTGACCCAATCTGGTACATTAATGGAAAATACCTACATAGATGTGAAGGTTGAATAATATTCTGGTAGAGCTCTTAAAACAAAATGGCAGCCAAGTTTTTAAATAACTATGCCTTTCATGGATTTTAAATAAATAAGGGTTCCAATTATACTCGAGACATATGTAGAAGTTACACAAGTTACAGGAATGTGTGGTTTTCCTGAACAAAGAAAACTGCAGACAAGTTTTTTTGGTTTAATAATATGATGATTTAATTGAAGTAAAAATGATTGTTCTTTTCCCTTCTGTAGCTAGAAAAATTAGGATATGGTTAATAATAGGGAATGAAACCCACTTCACGAATCTGTAGTCCTCAGGGATATAGGTACTGAATTACATTTCCACTTGCGCTACTTAATTTAGGAATTGATTGAATGCAGTCAGGTAGAGAGTATGGCTTTTTTTTTTTTCTACACATGAACATGAGTTACAGAAAACATTGACAACAGGAAAATTACTATACAGATAAGACCCGGTCATAATATCTGTTAAAAGAACATGCATTTTTGGTAGCACCCAGGTAAAGCCTTCAAACTATGCCTGCCCTTTGACTTACCATTTTCACTTCTGGGAGACTATCTTAAGGAAATTCATTAAAATGTGAATAAAGCTCTTGGAACCCAACAATCATATATAAAGAAGTCCAGGCTAATAACCTCCTTCAGGATGGAAGGTGACACGGTCATCCAGCCGTAACAACAAGCCTAGCAGTCCCAGCCAGTACCAACCACCAGCCTTTCGAGTGAAGTCATCTTAGATTTTCCAGCTACAGTTGAGTTACTGTGACTAAGGTTACCTGAGTTACCCTAGACTAGACCTACAGAAAGATACTCAGTTGAGCCAAGCCCAAATTTTTGATCCATAGAATCACCATTACAAACCATACTACATAGTCTATTTCATTTGACTTTGGAGGTGACCCTGATACCACTACAGAGCTGAAGGTCGTATTAACTAATCAATGGATATATATTAGAAGGAGTCAATGCAATGACCCAAGGTATCATAAATGCCATACATTTGTGAGGGCTGCCATTAGAAAGTACCACAGCCCGGGTGGCTTAATATCATTTGACTGTCTCATAGTTCTGGAGGCTAGAAGTCCAAGATCAAGGTGTTGGCAGGATCGGTTCCTTGGGAGGCTAGAGAGGAGAGGATCTGTTCTAGGCCTCTCTCCCTGGCCGTCTTATCTCTGTCTCTTTATGTTGTCTCCCCTTTATGTCTGTCTACCTCTGTATCCAAATTTCATCTTATTGTATGGATGCCAGCCATATTGCATTAGAGTCACTCTGATATCTTCATTTCAAACGTTGTAAAGATCTTGTCTCCAAAAAGTTCACATTCTGAGGTATTAGGGCTTAGGATTTCAATATATCATTTGGAGGGACACAATTCGCTCCATAACAGTAACTACAGATAACTAACTGTAAAGACATTGCTGCTGCTGCCGCTGAGTCGCTTCAGCCGTGGCCGACTCTGTGCGACCCCACAGACGGCAGCCCACCAGGCGCCCCCGTCCCTGGGATTCTCCAGGCAAGAACACTGGAGTGGGTTGCCATTTCCTTCTCCAACGCATGAAAGTGAAAAGTGAAAGTGAAGTCGTGTCCGACTTTTTGTGACCCCAAGGACTGCAGCCCACCAGGCTCCTCCGTCCATGGGATTTTCCAGGCAAGAGGACTGGAGTGGGCTGCCATTGCCTTCTCCAGTAAAGACATTTGTGAGCTCAATATTTTTAGGCAGAGAGCAGTGGCTGCAGCATCAGAGAAAACAGACTTTCAGTCTTATCTTCTTGATCCTTTATTTCTGTTCCAGAAAAATTGCATCACAATTTTAGAGGGAGATTTCTCCATCAGCAAAGGAGACTGACTTTTTTGGATCTCTCTCTCACAGCCAACCATTTCCAGACTCAAAGAGCAAGGACGCTGTGGACCAGACAGCCCCCAGCTTCCCAGGAAAGCTGCCTCCTGAGCCTCCCAGTTCCCTCAGCAAGTGCAGGCTCTAGCAATGCTTTAACTCCTGAAGATGGTTAGGGCTCTCTTTTGCATCCACTAACACCACTTGGACCAAACACTGGTTATAAAGGGTTCCTGTCCTGCAGTGATGAGGAGCCAACCCTGAAAAACAAAGAAGTGAAACCAAGGAGAGTCTACTCGTTCATTTTCTCCACAAGCCCCTTGTGGGCTTCCCTGAGTCTCCATTGGTAGAGAATCTGCCTGCAATGTAGGAGATTTGGGTTCAATCCCTGGATCAGGAAGATCCCCTGGAGAAAAAAATGGCAACCTACTCCAGTAATCTTGCCTGGGAATCTCCATGGACAGAAGAGCCTGGCGGACTACAGTCCATGGGGTCACAAGGGTCAGACACGACTTAGCAACTAAACCACCTGCAAGCCCCTTAAAATGAGAGAAGCACACCAGGGCCAATGATACATCTATTTTTAAATTATAGTTGAACAATAAAATCATGACTTAAAAGGGAACTTGAATGTTTCTTCTTTCTCAGTAGGTACAAACTGAACTGAACTGAACTGAACCGAACCACTGGTTCAGATCACTCTCTCCATTCAGCCGCCACATCTCCTTTGCAGTGAAAGTAAAGAGAGGAGGTGACGCAGATTTTCTTTGGTTTGTAACATATTCAGGGATCTCCCAAAGCACCAAACTTCGAAGCATGCCATCTGCCCCCCATCAGTCACTGAATGTGGGTCCCCTGGATGCTGAGAACAAACAAACAGAAAGGACTGATTGCGCTTAATTGCAGTTTATTGCTTCTTTTCTTTAAGGCTTCAGCACTATGAGGCCAAAGTTTTTTTTCACTAGGAAAACTATGCCAGGACTGTTCTATCTCTTAGACCCTCAGACTAGACAAAGAAGACAAGTAGGATGCGTGGTGTTTCATGCTCCATCTTCTAAGTGTGAGAACAAGACAGACCTGCTCTTCTGTAGGCAAAAGCGTACAAGGGAGAACTGTAAGATCTGAAGACCCCACCTTATAAATATGAGACAAATACTTTCTCCCATGCTGGTCCACCCTCCCAACTAGAGTTGCCCAGTTCACATAAGATGAGCCAAATTCCAACTATCATGGCTGCCCCAGACAGCTAGGAAGTATTACTGCTAGGTGTCAAAAATTCAGAGAACAATCCTGCTATCAAAGAAGTTACGGTTGCGTGAATGAAGGCATAACACACACGCCAAAATAATTAGACAGTAACTGCACACAGATGTCCTCCCAGGTTGAGCAGAGCCCAACCCAGTGGAGAGCCAAGTACTTGTCAAAGGCTTTGGAGCTGTTCTTGTATTTGTTTTCTCTTAGTCTTTTCCTCTCCTGTATCTTTCCTTGAATTCTTTCCTCTCTGTCAGTCACCTTCACTTCATCCTCAGCAGCGCTTGATTCCTCTTTCAGCTGGCACAAAGTTCATACTGCACATTTTTTTTTAATAAACATTTTCCCCACATCAAAAAATGACAGTGGCTTTCTTCCGTCTGCTCAGGTCAAAACCTTGACATCACCCTTCTGTCCTCTTGGTGTTTCATGCCCACATCATGCCCACCATGCTTTAAAAATATACCAGAATCTGATGACTTCTCTCCTCTCCAGCCTTTCTTTAGTGTCAAATTCCTTCCCCAACCCTGCTCACCTAGAGCTAACTGGTCTACCTGTTTCCCCTGTGACCCCCGCCAGCCACTACAACCTTTGATTCTCTTCACTAGAGAGTAGATTCAAAGTCTTTACAGAAAAATCCAGAGTCTTTACAGAGCTCCCAGTATTCTGTGATCAGGCTCCCATTACCTCTGACTTTTTGTCCTAACTCTTATGGTACAAAAGGGTCTCCTTCATTCCAGCAAGCAAGTGAATAGCAACGGGACAGGCTGTGGAGAGACTGCATTATCTCAGGCAGTTGACCAGCAGAAAGGCTAACAAACAGCAGCAGGACCCCCATTTGTAGAAGAGAGAGCAGAGATCAAAGTGTCATCTATGCCCCTGTCCTCCTTCTCCTCGTTCCTCTGTATGAAAATTAGATCCTACGGTAATCATATTCATTGTATCCATTTACATATACAGCATGTTTTATAAGCTCCCCCGAGTAAGGTAATTAACACGCTCTGTTCTTCAATAGTGTCTCCCTGTTTCCTTTCTGCTGGCGCTGGGGCAGACGGCATCCTTCCTGTAGCTGGGATCCTGCCCCCACTCTCTCTGAGGTGTGTAATGAATGGATCTTAGGCCCTTGACTGGTGTCACCAAGATCTTGCCTGATACACTCATGTTTCCTTCCTCCAGCCCCCAACCCCTCTCTTTTAATGGAAAACCCTCCACCATTAAAATGCTCCTGTTTTTCTCAGTATTCTCAGCAGGAGCAGATGGATGTCTTTTCAAGAACAGGCAAATAAATTGCCCCAGTCTTTGCAAAACTGATTAAATGAATTGGTTCTTGTCCACACACTACTATAAGGCAAATCATCCAAGCTCAGGGGATGGACAAGGATGTAAAGGGGTGATGTGAACAGGTGAGAGTGAGACCCTTGTGTGAAAATTAAACTTAGTCCAAAGAAGACCCTAAATAACACATAACCAATGAAATCCAATAACAAAAGACAACAAACCCTTTTACAGTTTACAGAGCACCTCCACAGACACACACCATTTTTATTCCTACATCCCCATGTATTAGAACAAGAATTGTTCTCCTGTTTGGACCGTAAGACATGTAAACTAGACATTGCTTCCCTGGTGGCTCAGGCGGTAAAGAATCTGCCTGCAGTGCAGGAGACTCAGGTTCCATCCCTGGGTGGGGGAAGATCCCCTGGAGAAGGGAATGGCTACCACGTCAGTATTTCCCCCTGGAGAATCCCATGGACAGAGGAGCTGGTGGGCTATAGTCCATCAGGTTGCAAAGAGTCAGACATGACTCAGTGACTATTACACAGGCTCTCAGATGCTGAGTTGTATTCTGGGACATATTTCAAAAGCTGAGTTTCCCTTAAACACATCTATCAAACTTATACATGCTAAATTTCCAAGATTTTAAAATCAGCCTTTGTTTTCCATCTTTTAGCATTTCTGAAACCAAAAAGTACCCACAATGGACCTGCATGTTTAATTTGATAGTATTTTTTCCTCCTTTTTTTTTTTCTTAAAAGGCTATTAAAGCAGTGGCATGTCTCACAGACAGCAGCGTCTTAGCACCAAGGAAACATGGTGTGCACACTTGTGTAAATATGAGAATAGAGTATATTCTCCCCTCTCTGAATTAATCCATTCTTTAGCTCTTTTTTGCTACTAAATGCACACTAGTGCGGAGTCCTAGGGGAGCTTCCTCCAGACTTCACCAGCCAGCCTGCCGTCTTCAAGGGGAGCTACCCTCCTCCACGATCAATTACTTCTTCTTAAGGGAGAAGCCGCTACAAGTGCTAATCATGGCCCGGAAGTCAAGAACCAGAGCTACTGCCATAGTCACTAGGCCCCCAGAGGAACAGCAGGGAACCTGTGGGGGCCCAAGCCCTTGGTGGCCCTGCCCGTCTCTGACCTGGGTGTGCACTTGCCCCACCTTCTTTTGTGTCCCTGGTCCCTTTAGGGAACATCCAGGCTGGGAACACAATATATTCAAGATGGGGCCACACTCTGCAAGTGAAGAAAATGCCTCACGGTTCAAGTAGGATATCTTTACAAATTCCTTCATTTCACCTCCCTGAATTTTACGCTGAATTTTGTCAGTTTATAAATTTGCACTACGGCTTGGCACTGGGAAGAGGAGGTGGGTGGGTCGGGGCCGGGGTGGGGGGGGAGGCGATAATCAAACCCACCGGCGTTTTACACACAGACACTGAAAAATAAAGACCATTAGCAAAAAGTATAATTAAATTAAAATGCCAACTTGCCAAAGAAGCTCAGTAAATGGGAAATATATCAAACTGTGATAATACAAATGGGCTATTTCTCAAGGTGTGAGAATGTCAGTGGAATAAACTCTGATAATTTGCTGACTTTTTAATGCCGAAGGTAGAGTAGTAGCTGAAAAACAAATTACCACAATAACACCCACAACCGTGTAGTATGTGTACAATTGTTTAACCGTGTTAGCACCACAAATCTGGGAGCACTAAGGACTGGCAGACCTACAGAAGTCACTTAAAAACCAAATTTCTCCTTTTGGGTGAGTTGGCCAGCCCCCAAATCCCAGTAGAAGTTTTTATTAGTCAGCGGATCTACTTTTTCTTAGGTCTATTCAGCCTGATTTATTTTGAACGTGTGTTTGCCAGTTAAGTTTAACATATCCAGTTAACGATAGCCGAATATTCTCTGAAAGCAATCTCATAATGAGGCCACGGTTCTTTGTAGAATATTGAAAATTACTTTCGGCATGCAAGTCCGTTTTGTTAATTCCTCTTTTAGTGCACAAATAACCTTTGAAAACCTGCTTCTAGGTGTTTATGTGTCGGGACAGTATCAAAAATTATTCAATTGCCAAGTCGCATGTCAACACTTCAGTGTTCAAAGCCTCTGAGAACTCTGATTCTCACTACTCTGCTGCCCTCTAGTGGACAGTTGGCAAATCCTCGCCCTCATTCCGATGCACTTATTTCAACTGAAGCATGCAATGTCAGGCACTCCGATTTGCATCTCACCATGAAGGTAAGTGGCACTTTAGAAGCGGTAAAATATAAACAAGAAAACAGGGACCCAGCTGAAACCCCTTGGGGGAACACTTAACAAAGGTGAGGCTGTCAAATATTTTCTAAGAACCTATGCATTTACAAACAGTCACCTGTGGCTACCCGCCTCCACGAACAAAACACAGCAGCTCCTGGGTGCTAAGTGGTTGGGTGGATTAGACTACCTGCCCTCAGGAAGTTGGGAAGTGGCCCGGTCTCTCCTTCCTAGAGTCACAGGGCACAGACCAGAATGTCAAAGAGAAAAAGAACATTTAAAGTTCACCCACCCTTACAAGAGACAGAGGAAGACAAGTACCGCATGATATCACTTGTGTTTGGAATCTAAAAAGTACAACAAAATAGTGACTATAACAAAAAAAGAAACAGACGCGCAGATACAGAGAAAGAGCTGGTGGTTACCAGTGCGCGTGGGGGGAGCCACAGCGTGGGGGTGGGAGAGTGGGAGGCACAGTTTTGGGTGTAAGATAGACTCGAGTGTATAACACACAGGGAAAATAGTCAATATTTTGTAATGACTATAAACAGAGAGTAACCTTTTAAAATTATATACAATTTAAAAAGTAAATAAAATAAAAACTATTTTAAAAGAAAAAAAAAAAGAACTCACCCATCCTGATGCTTCCTTACATTGGACGATCTCATGCAACATAAAAGAAATATTCAAATTCTTAGTTGTGTTAAAGAAAAATTATTATATAAATAAAAGTGCAGTTGGTAGGCAGTTTTGACAATCACATATAATTGACAAGTATTTCATTCCCGTAATTATCTGATGAGAAGGCAGAACCCACCCTAGAGAGGGCAGGGGACTTGCCAGGAGTTCACAGCTAATAGTTGGCAGAGCTGTAACCGCACCCAGGTGTCATGAACCACAGCCCAGGGTTCCCCCCACCCCAGCACTTTTTGTCCCACTACAGTAGCAGCAGATCTTGAACACATTTTCATAATCAGTCACAATGGACATCATGAATAACCTGACAAATGAGAGCCAGATCACAGAACTGTGTAAATTCACTGCTTTTTAGAAATAAACTCGAGTGGATCTACCTTTATTCTTATAACAAAATCACTCTTACCAGCAATCCATGAGTGGAAGAAAAAAATAGTGGAGATACAGCTGTGAAGGACTGTCCATGCTAAGAATACAGGTAGCCCATAAACCCCAATGAGCAAGAAATAGAAGTTTATTTTTTTAACTGTCCCTCTGTGCATGTGTGGTCAGTCGAGTCTGACTCTGCAGTCCCCGTGGACTCGAGCCCACCAGGCTCCTCTGTCCGTGGAATTTTCCAGGCAAGAGTACTGCAGTGGGTTGCCATTTCCTTCTCCAAGGGATCTTCCTGACCCAGGGATTGAACCCATGTCTCCCGGGTCTCCTGCACTGGCAGGCAGATTCTTTACCACTGAGCCACCTGGGAAGCCCAGCTGTCCCTACACAGACCCTGTCTCTCCCAGTGGTGTAAACTTCATTTCAGTTGAGTCTGGGCTGCTGTGTCCTCCCAACTTAGCTGGACAGAAGGTAGCAGCGGGAAGGCTCAGGGAGGGGTGGGTCACAGCCCTGATCCTCGGAGCTGTCCTGAAGCTGTACCTCGTGAGACTCCTTCATCCCAGTCTGGGGCTCTGCTCACATTCCCAAGCCCTGCCGATGCTGTCAGCTCACCGAGCTAAACCCAGAGGACTCCGAGTGCCCGAGAAGCATTCTCCTGCTTCCCTAACACAGACTGACGTGTCTGCCCAGACGTGTCACACAGGTATGCTCACTCTGGAAACTTCAGCCTCCCCAGTCTCTGCCTGCAAAGGACACATTTCTCTTTTGCTCTCAGACCTCCTAATCTGGTGTTGGCATTGCTACCAGCACCCCACTTCTCCCAGGACCTGATTCATGTGACAAAGAACAGGGATGTTGATCAAAGGCCTACCAGTGTCCAAGCCACCTCACTCACTAACTTGATCGGTCTCTGTTGAACTGAGGATGCCCCAGTGCACAAGGCTGACGGTGTCTGCCCCGTGTGGGGCTCCCAACAGAGAGACGGTGATACTAGGAAACAAGGAAGGTGTGCGTAAAATGACCTCGGGGAGGAGTGGAGAGGGGGACGAGGGGTGCTGAGGAGGGCGCGACTGCAGATTGCGAAGTGAGCAACAGTCGTCACAAGGAAGGGTATTTTGAGCAGAGGTTTGCATAGGAGTCCTGGCGGGAATGCATTTCCTAGTCCTGGAGTCTAGAATCTGTTAGAGCTGACTTCCTAGTCTTCCAAATAGCAAAAAAAAGGAAAAAGAAAAACCACCATTCATTGGTGCATAGGTCATTTTAGGAGCCACGAAAGCAAGGTTCTTAAATGATAGGTTACACAGGCTTCTATGAGGTACAGCATAAAAATAGCTAATATTCCAAAATATGAAAGGACACATACTCCCTGGGTGGGGTTGGGGAGCAAGTCATCCATCGAGTGTGCTGAGGAGGGAAAGTAAAGCTGAGATCATGCTCCTAAAACCCTCCTGGACGTTCACTCCCAGCCTCTGGAGGGCAGAGATCCCCTATCCGGGCGCCTGGGGACCCCTTGCCTTCCCACCAGCTCAGGCCTCTGGTTTGAGCACCCTGCCCTCAGTAAGCACCCACCGCAAGGCTGAAGGAAGTGGTCACACCACACCANAAAACCCTCCTGGATGTTCACTCCCAGCCTCTGGAGGGCAGAGATCCCCCATCCGGGCTCCTGGGGACCCCTTGCCTTCCCACCAGCTCAGGCCTCTGGTTTGAGCACCCTGCCCTCAGTAAGCACCCACCGCAAGGCTGAAGGAAGTGGTCACACCACACCAATGTAGGTGATCATCTATATATAACACCTCTGACTCAATAAAAAAGTCTTATCTTGGCTCAGCCATGGCCTTCAGGAAAGAGAAGTCATTTCCCCACATTAATCCATAGTCCTGGTATATAATGCAAACACTTGGGGGTAGCAGAAGCAGGTGAAGTGGGCTGGAGTAGGCATGGTTCTTCACTTTCCAAGGAAATATGTTCTCTCCAATTATGTTTCTTCTCTCTGGTTGCTTCATTATTCTATATTTTATAAGAATGATGGAAAAATAAAAATGTACTTTCCTCTTTACTATCAGGTTGAATAAGCATCACAATAAATGGCAACTGGTTCTATGTTTCAGAGGCAGGAAAACCATAGAGTGCAGAAGGGTTGTTGATGAATTGGGGAGCACACGCCTCATCTAAACAGAGAGGAGCTGAAGCCAACTTTCCCCCTCATAGGAATAGAGCTAGCATTGCCAAACTCTATGGTTTTTCAAGAGAAGTCAGAACCTAATCATTCTTGTGAAATATCCTGATACATAAATGTCTGCAATGAATTCATACCAATTTAAAACTTTATGCAAGAAACATGGGACACATCTTTGGACCGGATTGAGGGCATGAATCAGCAACCTCAAGCCTGAACTTTAATCATAGGTTCCTTCACTTCTGGACAGAGCCAGAAACCCTGGCGTCTAAGTCCAGAGATCCTCACTGAAGGCTTTATCCTAAAATACCTCTGTGTAAATGTGGGCAAGTTTCCGTCCTTCCCTGACCTTCTGCTTCCCTCTCAAATCAAGGAGAGAATTAGATAAGACCAAATTTGTTCTTAGATATGCCATCTCTAGAGTTTAAAAAGCTGTAACAAATAGACCCTGAAATGTATGTGGTTTTCAAAAAAACAGAAGCCTCTTTCTTACTCACCCCATAATCCAGGGTGGGATAGTTGGCAGTGTTCTTCCATACTGTGATTCAGAGACTGTCCCTCCAGTGCATGGGCCATCTCCTAGCCTAGCTAGTGTCTGTCTCTTGCTATGCTAAGGGAAGCGGTATTATGGAGAAAGTATATAGCCGCTTCTTAGAACTTATGGCCTAAAATCAACACAGATGGTTTGACCCTATAGTGTCTTGTTGAGAACTAGGCACAGAGCCATGCCTGAATGCAAAGTGAATCGTGACTGTGCCGTGAAAATGGAGAACAGTTTTAGTGGATATCTAGCATTCTTTGTCATGCTTTGAGCCAAATATTGCTCATAAGTCCAATACATAAAACACTTACACATGGAGGGGCACTATTTGAAGCCAAAATAAAGACTTTCTTAACTCCATGATGTTATAACTACTCAGAATATGTCCCCTAATCCTGGAAAAAGAATATCCTTCCTTGTTGCACTGATATCAGGCTTAGCCATATCACTCGCTTTTGGCCAGTGAGCATAGGCAGAAATGACAGGTACTGTTGACAAGCAAAAGCTATAAAGCCATGGTCCACCACTCTTTTCCCTCTGAAACGGGCCAAACATGCCTTAAATAAGAGCTTCTCCTTCAACAGGTTCTAGAATGAAGAAAACATGAAGTAAAACCAGAATTGATCCATGATGATCATGTCACATGAGTAAAAAACGCATCTTTATTGTTGTAAGCCATTACGATTTGGGGACCATTTGTTACTGCATCACAACTTGGTTTGAGCTGACAAATACATTCTCATCCTCTTGCCTCATTAGGAACCTAAGAAGCAGAACTCCTATAATTCAGCAACACAGAATCCAAAAAAGCACTGGAATAAAATCACTGGCAAGATACATCAAAGTCCCAGTATTCTGTGATTCTAAGTCTCCAGATGGCAGGGCTTCTATGCAAGTGATTTTTGTACCCCCAGAGCTTCCCGGGTGGGGCTAATGGTAAAGAACCCACCTGCCAATGCAGGAATCAGAAGAGACACGGGTTCAATCCCTGGGCCGGGAAGATCCCCTGGGGAAGGAAATAGCAATCAACTCCAGGACTCTTGCCTGGGAAATCTCATGGGCAGAGAAGCCTGGCAGGCTACAGTCCACGGGGCTGCAAAACACAGCACAGCTAACTGGCAAGCTAGGGCCTGACAGTGTGCCAGGCACATTGCAGATGCTAAGCACGTGTGTTGACTGTGTGGCAACTTACTCTGACGATCCTTTGTCACATTAAATAGTATAACTGATGTCTCTCCCAACAAGCTATTTCCTCTGCCTTTAATACCCTTTCCTTCCTCCTCCACCTGCATGGAATTGGAAATTTCATGTCAAATCTCACTCAGACATCCCCTTCCTTATTGTCTGAGAATAAATGTGTCCCATCTTGTATTCCACCAACTCAGAAATTTCTCTAGACCCTTTCATGTCGTATTCCTCTGGAAGCAACACTTGGTTTAGTGACCTTCACACTTTCATTCCCAGAATATTGTCTGATTAAATGCTCAGAATGTGCTTATTAAGTAAATGAATGAATGCAGTGTTTCCAGTTATCATGCCACAAAGACGGAACAATCTGCTGTCAGCTGTGCATCTTAAAAGGTAACCTTCGAAAACAAAACAAATTAAAAACAAACGTAACTTTCATGTGATTTGAAGACCTTAATATAGGAAAGGGAACATTTTTTTTGCCTGAAACAAATGATGTTTCTCAGTAACCTAACTCAGCATCATACTACACAGAATATATATATATATATACACATATATATGGTATATTATTTTATATTAATAATATAACTATATTAATTATTAAATTATAGCATTTGCCATACATTCCTCAGGCCAAACATTACCCTCCTAGTCGTCTTTAAGCAAGTGTGCTTGAATAACTTCTGCTGTTGCTGCTGCTAAGTCACTTCAGTTGTATCCAACTCTGTGTGACCCCATAGATGGCAGCCCACCAGGCTCCCCCATCCCAGAGATTCTCCAGCCAAGAACACTGGAGTGGGTTGCCAATTCCTTCTCCAATGCATGAAAGTGAAAAGTGAAAGTGAAGTCGCTCAGTCGCGACCCCATGGACTGCAGCCCACCAGGCTCCTCCATCCATGGGATTTTCCCAGGCAATAGTAGTAGAGTGGGGTGCCATTGCCTTCTCCTGAAGAAACTTCTATGGGAGGAAAAGTATTCCCAATCATGTATACTTGTTTTTAACATATACACACACATACACACACACATATACATGCACACACAAATGGGAGTGTATATACATGCATATATGTATACACTCATATATCATATATATGCCATTTATGTGTTTAAATCTTCAGTTCCTAAACCTTCTGCTTTTTAAAAAATGATGTATTCCTGAGACTTTTCTCCTAAAATTATGTTTCGATTTGGACTTTGTCCTGTGCTGTGGGATTTAGATCTGTCTTCACATCTACTGACAAGGAACACCAGCCAAGTCAGTCAAACTCCCTCAGCCCCCAGTTCCTCAAAATTAGATAATGGATGTTTCACAAATGGTACTTCAACCCACACATATTAGTTATTATTCAGAAGGGGGCGAATGGATGATGATGGATGGAGAAAAAGGATAGCATGAAATGGTGTTGGCAGCCTTCGCCTTAAATCACACCCAGCTACAAGAACTAAAAGGCGATACCCTGCGAGACAGGTCAGAAGCTAAGGTCACGAAAGCCTCCAGACTCCCGCTCATAAACCAAAGCACACTTCCTCCTGTAACTAGAGCCCCAGGAGTCTTTCTGTCCTCTCCTTAGTCAGCTTTTGCTGCTGTTGTGTAGCTGTTGAGTCATGCCCGACTCGTTGTGGTTCCATGAACCACAGAATGGACTATGTGGACTACCTGGCTTCTCTGTCCCTGGGGTTTCCCAAGCAATAATACTGGAGTGGGTCACCACTTCCTTCTCCAGGGGAATCTTTCTGACCCAAGGATCAAACCTACGTCTCCTGCATTGGCAGGCAGATTCTTTACCACTGAGCCACCAGGGAAGTATTTTACCAGCTTTAATTTGGAGACTCAGTGAAACCCTTTCAGGACCTCAGGTTGATACCCGAAACTCCTGCTTGCGCCACAGTTTAACTCTTTAAATGACAATGACTCTGATGCTGCCACAGCAAAAAACAGATGGGAGTGAAGGAAAGGTGGCATTCCCAAATCAGCCAACCCTGCATATCAGGAGCAAGAGTGGTCTCTTCTAATTCAGGAGGTGGACGGACCCCTTCTCCCCATCTAGCAAAATGGAAATGAGGACTCTCTCCCAATCACCATGACTATATGCTCAACTTGAAAAGATAAAGCAAAGAATCCTGCTGCCTCCCCTAAGAATTACCAGCATTACGAATGGGACTGACACCTTTCATAGTCTTACTCGCAACAGCTGGCTTCTGAAAAAGGCTTCTGGGGATGATGGGCCAGGGGTGGGGGGAGCGGGGGTGTGATGGGGATCATTCACCGACAAACAGCGGTCTCTCAGGTTTCCTGGAAGGAAATTTTAATCAGGGTCAGGCTACAATTAGTTTGTACAGGCTTAGGCCCAGGCACGTGCTGTTGGACAAGAGAAAGGCAGAGGAGGTGAATGTGTCATCCTGCAATATAAAACCATCTCTTGGCACAATTTATATGGAAAGTTTAAACTCAGCTGGTGCCAACATTCTCAATATATTTTCCACTTCCACTCTTTGAAAAATAATAGGGACCTTCCTGGTGGTCCAGTGGTTAAGGGAGGTGGGAAGTAGGTTCCAGGGGGATCCGTATATATGTGACATGTATACCTATGACCAATTCATGTTGATGTATGGCAAAAAAAAAAATCCCAATATTGTAAAGTAACTATATGCCAATTAAAATTAAACACATAATAATCTGCCTTGCAATGCAGGGGATGCAGGTTCGATCCCTCCCCAGATAACTAAGATGCTGCCTGTGCGCCCCAACTACTGAGCCTGTGCTCTCTGGAGCCTGCATGCCACAACTAGAGAGCCCGTGTGCCGCAGCTAAGACCCAACACAGTCAAATAAATAAATATTTTTAAAAAATAATAGAAAAACCAAAACCTTACCCGTATCTCTAATATCATCATCCTAGGACAAGATTTGAGGTGACACTCAGAAGGAGCAAGTAGCAAGAATGATGACTAAGTCAGGCATCACAGCCTGGGCTGGATCAGGAACTTACACGGAGGCTCTAGAAGGGTGCCTAGCCCAGTGCATTGTTTGGGGAGATGTTCCCACATCAAGTGAATGAGGAGGACCACCAGTAAAGCCTCCAGATCTAGCATTTGGGATGCAAGATCCCAGCCCACCTGTGCAACAAGGACATTAGCACATTACTGAGCATCTCTGCATGACACAGGAACACGTGGCCTGGGCCCTGGGAGATCCTCAGTGACAAATCCCACTGTACTTGGCACGGAGCCACAGCGTTATTCACATGCCATTTCTCTGGGCTTCTGCCAAGCCTCCATGTAAATGCAGGAGTCCCTGAAGAGAAATTGTTGGCCTGACCCAAGAAAATCACAGAAGGCCCATGGAGTAGGTAGGAACAGAAATGGAAACACAGGATGGGAGGGAAGATGGAAAGGAAGAGGGACTTCTGTGCCCAGACCTCTCCCCCACAATCAGCACTATGGTCAATTCCTAATAGGAATTCCAAATAACTTCTCATTCCTGGTAAGAATTCTCAGTCGTCACTCACTGGTTCATCCATCCTCCTCCAAGTTAATCATCCCTGAGTGGCTCATTTTAGTAGAGGCAAATACTGACTTCCAAAGGAATGGCTCTCTAATGCTGCAATTTACAGCGAGATGGAATGCCAGAGAAGGAGAGAACTCAGACCTGGAGAACCCCTCCCTTACTTAAACCACATGCCAATGACCGGCAGTGACTCCAGGACACAAGCCAGTGGGGTTATCTTTTCCCCTATGATATCAAGTTTTACAACCCCATCTGAAGGATCACTTTATTTCTAGAAACAGATACTCACTCAAGCTGGCTTTGGCAATAAGGAATTTATTAGAAGGATGCAGGAAAATCTTGTGAAACCTATCTGCAGAAATACAGCGGGTCATTATGGGAACTGGAAACTTGCCAGCCAGCTCTACTTGCCTCCTTATTTGGGGAATCACTTGACCTCATTTCTGCTTCTCTTTGCAAGCCCATTCCATTTTCACTGCAGACTGTTCCTTTTTGAGACTCTTCTGTCTCCCCAAACCTTTGCAAGTCTTATTCAGATGTTGCTCCTTGTGATCCTGTCTCCCCACAGTCTTATCATTCTCTAAGGCCAGCCTGTGTTTTCCCTGCCACTCAGCTTTTTGAGAGAATCTGATTAGCTCAGCCTAGGTCAGGTGATCATCTAGTCCCTCAGCTTTGATAATAGGTAATTCCCTGGTGGCTCAGATAGTAAAGAATCTGCCTGCAATTCGGAAGACCGAGTTCCATCCCTGGGTTGGGAAGATCTGCTGGAGAACGGAATCCACTCCTGTATTCTTGCCTGGAGAGGTCCACGGACAGAGGAGCCTGGCGGGTTATAGTCCATGGAGTCGCAAAGAGTCAGACACAAAAACAGTGAGCTTTGGTAAAGGTCAAGTGGAACAAAGAAAGCTGCTCAGACCTCATCCAGGACTCTCCGGAACATTCTGAAGAGAAGGACAGCACAAGATGCCCAAGCCCCTGTCCCTATTCCTCCTGGCCTCACAAGGTTGGAGCTAGAGCGTGTCACTGCAGCACAGGAACTGGACCGCTGTTTGGAGGCAATGAGNTTTTAAAATCAGCCTTTGTTTTCCATCTTTTAGCATTTCTGAAACCAAAAAGTACCCACAATGGACCTGCATGTTTAATTTGATAGTATTTTTTCCTCCTTTTTTTTTTTCTTAAAAGGCTATTAAAGCAGTGGCATGTCTCACAGACAGCAGCGTCTTAGCACCAAGGAAACATGGTGTGCACACTTGTGTAAATATGAGAATCGAGTATATTCTCCCCTCTCTGAATTAATCCATTCTTTAGCTCTTTTTTGCTACTAAATGCACACTAGTGCGGAGTCCTAGGGGAGCTTCCTCCAGACTTTACCAGCCAGCCTGCCGTCTTCAAGGGGAGCTACCCTCCTCCACGATCAATTACTTCTTCTTAAGGGAGAAGCCGCTACAAGTGCTAATCATGGCCCGGAAGTCAAGAACCAGAGCTACTGCCATAGTCACTAGGCCCCCAGAGGAACAGCAGGGAACCTGTGGGGGCCCAAGCCCTTGGTGGCCCTGCCCGTCTCTGACCTGGGTGTGCACTTGCCCCACCTTCTTTTGTGTCCCTGGTCCCTTTAGGGAACATCCAGGCTGGGAACACAATATATTCAAGATGGGGCCACACTCTGCAAGTGAAGAAAATGCCTCACGGTTCAAGTAGGATATCTTTACAAATTCCTTCATTTCACCTCCCTGAATTTTACGCTGAATTTTGTCAGTTTATAAATTTGCACTACGGCTTGGCACTGGGAAGAGGAGGTGGGTGGGTCGGGGCCGGGGTGGGGGGGGAGGCGATAATCAAACCCACCGGCGTTTTACACACAGACACTGAAAAATAAAGACCATTAGCAAAAAGTATAATTAAATTAAAATGCCAACTTGCCAAAGAAGCTCAGTAAATGGGAAATATATCAAACTGTGATAATACAAATGGGCTATTTCTCAAGGTGTGAGAATGTCAGTGGAATAAACTCTGATAATTTGCTGACTTTTTAATGCCGAAGGTAGAGTAGTAGCTGAAAAACAAATTACCACAATAACACCCACAACCGTGTAGTATGTGTACAATTGTTTAACCGTGTTAGCACCACAAATCTGGGAGCACTAAGGACTGGCAGACCTACAGAAGTCACTTAAAAACCAAATTTCTCCTTTTGGGTGAGTTGGCCAGCCCCCAAATCCCAGTAGAAGTTTTTATTAGTCAGCGGATCTACTTTTTCTTAGGTCTATTCAGCCTGATTTATTTTGAACGTGTGTTTGCCAGTTAAGTTTAACATATCCAGTTAACGATAGCCGAATATTCTCTGAAAGCAATCTCATAATGAGGCCACGGTTCTTTGTAGAATATTGAAAATTACTTTCGGCATGCAAGTCCGTTTTGTTAATTCCTCTTTTAGTGCACAAATAACCTTTGAAAACCTGCTTCTAGGTGTTTATGTGTCGGGACAGTATCAAAAATTATTCAATTGCCAAGTCGCATGTCAACACTTCAGTGTTCAAAGCCTCTGAGAACTCTGATTCTCACTACTCTGCTGCCCTCTAGTGGACAGTTGGCAAATCCTCGCCCTCATTCCGATGCACTTATTTCAACTGAAGCATGCAATGTCAGGCACTCCGATTTGCATCTCACCATGAAGGTAAGTGGCACTTTAGAAGCGGTAAAATATAAACAAGAAAACAGGGACCCAGCTGAAACCCCTTGGGGGAACACTTAACAAAGGTGAGGCTGTCAAATATTTTCTAAGAACCTATGCATTTACAAACAGTCACCTGTGGCTACCCGCCTCCACGAACAAAACACAGCAGCTCCTGGGTGCTAAGTGGTTGGGTGGATTAGACTACCTGCCCTCAGGAAGTTGGGAAGTGGCCCGGTCTCTCCTTCCTAGAGTCACAGGGCACAGACCAGAATGTCAAAGAGAAAAAGAACATTTAAAGTTCACCCACCCTTACAAGAGACAGAGGAAGACAAGTACCGCATGATATCACTTGTGTTTGGAATCTAAAAAGTACAACAAAATAGTGACTATAACAAAAAAAGAAACAGACGCGCAGATACAGAGAAAGAGCTGGTGGTTACCAGTGCGCGTGGGGGGAGCCACAGCGTGGGGGTGGGAGAGTGGGAGGCACAGTTTTGGGTGTAAGATAGACTCGAGTGTATAACACACAGGGAAAATAGTCAATATTTTGTAATGACTATAAACAGAGAGTAACCTTTTAAAATTATATACAATTTAAAAAGTAAATAAAATAAAAACTATTTTAAAAGAAAAAAAAAAAGAACTCACCCATCCTGATGCTTCCTTACATTGGACGATCTCATGCAACATAAAAGAAATATTCAAATTCTTAGTTGTGTTAAAGAAAAATTATTATATAAATAAAAGTGCAGTTGGTAGGCAGTTTTGACAATCACATATAATTGACAAGTATTTCATTCCCGTAATTATCTGATGAGAAGGCAGAACCCACCCTAGAGAGGGCAGGGGACTTGCCAGGAGTTCACAGCTAATAGTTGGCAGAGCTGTAACCGCACCCAGGTGTCATGAACCACAGCCCAGGGTTCCCCCCACCCCAGCACTTTTTGTCCCACTACAGTAGCAGCAGATCTTGAACACATTTTCATAATCAGTCACAATGGACATCATGAATAACCTGACAAATGAGAGCCAGATCACAGAACTGTGTAAATTCACTGCTTTTTAGAAATAAACTCGAGTGGATCTACCTTTATTCTTATAACAAAATCACTCTTACCAGCAATCCATGAGTGGAAGAAAAAAATAGTGGAGATACAGCTGTGAAGGACTGTCCATGCTAAGAATACAGGTAGCCCATAAACCCCAATGAGCAAGAAATAGAAGTTTATTTTTTTAACTGTCCCTCTGTGCATGTGTGGTCAGTCGAGTCTGACTCTGCAGTCCCCGTGGACTCGAGCCCACCAGGCTCCTCTGTCCGTGGAATTTTCCAGGCAAGAGTACTGCAGTGGGTTGCCATTTCCTTCTCCAAGGGATCTTCCTGACCCAGGGATTGAACCCATGTCTCCCGGGTCTCCTGCACTGGCAGGCAGATTCTTTACCACTGAGCCACCTGGGAAGCCCAGCTGTCCCTACACAGACCCTGTCTCTCCCAGTGGTGTAAACTTCATTTCAGTTGAGTCTGGGCTGCTGTGTCCTCCCAACTTAGCTGGACAGAAGGTAGCAGCAGGAAGGCTCAGGGAGGGGTGGGTCACAGCCCTGATCCTCGGAGCTGTCCTGAAGCTGTACCTCGTGAGACTCCTTCATCCCAGTCTGGGGCTCTGCTCACATTCCCAAGCCCTGCCGATGCTGTCAGCTCACCGAGCTAAACCCAGAGGACTCCGAGTGCCCGAGAAGCATTCTCCTGCTTCCCTAACACAGACTGACGTGTCTGCCCAGACGTGTCACACAGGTATGCTCACTCTGGAAACTTCAGCCTCCCCAGTCTCTGCCTGCAAAGGACACATTTCTCTTTTGCTCTCAGACCTCCTAATCTGGTGTTGGCATTGCTACCAGCACCCCACTTCTCCCAGGACCTGATTCATGTGACAAAGAACAGGGATGTTGATCAAAGACCTACCAGTGTCCAAGCCACCTCACTCACTAACTTGATCGGTCTCTGTTGAACTGAGGATGCCCCAGTGCACAAGGCTGACGGTGTCTGCCCCGTGTGGGGCTCCCAACAGAGAGACGGTGATACTAGGAAACAAGGAAGGTGTGCGTAAAATGACCTCGGGGAGGAGTGGAGAGGGGGACGAGGGGTGCTGAGGAGGGCGCGACTGCAGATTGCGAAGTGAGCAACAGTCGTCACAAGGAAGGGTATTTTGAGCAGAGGTTTGCATAGGAGTCCTGGCGGGAATGCATTTCCTAGTCCTGGAGTCTAGAATCTGTTAGAGCTGACTTCCTAGTCTTCCAAATAGCAAAAAAAAGGAAAAAGAAAAACCACCATTCATTGGTGCATAGGTCATTTTAGGAGCCACGAAAGCAAGGTTCTTAAATGATAGGTTACACAGGCTTCTATGAGGTACAGCATAAAAATAGCTAATATTCCAAAATATGAAAGGACACATACTCCCTGGGTGGGGTTGGGGAGCAAGTCATCCATCGAGTGTGCTGAGGAGGGAAAGTAAAGCTGAGATCATGCTCCTAAAACCCTCCTGGATGTTCACTCCCAGCCTCTGGAGGGCAGAGATCCCCTATCCGGGCGCCTGGGGACCCCTTGCCTTCCCACCAGCTCAGGCCTCTGGTTTGAGCACCCTGCCCTCAGTAAGCACCCACCGCAAGGCTGAAGGAAGTGGTCACACCACACCAATGTAGGTGATCATCTATATATAACACCTCTGACTCAATAAAAAAGTCTTATCTTGGCTCAGCCATGGCCTTCAGGAAAGAGAAGTTATTTCCCCACATTAATCCATAGTCCTGGTATATAATGCAAACACTTGGGGGTAGCAGAAGCAGGTGAAGTGGGCTGGAGTAGGCATGGTTCTTCACTTTCCAAGGAAATATGTTCTCTCCAGTTATGTTTCTTCTCTCTGGTTGCTTCATTATTCTATATTTTATAAGAATGATGGAAAAATAAAAATGTACTTTCCTCTTTACTATCAGGTTGAATAAGCATCACAATAAATGGCAACTGGTTCTATGTTTCAGAGGCAGGAAAACCATAGAGTGCAGAAGGGTTGTTGATGAATTGGGGAGCACACGCCTCATCTAAACAGAGAGGAGCTGAAGCCAACTTTCCCCCTCATAGGAATAGAGCTAGCATTGCCAAACTCTATGGTTTTTCAAGAGAAGTCAGAACCTAATCATTCTTGTGAAATATCCTGATACATAAATGTCTGCAATGAATTCATACCAATTTAAAACTTTATGCAAGAAACATGGGACACATCTTTGGACCGGATTGAGGGCATGAATCAGCAACCTCAAGCCTGAACTTTAATCATAGGTTCCTTCACTTCTGGACAGAGCCAGAAACCCTGGCGTCTAAGTCCAGAGATCCTCACTGAAGGCTTTATCCTAAAATACCTCTGTGTAAATGTGGGCAAGTTTCCGTCCTTCCCTGACCTTCTGCTTCCCTCTCAAATCAAGGAGAGAATTAGATAAGACCAAATTTGTTCTTAGATATGCCATCTCTAGAGTTTAAAAAGCTGTAACAAATAGACCCTGAAATGTATGTGGTTTTCAAAAAAACAGAAGCCTCTTTCTTACTCACCCCATAATCCAGGGTGGGATAGTTGGCAGTGTTCTTCCATACTGTGATTCAGAGACTGTCCCTCCAGTGCATGGGCCATCTCCTAGCCTAGCTAGTGTCTGTCTCTTGCTATGCTAAGGGAAGCGGTATTATGGAGAAAGTATATAGCCGCTTCTTAGAACTTATGGCCTAAAATCAACACAGATGGTTTGACCCTATAGTGTCTTGTTGAGAACTAGGCACAGAGCCACGCCTGAATGCAAAGTGAATCGTGACTGTGCCGTGAAAATGGAGAACAGTTTTAGTGGATATCTAGCATTCTTTGTCATGCTTTGAGCCAAATATTGCTCATAAGTCCAATACATAAAACACTTACACATGGAGGGGCACTATTTGAAGCCAAAATAAAGACTTTCTTAACTCCATGATGTTATAACTACTCAGAATATGTCCCCTAATCCTGGAAAAAGAATATCCTTCCTTGTTGCACTGATATCAGGCTTAGCCATATCACTCGCTTTTGGCCAGTGAGCATAGGCAGAAATGACAGGTACTGTTGACAAGCAAAAGCTATAAAGCCATGGTCCACCACTCTTTTCCCTCTGAAACGGGCCAAACATGCCTTAAATAAGAGCTTCTCCTTCAACAGGTTCTAGAATGAAGAAAACATGAAGTAAAACCAGAATTGATCCATGATGATCATGTCACATGAGTAAAAAACGCATCTTTATTGTTGTAAGCCATTACGATTTGGGGACCATTTGTTACTGCATCACAACTTGGTTTGAGCTGACAAATACATTCTCATCCTCTTGCCTCATTAGGAACCTAAGAAGCAGAACTCCTATAATTCAGCAACACAGAATCCAAAAAAGCACTGGAATAAAATCACTGGCAAGATACATCAAAGTCCCAGTATTCTGTGATTCTAAGTCTCCAGATGGCAGGGCTTCTATGCAAGTGATTTTTGTACCCCCAGAGCTTCCCGGGTGGGGCTAATGGTAAAGAACCCACCTGCCAATGCAGGAATCAGAAGAGACACGGGTTCAATCCCTGGGCCGGGAAGATCCCCTGGGGAAGGAAATAGCAATCAACTCCAGGACTCTTGCCTGGGAAATCTCATGGGCAGAGAAGCCTGGCAGGCTACAGTCCACGGGGCTGCAAAACACAGCACAGCTAACTGGCAAGCTAGGGCCTGACAGTGTGCCAGGCACATTGCAGATGCTAAGCACGTGTGTTGACTGTGTGGCAACTTACTCTGACGATCCTTTGTCACATTAAATAGTATAACTGATGTCTCTCCCAACAAGCTATTTCCTCTGCCTTTAATACCCTTTCCTTCCTCCTCCACCTGCATGGAATTGGAAATTTCATGTCAAATCTCACTCAGACATCCCCTTCCTTATTGTCTGAGAATAAATGTGTCCCATCTTGTATTCCACCAACTCAGAAATTTCTCTAGACCCTTTCATGTCGTATTCCTCTGGAAGCAACACTTGGTTTAGTGACCTTCACACTTTCATTCCCAGAATATTGTCTGATTAAATGCTCAGAATGTGCTTATTAAGTAAATGAATGAATGCAGTGTTTCCAGTTATCATGCCACAAAGACGGAACAATCTGCTGTCAGCTGTGCATCTTAAAAGGTAACCTTCGAAAACAAAACAAATTAAAAACAAACGTAACTTTCATGTGATTTGAAGACCTTAATATAGGAAAGGGAACATTTTTTTTGCCTGAAACAAATGATGTTTCTCAGTAACCTAACTCAGCATCATACTACACAGAATATATATATATATATATACATATATATGGTATATTATTTTATATTAATAATATAACTATATTAATTATTAAATTATAGCATTTGCCATACATTCCTCAGGCCAAACATTACCCTCCTAGTCGTCTTTAAGCAAGTGTGCTTGAATAACTTCTGCTGTTGCTGCTGCTAAGTCACTTCAGTTGTATCCAACTCTGTGTGACCCCATAGATGGCAGCCCACCAGGCTCCCCCATCCCAGAGATTCTCCAGCCAAGAACACTGGAGTGGGTTGCCAATTCCTTCTCCAATGCATGAAAGTGAAAAGTGAAAGTGAAGTCGCTCAGTCGCGACCCCATGGACTGCAGCCCACCAGGCTCCTCCATCCATGGGATTTTCCCAGGCAATAGTAGTAGAGTGGGGTGCCATTGCCTTCTCCTGAAGAAACTTCTATGGGAGGAAAAGTATTCCCAATCATGTATACTTGTTTTTAACATATACACACACATACACACACACATATACATGCACACACAAATGGGAGTGTATATACATGCATATATGTATACACTCATATATCATATATATGCCATTTATGTGTTTAAATCTTCAGTTCCTAAACCTTCTGCTTTTTAAAAAATGATGTATTCCTGAGACTTTTCTCCTAAAATTATGTTTCGATTTGGACTTTGTCCTGTGTTGTGGGATTTAGATCTGTCTTCACATCTACTGACAAGGAACACCAGCCAAGTCAGTCAAACTCCCTCAGCCCCCAGTTCCTCAAAATTAGATAATGGATGTTTCACAAATGGTACTTCAACCCACACATATTAGTTATTATTCAGAAGGGGGCGAATGGATGATGATGGATGGAGAAAAAGGATAGCATGAAATGGTGTTGGCAGCCTTCGCCTTAAATCACACCCAGCTACAAGAACTAAAAGGCGATACCCTGCGAGACAGGTCAGAAGCTAAGGTCACGAAAGCCTCCAGACTCCCGCTCATAAACCAAAGCACACTTCCTCCTGTAACTAGAGCCCCAGGAGTCTTTCTGTCCTCTCCTTAGTCAGCTTTTGCTGCTGTTGTGTAGCTGTTGAGTCATGCCCGACTCGTTGTGGTTCCATGAACCACAGAATGGACTATGTGGACTACCTGGCTTCTCTGTCCCTGGGGTTTCCCAAGCAATAATACTGGAGTGGGTCACCACTTCCTTCTCCAGGGGAATCTTTCTGACCCAAGGATCAAACCTGCGTCTCCTGCATTGGCAGGCAGATTCTTTACCACTGAGCCACCAGGGAAGTATTTTACCAGCTTTAATTTGGAGACTCAGTGAAACCCTTTCAGGACCTCAGGTTGATACCCGAAACTCCTGCTTGCGCCACAGTTTAACTCTTTAAATGACAATGACTCTGATGCTGCCACAGCAAAAAACAGATGGGAGTGAAGGAAAGGTGGCATTCCCAAATCAGCCAACCCTGCATATCAGGAGCAAGAGTGGTCTCTTCTAATTCAGGAGGTGGACGGACCCCTTCTCCCCATCTAGCAAAATGGAAATGAGGACTCTCTCCCAATCACCATGACTATATGCTCAACTTGAAAAGATAAAGCAAAGAATCCTGCTGCCTCCCCTAAGAATTACCAGCATTACGAATGGGACTGACACCTTTCATAGTCTTACTCGCAACAGCTGGCTTCTGAAAAAGGCTTCTGGGGATGATGGGCCAGGGGTGGGGGGAGCGGGGGTGTGATGGGGATCATTCACCGACAAACAGCGGTCTCTCAGGTTTCCTGGAAGGAAATTTTAATCAGGGTCAGGCTACAATTAGTTTGTACAGGCTTAGGCCCAGGCACGTGCTGTTGGACAAGAGAAAGGCAGAGGAGGTGAATGTGTCATCCTGCAATATAAAACCATCTCTTGGCACAATTTATATGGAAAGTTTAAACTCAGCTGGTGCCAACATTCTCAATATAATTTCCACTTCCACTCTTTGAAAAATAATAGGGACTTTCCTGGTGGTCCAGTGGTTAAGGGAGGTGGGAAGTAGGTTCCAGGGGGATCCGTATATATGTGACATGTATACCTATGACCAATTCATGTTGATGTATGGCAAAAAAAAAAATCCCAATATTGTAAAGTAACTATATGCCAATTAAAATTAAACACATAATAATCTGCCTTGCAATGCAGGGGATGCAGGTTCGATCCCTCCCCAGATAACTAAGATGCTGCCTGTGCGCCCCAACTACTGAGCCTGTGCTCTCTGGAGCCTGCATGCCACAACTAGAGAGCCCGTGTGCCGCAGCTAAGACCCAACACAGTCAAATAAATAAATATTTTTAAAAAATAATAGAAAAACCAAAACCTTACCCGTATCTCTAATATCATCATCCTAGGACAAGATTTGAGGTGACACTCAGAAGGAGCAAGTAGCAAGAATGATGACTAAGTCAGGCATCACAGCCTGGGCTGGATCAGGAACTTACACGGAGGCTCTAGAAGGGTGCCTAGCCCAGTGCATTGTTTGGGGAGATGTTCCCACATCAAGTGAATGAGGAGGACCACCAGTAAAGCCTCCAGATCTAGCATTTGGGATGCAAGATCCCAGCCCACCTGTGCAACAAGGACATTAGCACATTACTGAGCATCTCTGCATGACACAGGAACACGTGGCCTGGGCCCTGGGAGATCCTCAGTGACAAATCCCACTGTACTTGGCACGGAGCCACAGCGTTATTCACATGCCATTTCTCTGGGCTTCTGCCAAGCCTCCATGTAAATGCAGGAGTCCCTGAAGAGAAATTGTTGGCCTGACCCAAGAAAATCACAGAAGGCCCATGGAGTAGGTAGGAACAGAAATGGAAACACAGGATGGGAGGGAAGATGGAAAGGAAGAGGGACTTCTGTGCCCAGACCTCTCCCCTACAATCAGCACTATGGTCAATTCCTAATAGGAATTCCAAATAACTTCTCATTCCTGGTAAGAATTCTCAGTCGTCACTCACTGGTTCATCCATCCTCCTCCAAGTTAATCATCCCTGAGTGGCTCATTTTAGTAGAGGCAAATACTGACTTCCAAAGGAATGGCTGTCTAATGCTGCAATTTACAGCGAGATGGAATGCCAGAGAAGGAGAGAACTCAGACCTGGAGAACCCCTCCCTTACTTAAACCACATGCCAATGACCGGCAGTGACTCCAGGACACAAACCAGTGGGGTTATCTTTTCCCCTATGATATCAAGTTTTACAACCCCGTCTGAAGGATCACTTTATTTCTAGAAACAGATACTCAAGCTGGCTTTGGCAATAAGGAATTTATTAGAAGGATGCAGGAAAATCTTGTGAAACCTATCTGCAGAAATACAGCGGGTCATTATGGGAACTGGAAACTTGCCAGCCAGCTCTACTTGCCTCCTTATTTGGGGAATCACTTGACCTCATTTCTGCTTCTCTTTGCAAGCCCATTCCATTTTCACTGCAGACTGTTCCTTTTTGAGACTCTTCTGTCTCCCCAAACCTTTGCAAGTCTTATTCAGATGTTGCTCCTTGTGATCCTGTCTCCCCACAGTCTTATCATTCTCTAAGGCCAGCCTGTGTTTTCCCTGCCACTCAGCTTTTTGAGAGAATCTGATTAGCTCAGCCTAGGTCAGGTGATCATCTAGTCCCTCAGCTTTGATAATAGGTAATTCCCTGGTGGCTCAGATAGTAAAGAATCTGCCTGCAATTCGGAAGACCGAGTTCCATCCCTGGGTTGGGAAGATCTGCTGGAGAACGGAATCCACTCCTGTATTCTTGCCTGGAGAGGTCCACGGACAGAGGAGCCTGGCGGGTTATAGTCCATGGAGTCGCAAAGAGTCAGACACAAAAACAGTGAGCTTTGGTAAAGGTCAAGTGGAACAAAGAAAGCTGCTCAGACCTCATCCAGGACTCTCCGGAACATTCTGAAGAGAAGGACAGCACAAGATGCCCAAGCCCCTGTCCCTATTCCTCCTGGCCTCACAAGGTTGGAGCTAGAGCGTGTCACTGCAGCACAGGAACTGGACCGCTGTTTGGAGGCAATGAGTTTCAGCAATTTTCCAGCGGTTGGTCCGCAGATACCTCCCTCCAGAGGGAACTTCTTCCATTATCCCCTACCCCACTGGGGAAAAGCACTCTACGATGAACTGTTCCAAATTCCCAAGGGCAGGAAAAGAGGAGAAAGCTGAGGGAGGCAGACCTCAGCTCAGTGAAGGAAATGCCAGGTAACAGGGGAGGATGCCTGGGGGAGAAGCCCAGCTCCGAACCTCCTGATGGAGGGGAGGGTCGGTGCCATGAGCTCCTGGGGCCTCCCCCTCCCTCCTGCCCTCCCTTCCTTCCCTGTGTGTCTTCCATGTCACACACCTCTTCAGCAGGTCATTCAAGCTACAGGAGGACTTTGCATCGCAGCATACTTGCAACCCTTGGCCTAGCCTGGCTCCATGTTTTGCTGGAGAAGGCAGTTGCCTAGAGGGTACAAGCTGAGAAGAGCCATTGAACCTCTTCCCCTAAGTGCCTTCCTGCCTGCCCTGCTGAGGGGCCAGAGCTCTGCTCTCACAGGATATGACCAATGTCCAAGCAGCCAGAACAGGGTAAATATAAGGTGAATATATTGACAGAAGTTGAAACACAGTCTCGCAGGAAATCAGCTGCATAAATTATGACACCTAAGTCAAAATTCTTTTTGCTCTGTGATCAAGTCAACACAGCAAACTTTATATCAAAATAGAAATGAAAAGCAGAGAACTCATGGCTTTAGACACAGTACTTAGAGCATCATGAGGTATGTGAGTATGCAAGTGTGCATGCAGGAGAGGAAAGAGTGTGATGCTGTCAAGCCCCTGCCTGAAATTCTACCACGTATCCTCTCTTGGGCTGAAATATCAAGAGTAAGATTTTTTGGTTCTGACACTTGGAACCTACACTTTTTCAAGATTTTCCATTTCTAGAGTAAGTAATACCATTTACTGAAGGTAATATCAGCTTCAGTTTTCACATTGGCTATTTGGGGACTAACATACCCTATTCCCAAGTCAACATTCTATCTTCTTTCCCTTTCAGGATGATGGCAATCTCAGCTGTGAGTCCAAAGCCACTCTGCCGCGACTGCTCCACAGAACACACAGTCAGGACTGAGATTTTAAAAGCTCTGGGAAATGCTGATTCAATACCTTGGCAACGGTCACCTTTATCTCACCATCAACCAAGAACTGAGTCATGGACTGCCATCGGGATTTTATTAGTTTGAGTTGTGAACTCATGTGGCAGCTTAAGGGCCAAAGACATTGAGCAAAGAGAGGCTTTTGAAAGGCAAATACTGAGAGAGAGACAGAGACTGGCTGAGCTGGTTCCTGGCTATGTCACCAGCTCTGTCGCTCACCAAACCCACATAGCCATGCCCCAGCTCATGACTTCCTTCTGATCCTTAGGCCCTCGAACTCTTTCTGTGACCATCACACATCTCTTTTCTTTCCTTCCGTCCTTCAGTTTACAATTACTTCTCTTGCAGGTTTCAGCTCAATTATGTCTTCCTCACTGAAGGCTTTTCTAACTGGAAAATAAAAATGTTGGAGGGGTACTCTCTTATTTCTTTTCTTTTGGTTCTACTGAGGTATAGTTGACAAATAAAATTGCAAGATATTTAAAGTCTACATCATGGTGATTTGATATGCATATACATTGAGAAAGGAATCCCACCATCCAGTTAATTAGCAGGTCCATCTCCTCATATATTTACCTTTTTTGTAGGTGGTGATTATGAGAACATTCAAGTTCTACTCTCTTATTTCAGTGGCACAATAAAACTATCAGCACCCTGTTATATATTAGATATGTAGATAACGTTACACGTTAAACCTTATTCGTATTACAGCTGAAAGAGTCTCTCAGCCTCTCCCGATTTTTCCAGTTCCCAGCCCCTGCGAACCATTTTCTCTCTCTTGCTTCTATGGGCTTGGCTTTTTATTTGGTGTTGCTGTTGCTTAGTTGCTAAATTCTGTCTCTATGTGACCCCACGGACTGTAGCCCCCCAGGCTCCCTTCTCCACGGGATTTTTTCCAGGCAAGAATACTGGAGTGGGTTGCCATTCCCTTCTCTAGGGGATCTTTCCGACCCAGGGATTGAACCCACATCTCCTGCATTAGCAGATGGGTTCTTTACTGCTGAGCAACCAGGGTTCCACATATAAGTGTTACCATCCAGTGTTTGCCTTTATCTGGTTTATTTCACTTAGCATAATGCCCTCAAGGTCCATCACTGTTGCCACAAATGGCAGGATTTCCTTCTTGTGGTTAAATGATACTCCATTGTATACATATACCACATTTTGTTTATCCATTCATCTGCTGACAGGTATTTAAGCTGTTTCCATACCTTGTGTGAAAGCATTAATTGTTCAGTAGTGTCTGACTTTTTGTGATCCCTTGCACTGTGGCCTGCCAGGGTCCTCTGTCCTTGGGATTATCCTGGCAGGAATACTGGAATGGGTAGCCATTCCCCTCTCCAGGGTATCTATCCAACCCAGAGATAGAACTCAGGTCTCCTGCATTGCAGGTAGATTCTTTAATGTCTGAGCCACCAGGGAAGAGCATATTGTGGCTATTGTGAATAATGCTGGAATGAACATGGGGTGTAGATATCTCACAATATCCTGTTTTCACTTCCTTTGAATATATATCCAGAAATGGGACAGATGGATCATATGGTAGTCTTATTTTTATTTTTTGAGGAACTTCTGTACTATTTTCCACAGCGGCTGTTCCAATTCACATTCCCACCAACAGTGCACAAGAGTTTCCTTTTCTCCACACCCTCCTCAGTTCAGTTCAGTTCAGTCGCTCAGTTGTGTCTTTGCGAACCCATGAATTACAGCACGCCAGGCCTCCCTGTCCATCACCAGCTTCCAGAGTTCACTCAATCTCATGTCCATCGAGTTGGTGATGCCATCCAGCCATCTCATCCTCGGTCGTCCCCCCCANTGGAGGCAGGAGGAGAAGGGGATGACAGAGGATGAGATGGCTGGATGGCATCACGGACTCGATGGACGTGAGTCTGAGTGAACTCCGGGAGATGGTGATGGACAGGGAGGCCTGGCGTGCTGCAGTTCATGGGGTCGCAAAGAGTCGGACACGACTGAGTGAGTGAACTGAACTGAGGGTTAGTTCTCTGGTAATCTAGGGTCATGGAGTCAGTGCTCCCACTCCTAAGACTCAGGGTTTGATCTCAAGTTTTGTGTGGTTCTATATATTCTTTTCTGTTGGTCAGGTACTTCTGTCTGCTCTCAGTTGGTGTTCTTGAAAGAGGAAAAGACAGAACAGGCTCCATTTGAAAGCAGGACTCCTTCTTGGGCTGGACTGTGGACTTTGAGCTATATGCCCAGTATCTATGGAAATGATATATCAACTGGAAAACCAGGCCCAATGGATGGAAGAGCCCCAGGGCTCGTACCTAGACTCTCTGTGGCCTAAAAGAATACCCTAATTATCTGTGTAACCAAATAGAATAATAAATTCTATTATGTTTATTGGGATATGACCATAGGCCTATTGATAATTGTCCAGTGTTAACTACCTAGAGTTAAGTCATATGAATCATGGGTTAACTTAGATTGTATCTTTCTCTTCCTTTGTTCAGACTAGTTTCAGGGAATTTGGGGAGGCGGGTTTGGGCACGTACACTTAGGGTATATAATGTTTTCAGAAAAACTGGTCAGGGTCCTTGGCTAAGAGGAGACTCTGCCTTGGGCCCACTGGTGTAATAAACTGCACTNGTGGCCTAAAAGAATACCCTAATTATCTGTGTAACCAAATAGAATAATAAATTCTATTATGTTTATTGGGATATGACCATAGGCCTATTGATAATTGTCCAGTGTTAACTACCTAGAGTTAAGTCATATGAATCATGGGTTAACTTAGATTGTATCTTTCTCTTCCTTTGTTCAGACTAGTTTCAGGGAATTTGGGGAGGCGGGTTTGGGCACGTACACTTAGGGTATATAATGTTTTCAGAAAAACTGGTCAGGGTCCTTGGCTAAGAGGAGACTCTGCCTTGGGCCCACTGGTGTAATAAACTGCACTCCACTATCTGCACTGTCCTTCTGAATGAGTTTGTTTCCCAGAACGCGTGGCTACAACATTTGGTGCATTGGCCAGGAAACTCCGTTTGGGACTACTCCGAGGCCTTGCGGCTTGCATCTTCTAGAGGGAGGAAGGCGCCTCGCTCTTCTGGAAGGATTCTGCTTCTCAATGTTCGGACCTTTCATGTTAGCAGGTAGTGGACAGCAGCAGAGGAACTGAGCACTCGGGTGAGGAGGAACCCACCCGGTAGGGTGGACGACGGGGCCTGATCACTCCCCTGGGAGGGATTAGAAGGGGCGCAGACCCACAGGAGCCTGGAATAGGCAGGTGGCAACGATTGCTTGGTACACAGGTTGACAAGCGTGTTAGGGCTTAGGAAGGAAATTTGTGAAGGTCATTTAGGAGGTGGTGTCCATGCTGTCTTGGGGAAAATTATTACCAAGCAATTGCCAGGGGATTTTTAGGAGAAGAAACTTGGTTTTTGTGTGCTCGTATTCTGCCCTCCCCAAGGAGGTGTCCCATCTGCTATGAAATTCTTGACCTCCTCGGAATTGTCGTTCTAGAAGGAGGGAGATACATAAGTGAGTATGAATTGGCTTTTCTGGAGATGGTCTGGGACGTGGGATATTTAACCCATCTATATTTTCATCCGCACCTGATCAAGCCCACCAAGGCAGAATGGACTTTGAAAATTAAGGGAGAAACAGTCTTGGATCACGTGGTGTTCTGGTTCGGCTGTGCTGACCAGCAGGTGAAGACACACCGATCCCCCTTTTCCCTCTGGGATCTGGCAGGTAAGGCTCTTCTCACCCCAATTGGGAAGGAGGCAAAATGGCAATTTAAATGTCATTTAGTGGAAATATCAGAAGTATATAGGGTACTGAGAACTTCGTAGACAGAACAAGGTCTGAGAAGGTAAGCAAGACGGGGAAAGTGAATCTAAGGCAACTGTATTGGAGTGCATGATTAAAATTTTAAAGAAGGGATTAGGAGGAGACTATGAGGTGAAGATGAAGCCTAATCGCCTCCACATACTCTGTGAGGTCGAATGGCCCCCTATGGGAGTAGGATGGCCACCAGAGAACACCATGAACTTAAAAATAGTGGAAACAGTCTATACAGTAGTCACAGGAGAGCCAGGACACCTGGATCAATATCCACATATTGACTCACGGCTAGGGTTAGCTCAAGACCCTCCTACCTGGACAAAGTTCTGTATCCAGAAGGGAAAGGGAAAAATATTAAGAGCACAAAAATTGACTGATGATAAAACAAGGAAATACTACAGGATTTGGACAGGGATGACCTGACCCTTCCCCCATACTGGATAATGACACGCCTACCTCCCAGTGCTCCACCAGGAAAGGAGGCCGCCTTAATGCCTAATCCAGGGCCAGGGGAAGTTCCTGCAGCAGCCACTGCTCTTCCACCAGCTCTCCCGGGGCTCGTAGAGCCACCATTTCGGCAGGATCCAATCCCAGCAATGGAGACCTCTGGTCAACGCCCCCAGAATCCCACCTCAGCTGGACCTCTGAGGTCGAATGGCCCCCTATGGGAGTAGGATGGCCACCAGAGAACACCATGAACTTAAAAATAGTGGAAACAGTCTATACAGTAGTCACAGGAGAGCCAGGACACCTGGATCAATATCCACATATTGACTCACGGCTAGGGTTAGCTCAAGACCCTCCTACCTGGACAAAGTTCTGTATCCAGAAGGGAAAGGGAAAAATATTAAGAGCACAAAAATTGACTGATGATAAAACAAGGAAATACTACAGGATTTGGACAGGGATGACCTGACCCTTCCCCCATACTGGATAATGACACGCCTACCTCCCAGTGCTCCACCAGGAAAGGAGGCCGCCTTAATGCCTAATCCAGGGCCAGGGGAAGTTCCTGCAGCAGCCACTGCTCTTCCACCAGCTCTCCCGGGGCTCGTAGAGCCACCATTTCGGCAGGATCCAATCCCAGCAATGGAGACCTCTGGTCAACGCCCCCAGAATCCCACCTCAGCTGGACCTCCTAGATTGTATCCACTCTCCTGGTGAGTACTGATGGAAAGGGGGAAGAAAACACGGCAATTAGACAGACGCTGTGCTCCACCAAGGAACAGGGGGAACGAACCCCACTACAGATGTCCCTCAGAGAGCTACAACAGCCTCCAGTTCAGGACACACGGGACACTATCACCAGCCCCTGTAGCCTATTATTACCAGCCATTTTCCTCTATGGATATATTAAACTGGCAGAGACATGCTCCACCATACTCAGGGGAGCCACAAGCCATGATTAGACTAGTGGAGACTATTTTTTGAACCCACCGCCCTACATAGGATGACATAATCCAACTACTAGTCTCCCTCTTCAGCACTGAGGACAGACACAGGATCCTAACTGAGGCCAGAAAATGGTTAAGAGTAATGGCATCTGAGGGTACTGCAAACCCGCAGCAGTGGGCAGAACTAGCCACCCTCGATAAGAGGCCCAGTTGGGACTTTAACACAGAGGAAGGGAGGGGCCACCTGGAGAGATATTGGGCAGCTATTCTACAAGGTCCCAAGAGGGGTCTTGAAAAAGCTATGAGTATCACAAAACCCTCCAAAGTGATTAAAAGAGAAAGCAAATCACCCTCTGAGTTCTGCGAAAGATTGTGCGAGGCCTATAGACTTTATATGCCAATTGACCCAGCCAGAGGCTGCTGGGTCTTAGATGGTGAAATATGCAGCCTTTGTGTCTCTAGCCTACCCTGAAAATGTCAGATGGGGGGACACCAAGTGACTCATGAATTTTTATACATCCCTGAATGCCCAGTACTTGTTAGGAAGAGACTTGCTGTCAAAATTGGGGGCACAAGTGACCTTTCCCCCCATGAAAGACCCACTGTTCGAGTGGGCTCAACCACCTATTTACTCTTCCTCTCACTAACCCCTCAAGATGAATGGAGGTTGCGCAATTTCCCAGAAAGGAAACTGGACAGGCTAAACAGTCAAGAAAGAGAGTTAACTCAACAATTCCCTGAGGTCTGGGCAGAAGACACCGCCCCTCCCCACCCTTCTCCCCGCCAAGCCTCAGGCTTGCAAAACAAGTCCCACTGGTAATAGAACTCAAACAGGTACAATCACATCAGTACCCGTCTTGGGCCTGCCAGATCTTGCTAAGCCATTTACTCTTTTACGTGACTGAAAAGGACAAGGTGGCTATGGGAGTGTTGTCCCAGATTATGGGGACATGGGACAGACCAGTGATTTATCTCTAATAAGCTGGACAGTGTTGCCACTGGATGGCTGGGATGCTTATGGGCAGTTGCTGCAGTTACCTTACTGGTCTGGGAGGCAACCAAGCTCACTTTGGGCCAAGATTTGTTCATAAAAGTCCCACATGAGGTCAATACTCTCCTGTGAGGGGAACCCCATAAATGGCTGTCAACGTCCTGGATTACTTAATACCAGGGACTGTTATGTGAGAACCCCCATGTTACTGCTGAGCTTTATTTATCAGGCCCTGAATCTGGCCACTCTCTTTCTCATGGGAGAAGGTGGGCCCTCACATGATTGCAAGGAAATATGCCAGCAGACCTGACTTGAGAGACCAGCCAATCCTGGACCCAGATTTGGTCCTGTACACCAATGGCACCAGCCTGGTGAAACAAGGACAATGACTGTCGGGATATGCAGTAGTCATGGAAGAAACCATCGTTGAGGCTAGCTCTCTGCCATCACACTGTGGTCCGCTCAACAGGCTGAACTATATGCTCTAATCCAGGCCCTCCAGCTGTCAAACATTGACACAGACTCCAGGTATGCTTTTGCCACACTACAGGGCTCTGTATAAGGAGAGGCCTTTGACAGCTAGTGAAAAAGATATTAAAAATAAGGAAGAAATTAAGACCCTATTAGATGCTGCCTGGGAACCAGAAAGGGTTACAGCCATATACTGCTGAGGACGTCAAAAAGAGGATACCCCCCAGGCTCAGGGAACAGACTGGCAGATAAGACTGCTAAACATGCAGCCGAGGGCTTGGGGGTGACAAGTGAAGCTCCTATTAAAGCTTTCATATTGGTGGAGCTACCTGAGCTAACACTAGACTCTCCAAAATACACTGAAGCCTAAAACCAGCTAGCCAACGCAGAAGGGGCCATCAAGACTGAAAAGGGATGGTGGGAATTGCCAAGTGACAAATTATTGGTGCCAGCTGGCACCCACTCTGGTAAGCCAAACACACCAAGCGACCCATCTAGGCCATGATAAACTGGAAGAGCTAATTTGAAAATATTTCTTGGTTCCCTGCCTCTCTTCCCTATGCAGGACAAAATCTCAGAACTGCACTGCCTGCTCACAGGTCAATACTGCCTCTCGGCACAGACAGAAACCTCCAGGGATTCAGGTAAAAGGCACGCTGCCCTTTGAACACCTAGAAGTGGACTTCACTGAAATGAAACCTCAGCGACACTACCGTTACCTGCTGGTCATAGTATGTACGTTCTCGGGATGGGTAGAAGCTTTTCCTAGCCAGACTGAAAGAGCATCAGAAGTATCCCGGTGCCTGCTTAGGGAGATAGTTCCCAGTTTGGATTTCCTACCAGCATTGGATAGGACAATGGCCCGGCTTTCATAGCTGATTTAGCATAACAAGTAAGCAAAATTTTAAACATCAAGTGGAAATTACATATAGCATATAGGCCCCAGAGTTCTGGGATGGTGGAAGGAACCAACCAGACACTTAAAGAGACACTCTCCGAGTGGATCTTAGAGACTGACTGTTCCTGGGTGGACTTGTTTCCGATGGCTCTGCTCAGACTCAGGATGACCCCACAGTCCCATGGCTCTTCTTCATACAAAATTGTGTATGGGAGGCCCCCTCCCATAATAAAACAGGTGTCAACAAATCTGCCTCAGGTAAGGGGAGATGAGATTTCACAGCAGATGGAACAACTGGGTAAGGTAATAAATCAGGTAACTAAGTTTGTACAAGAAAGGGTACAAACCCTTCCTCCTTGGGCAACAGATTCACGAATTTGTGCCCAGGGATCAGGTGTGGTCAAGGACTGGAAACATGACTCCTTGGCCCCACATTGGAAGGGCCCATATACTGTTGTTCTAACCAGCCCTACTGCAGTTAAAGTTGCAGGTGTCATTCCCTGAATTCATCATATGAGGGTGAAGAGAGCATACCACGCAGACCTGGAGGACGCCGAGTGCACTACACAAAAGGACCCCACTGATCCCCGTGAAACCAAGATCATCTTAAAGAAGAAAAAGACATGAAGCTCTACAATCAACTGCTGCTACAAGGACTCGCTGGTATCATCTTAAGACTAACCATAGTTTCAGTACAAAGAGGGACCTGTGCTATAATTAACATTGAATGTTGTGTATATATTCCTGATCTGTCTGGCTATAGATCAGCCACCCTAGATGATATGAAAGGTCAGGTAAAAGTTATGTCTGATGATTATCTTCCTTTTTGGACTTTGGTCCTATCTTGGGTGAAGGGTGATTGGTGGAAAACTATATTTACCATTGTTATAGTTGACTTGTGTTGTTGGAAGAGGGTGTCTGCTATGACCAGTGTGTTCTCTTGGCAAAACTCTATTAGCCTTTGCCTTGCTTCATTCCATATTCCAAGGCCAAATTTGCCTGTTACTCAAGGTGTTTCTTGACTTCCTACTTTTGCATTCCAGTCCCCTCTAATGAAAAGGACATCTTTTCTGGGTGTTAGCTCTAAAAGATCTTGTAGGTCTTCACAGAACCTTTCAATTTCAGCTTCTTCAGTGTTACTGGTTGGGGCATAGGCTAGGATCACTGTGATATTGAATGGTTTGCCTTGGAAATGAACAGAGATCATTCTGTCGTTTTTGAGATTGCATCCAAATACTGTACTTCAGACTCTTTCGTTGACCATGAATGGCTACTCCATTTCTTCTGAGGGATTCCTGCCCACAATAGTAGATATAATGGTAATCTGAGTTAAATTCACTCATTCCAGTCCATTTTAGTTCACTGATTCTTAGAATGTTGACGTTCACTCTTGCCATCTCTTGTTTGACCACTTCCAATTTGCCTTGATTCATGGACCTAACGATCCAAGTTCCTATGCAATATTGCTCTTCATAGCAACAATGCAAGAAAAGACTCTACACATGGACATCACCAGATGGTCAACACTGAAATCAGATTGATTATATTCTTTGCAGCCAAAGATGGAGAAACTCTATACAGTCAGCAAAAACAAGCCTGGGAGCTGACTGTGGCTCATATCATGAACTCCTTATTGCCAAATTCAGACTTAAATTGAAGAAAGTAGGGAAAACCACTAGACCACTCAGGTATGACCTAAATCAAATCCCTTATGATTATACAGTGGAAGTGATAAATAGATTTAAGGGACTAGATCTGATAGACAGAGTGCCTGATGAACTGTAGACAGAGGTTCATGACATTGTACAGGAGACAGGGATCAAGACCATCCCCAAGAAAAAGAAATGCAAAAAAGCAAAATGGCTTCCTGGGGAGGCCTTACAAATAGCCAGGGAAAAGAAGAGAAGGCAAAGCAAAGGAGAAAAGGAAAGACATGCCCATCTGAATGCAGAGTTCCAAAGAATAGCAAGGAGAGGTAAGAAAGGCTTCCTCAGTGATCAATGCAAAGAAATAGAGGAAAACAACAGAATGGGAAAGACTAGAGATCTCNGCTTTTTAGGTCCTCTTCACTTTCTGCCATAAGGGTGGTGTCATCTGCATATCTGAGGTTATTGATATTTCTCCCAGCAACCTTGATTTCAGCTTGTGCTTCTTCCAGCCCAGCATTTCTCATGATGTACTCTGCATAGAAGTTAAATAAGCAGGGTGACAATATAGAACCTTAATGTAAGATGGGCTTGATAAAGGACAGAAATTGTATGAACCTAACAGAAGCAGAAGATATTAAGAAGAGGTGGCAAAAATACACAGAAGAACTGTATGAAAAAGATCTTCACGACCCAGATAATCATGATGGTGTGATCACTCACCTAGAGCCAGACATCCTGGAATGTGAAATCAAGTGGGCCTTAGAAAGCATCACTATGAACAAAGCTAGTGGAGGTGATGGAATCCCAGTGGAGCTATTTCAAATCCTGGAAGATGATGCTGTGAAAGTGCTGCACTCAATATGCCAGCAAATTTGGAAAACTCAGCAGTGGCCACAGGACTGGAAACAGTCAGTTTTCATTCCAATTCAAAAGAAAGGCAATGCCAAAGAATGCTCAAACTACCACACAATTGCATTCATCTCACATGCTAGTAAAGTAATGCTCAAAATTCTCCAAGCCAGTCTTCAGCAATACATGAACCGTGAACTTCCTGATGTTCAAGTTGGTTTTAGAAAAGGCAGAGGAACCAGAGATCAAATTGCCAATATCCGCTGGATCATGGAAAAAGCAAGAGAGTTCCAGCAGAAACATCTATTTCTACTTTATTGACTATGCCAAATCCTTTGACTGTGTGGATCACAATAAACTGTGGAAAATTCTGAAAGAGATGGGAATACCAGACCACCTGACCTGGCTCTTGAGAAACCAATATGCAGGTCAGGAAGCAACAGTTAGAACACCCTCCTCAACAGTTGTTATTAATATACTGTCTTTTTTATATCAGCCATATTCTTACAGGTGTGAGGTGATATCTCACTGTGGTATTAATTTGCATTTTCCTGATGATTGGTGACACTGATCACCAATGTGATTCTTTTAATGTATCTTTTGGTCATTTTTATGTCTTCTTTGGGAATATGTCTATTCAGTTTCTTTGCCCATTTTTCAATCAGATTGTCTTTCTTCACAATTAAGTTGTATGAGTTCTTTATATATTTTGAATGCTAAGCCCTTATCAGATACATGACTTACAAATATTTTCTCCCATTATTTAGGTTGTCTTTTGATTTTCTTGAAGTGCAGAAGCTTTTTAATTTGATATACATTTTAATTTAATTTGACTTTATTTTGTTTCTGTTGCCTTTGCTTTTGGTGTAAAATCAAAAAAATCATTGCCAAGAGAGAGGTTAAAGAGCTTATCCCTTACATTTTCTCCTAGGAGTTTTACAGTTTCAGATCTTTAAGTATTTAATTTAATGTAAATTGATTTTTGAGTATGATGTAAGATAAGAGTCTAGTTTCCTTTTTTTTTTTTTCTTTTTGCATGTGGTTATCCAGTTTTCCCAACGGTCTCTATCCTGTATTATTGATCCATGTGTTTGTTTTTAGGCCAAAACCATACTGTTTTGATCACTATAGCTTTGTAATATAGATTGAAATCAAGGGATATAATGCTTTTAGCTTTGTTCTTCTTTTTCAATATTGCTTTGTTCTTTTCAGAGTCTCTTGTAGTTCCATAGAAATTTAAGGATTTTTTTCTATCTTTAAAAACTTCATTGGATTTTGATAGAAATTTCATTAAATCTATAAATCACTTTGAGTAGAATGGACATTTTAAGAATATTACTTCTTCTAACTCATGAATATGGAAATTTCCATGAACATGGAAATTGCCTTCTTCAATGTATTTCATCAATGTATTTTAATTTTCAGTGAATAGATATTTTTCCCCCTTGGTTAAATTTATTTCTAATCACTTTATTGATGCAATCACAAATGGGATTATATCTTTAACTTTTCATTCCATTTGTTAGTGTATATATAAATGCAAGCTTTTTGTACACTGATTTCATATCCTAATAGTTGACAGAAATTGTTTATTAGTTTCAACAGTTTTGGGTGGAGCCTTTAGGCTTTTCTATATATAATATCATGGCATCTGCAAATAGAGACATATTTACTTATTTATTTCCAATTTGGAAGCTATTTATTTCTTTTTCTTGCCCAACTGCTCTGATTTGGACTTCCAGTATTATGTCATATAAACATATGGCAACATTAGGTATCTATCATAGTCTAGCTCCTGATCTTAAAGGAAAAACTTTCAGTTTTTTCACCATTGAGTAGGAAGTTAACTGTGGCTTATCATCAGTTCAGTTCATTTCAGTCACTCAGTTGCGTCCGACTCTTTGCGACCCCATGAATCGCAGCACGCCAGGCCTCCCTGTCCAACCTCATGTTTTGTCATATACGGTCTTTATTATTTTGAGATACATTTCCTCTGTGGAGAAGGAAATGGCAATCCATTCCAGTATTCATCCCTGGGAAATTTCATGGACTGGGGAGCCTAGTCAGCTGCAGCCCATGGGTTGCAAAGAGCTGGAGGTGACTGAACATTGACACCCACATTTCCTCTGTACCCAGTTTGTTGAGAGTTTTTATCATGAATGGATGTTGAATTTTGTCACATATTCTTTTTTAACCCTTTGTGATGACTACATAAATTTTATATGGTTAATCATTTTGTTAATGTTGTGTATCACATTTATTAATTTGTGTAAGCTGAGCCATCTTTGCATCCCTGAAATAAATCCTACTTCGGAGAAGGAAATGGTAACCCACTCCAGTGTTCTTGCCTGGAGGATCCCAGGGACAGAGAAGTTTAGTGGGCTGCCGTCTATGGGGTCGCACAGAGTTGGACACGACTGAAGCGACTTAGCAGCTTAGCAGCTTAGCAGCATGGTGTATGATCTTTTTAATGTATTGCCTGTATTTGATTCACTAATAATCTGTTGAGCAATTTTTTGCATCTATATTCATCCGTGATATCAGCCTGTGATTTCTCTTTTTTATTCTCTTTGTAGGATCCTTGTCTGACTTTGGTGTTAGGTGATGCTAGCCTTAAAAAATGAGTTTAAAAATGTTTCTGTTTTTTGGAAGAGTTTGAGAAGGACTAGTGTTAGTTCATCATCAAACATGTGGTAGAATTTACCAGTGAAGTCATATGGTCCTCAATTTTTCTTTGTTGAGGGATTTTTGATTCCAGATTCAATCCCTTTACTAGTAAATAGTCTATTCAGATTTTCTATTTCTTCACTTAAATTCATTTTTCTTTTCATATTGTCTCTAGTTTTTTAAACTGTAGTTGAATTAAAATATTATATTAGTTTCAGGTGTTTAGCATAGTGATTCAGCATTTCTAAAACTGCTGGGGGAGGGGGGAGATTAGGTGCGTTGGCCAAGTGTCTTCCCAGATGGTGCAGCTGTAAAGAATCTGCCTCCCAATGCAGGAAATGCAAAGAGACATTTGCTGGGTCAATTGCTGGGTCAGGAAGATGCTCTGGAGTAGGAAATGGCAACCCACTCCAGTATTCTTGCCTGGAAAATTTCATGGACAGAGGAGCCTGGCAGGCTACAGTCCATGGTGCCACAAAGAGTTGGACATGGCTGAGCAACTGCGCATACACACAAAGTCGCAGTTGTTTTTACATGTTTAACTGATTGAGAAAAAATCAAAAGGATAATGATATTTCATGACACAAGAAAATCCTACAAAATTTAGACTTTAGTGTCCATAAACAATTTTACTGAAATACAGCCATGCTCATTCATTTGCAAAATTATTCTCTGTGGCTAATTATCTGAGTTAAAATTATCTATGGCCCACAAAGCCTAAAATATTTACTATCTGGCTTTTTTTTTTTTTTTAATCTGGCCCTTTATAAAGAAAGGTTTTCCCACCCATGGGTTTAGGTAGATAAAATATAGGATGCCCAGTTAAATTTTTATGTCAGACAATAAATGATTTTGAGTATGTCTCAAATATTGCATGGAACATACATACTAAAATACAGTTTTTGTTCACCTGAGAGTCAACATTAATTGGAAATTCTGTATTTTTATTTGCAGATCTGATAATCCTACCTGGACTAGAATATAGTCATTTGCTCACAGTAAAGACTTATCAAGATCTCATTGATAGAGAAGAACAAGAGATACTGATGAAAAATCTACCATGGGGAATTCTAGCCTCTTCGAATTAAATATTTTGTGAATATTTTGGACACCATGACTTTCAATTTTAACTCAATGCAAAACTGCTTGGAGTGAGAAGAACAGTTTAAATAGCTACTGATTTAATAGATATAAATTTTATTGTACTAATGTTTAAAAAGATGCCTAGGTTGAAAAATCCCCCAATAAGAAGAATTCTTGCATTTACACTAAAATATTAGGGCTATGTTCTCTTAGGGCTATGTTCTCAGTACATGTTTTTAAGTGCATATGCTTGTAACCTTCCTATTGGTTTTTCATACTTTTCCTAGTCAATTCTGAACTTTAAAAAAAGGCATCAGCATTCAGAAACAAAATGCATGATATTTACATATCATGTAAGAGGTACACTTAAAAGAGCTCAACTCTCAAATAGCCTCCAGGAATACATTAAACCAAAGTCAAAGATCTGAAAAACCAACTTTGACTTCTTCTCCATTTCCCTGAGAGCCAGCCCTACACTTGCCTGGAGAGGCTGAAAAGAAATGTTCCCTTCAGCCGAACATGAGTAGGCCTGTGTAAGATACAGGTAAGTTCTCCATTACCGTCTGGGCCCTGGGCCATTAATATTTGATGCACTCCTCATCATCTCTGTTTGTGTAATTTGTCAATGCCCAACAGGTCCTCTGCCAGCCATGCATTAAAACTATTTTCAAAATATGTCATTGTCAGCCTTTGGCACATTCATTACTTATTAAGATAAGAGGCCCGAATGAGGCAAGCAGGAGGTGGCTTGCTTACTTAAACACACTTGACTTAACTGCAGGAGAATCAAGCAATCTAGAGGGTCACGGATGGAAAGGCTTGGTGGTCTCCATCCCCTCTTCACTGACTAAATGAAGAAACTGAGGCCCAGAATGGGGAAGGGACTTTGCCAACATCACACAGATGTTTTGTTCCAGAGCTCAAAATATAGCTCAAGTTCCTTAAGCTCGTGGTCCTGCCTGCCCCCACAATCATTAGTACATTCCTCTATGTACACAGATTTGAAAAAATAGACACAATTTCCCAGGTATTATCTCTTTGAATAGCAGAATTACCCACAGGGACAACTAAAACAGTATTTTCAAGGGGTATGGAATGCATACTCCTAACGCTACTGGAAAAGGTCAGTTTTCATTCCAATTCGGAAGAAAGGCAATGCCAAAGAATGCTCAAACTACCACACAATTGCACTCATCTCACATGCTAGTAAAGT
>SJYX01009577.1:94589-115622 GCA_006410675.1 Oreotragus oreotragus | reverse complement strand
CAGGCAAGAGTACTGGAGTGGGCTGCCCATGCATTGCTAGTGGGAAGATAAAAGCTACTGTGTAAAACAGTATGATGATTCCTCAGAAGGTTAAACATGGAATTGCTATATGAGCTTTATAAATCTAAGTGGTGAAAAATTCTTAATGTTGTTTTTAATTCATACTTTATTAGTAGTAAGTCTGAACAGTTTTTATAAGTTACATTATATGAAACACTGTCATGTTCTTTACATAGAGTATTATTTTTTTTGCCTAGGTCATTGGCCTTTCTCTAATTGATTTATAAGAGCACTCAAGTGAAAGCCAGTGCACACTCATAGAGTATTTGTATAGCAGAGTTAGGGGGTTTTGTCATGTAAAAGAGATTTCCTTTTGTTCCTGAGGGTTTTTTGTTTGTTTAAATCTGGAATAGGTAATGAATCAAAAACTTTTTTTTTGACATCTATGAAGATAGGCTTGTGGGGTTCTTCCTCCTGTGTTCTGTTAATATGGTGAATTATATTATTTTCTNTTTGTATAGCAGAGTTAGGGGGTTTTGTCATGTAAAAGAGATCTCCTTTTGTTCCTGAGGGTTTTTTGTTTGTTTAAATCTGGAATAGGTAATGAATCAAAAACTTTTTTTTTGACATCTATGAAGATAGGCTTGTGGGGTTCTTCCTCCTGTGTTCTGTTAATATGGTGAATTATATTATTTTCTATTCTATTATTGACACATCCTTAGTATCAGTTTAGGAACACCTTGGTAATGGGTGTACTGGTCTTTCAGTGTGCCCCTGGATTCCTTTTGTTTGCTTTGATATTCATGAGTAAGATACTGTAATTTTTCTTCTGTGCATGCAGTCTTTTGTCAGTTTTCGGTACCATGTTATGCTGGCTTTATAAAAAGAAATTGGCCAGCTTTCTTTCTTAATGCTATCGAAATAGCCATGGAATCATCTCTTCTTTGAAGATTTGGTAGAATTTACCTGTGAAACTCTCTGGTTGTGGTCATTTTCTGGAGTGTAGATCTTTTAATAATTTTCTCAAAATGTTGTTTGTTAATTAGTCTGTTGAGACTGTCTTGGTTTAGTTGAGGTCATTTATTTTCCAAATTACTTAGAATTGAGCAGAGTGGTTTGTCATAATTCTTTTAATTTTCCTTAGATCATTTTTTCCCCTTCCATTCTCATTTCTTTGCTTTAATTTAGCAATTCATTTTAAAGTAGTTTCATCTGTTCTGATATTCAGTATTTATATTATAATTTTCTAGATATTCTGTATTTTTTGTTTTATTTTGCAATTTGAAGTCAGGGTATTTTAATTTTTAATTTCATTGCACTGTGATGAGAAAGTATGATATTCTTTTTTGCTATTTAGAATTGATCGTTTTCTTAGCATCCCATTGTATATCAGTTAAACTATTTCATGGGGTCTTGAAAAGAAGTATATTATTTATTTTCAGAGTACAGTGTTCAACATGTATCAGTTACATCTACCTTAGTATGTAATTTAGGTCTTTAGTACATTTTTTAATGTACTGTTATTTATGGTAGTTTTGTTCTATGAAGTCAGTACAAACACTGAGTGAGTATTTAACTTACTGCTTCAAGAAGAAATACAAGAATAGGCTCTTGCCAGCCACTAGTTACAAAATCTTTGCTAACTGATTAATGCAGTACCTTTACCGTGTGTGTTTCTGTTTCAGGACACCTTATTCAGTATATGTCATTGATTCGTTAACATTGAACTTGTGGCCAATAGCCCTATAACTCATGCCTGAATGACGCTTATCTGACAAGTGTATTTCCTCCACAAGGCATGTCTTAGCTTCCTGCACTTAGGAACAGTAAACAATACTTCAGCAGTACAACAGGGGCCATTTTAAAAGTAAAATCACCATCCAAAAGCACAAAATTGTGAACAACATGGCATTACATGTTTTCCAAAAAGGACACACATTTACAAGTATGAGAGCTGAAACCAGAAGGCTGAGTGTCACATTGTTTGACATCATCTGGGAATGTGTGTTTCGGGAAATTAAAAATTTTCACCACTCTGCACATGCCCATAAATGACCACAAAAACATCAGGAGTATTGTTTGGGGCTTACAAAAACATTTTGGCAAGTAGGTGAATTTGCATATATGGGATGTGAAAACTGTGAGGATTGGCCATACTTTATCTGGGACAAGAAAGATGAATTGAAATCTTTACAGTTTTTTTCTTTATGTTTTTTGTTGTATTCCCTGAAGTTTTTTTTGAGCTGTAATGCCATGTTGAGTGCTTGTAGTGAGTTAGCTGTTCCAGTCCAGCAAGTGCCTCATCGTGAAGCTTGGTTCCCTCCCACCACCACTTCACTCCTGCTTCTGCCCTGCCTGCTTTGTTCTCATCTCCTCAGTTAGCCCTGTCTGTTCATAGCTGCCTGTTTTTAGACCCAGAACTTGTCATTCTAATCAAGAGAGACCGTTGTCATGGTCTTTTGGGAGGGAAAGATCAATTTTGGAGCTCTCTACACTGTCTGAAATTCTTCAACCTTCTCCCTTAGCCAGGCCAGATATTCACTCTCCTACCCATTAACTCTTCCTCCTAGGCTTTGTGTTTTGTAGGTAGAGCATTTTTCTAATTTAATTGAAAACATTAAAAAAATTTTTGTTCTTCTTGTTACATTTTGATNAAGTATTCTTACCTGGAGAATCCCGTAGACAGAGGAAACTGGAGGGCTACAGTCCATGGGGTTGCAAAGAGTCGAACATGACTGAGCAACTAACACTTTCACTATCTCTCAGTCACTCTCATATCCTTCTAGGCTCAGGATGCCCTTTCTCCAGCTCTCCAGTTTTCACTGTGCTGTGTCTCACCTTCCATATGGCCTGTGAGTATCCTGATTCCTCGCTTCTCTGTCTCTCTCCCTCCCTCACCCAGAATATGGAGGGAATATACCGGGACAGGAAGGCACCACTGAGCTGATTTCTGTGAGACTAGAAATGAAGCCTTTACTTCCAGGGACCCTGGGGTCAGAAGGCCAATAGTCTGAGGTTCCTGCATGCTCCTGGGCGCCACCTACCTTCCTTTTCCTCTCTTTCTCTAGATCGTCATTATCTGGTTCAGTCTTCTGCAATCAGAATGTGGGGAGAAAACATGAGTGAGGACCATGGACTCTGTGCCAAGTTCCCAAAGCCCCAGCTCCCTGTTCTTTTCCAGGGTCCTTGAAGTCATCTAGTGCTTCTCTCAGCCATGGGGCAACTCCCCACCCTTGGGGAAGGGAGTGTCTAAGTCTTACAGAGCATTTACTGCCCATGGTTTTGGGTCAGTGGTTCAGGTGTTCATATCCCTCTCTGGTCGCTGCTCCATTGGTCTTGGCAGAGGCAGGGAGGATGGTAGATGAGGAGATAGCCATGATGTCACAAGGGCAACTATGACCCAAGGACCATGTTGCCTTCTCCAGGCTCAAACTTGTTGGATAAAGTGGAAACACTTGCATTTCCCTCCTACTAGGGATGCATCAGGGTCTTTGGTAGAACCACATCCCCTGAGAGTATGTCTTGTCCCAAGAATGATCTCTGGTTTGGTCCACCAAGATCATCCTGTCCTCAGCTACTGAGCAGAGCAGCTCCCATAAGGCAGAGGAAGGTGCATAGGCTCAGGCTGCTCTCCACACCCTCCCATTTTCTCTGCAGTGGTGCCCTTCTTCAGCAGGTGAGAAAGTCCCTCCTCTAATGGGGAAGAGTGTGGGTATGGATGGTGAGCAGAAGGGGCCAAGGAAGGTTTGGGATGGAGGCACCTCAGTCAATTTCTGTTCCCTCTCTCCAGCTTCTGTCCTTCTGTTGAGCTGCACTTAGCAGGCCAGTGTTACATTCCTTATAACAAAAGAAGCCCTTTCATCCTGCCTGAAATACAGTGGGCAGGAGGAATTTCCCAAACGATCATTACCTAGGAGGCAGGTAATATCTCAGACTCCTCCCATAGTGGCAGTGGTCATCTAAGGTTAATTAGGTATTCAGGCTTGCTTCAAAAGCCATCAGTCTTCTGACTGTCTCCACAGTCACTTCCCAGCCATGTTCACACTCTCTCCCCAGATCTCAGTTAACAGGCTGACATGGCCTCTTCATTTCAAAGCATTATCTATCAGCTTTCCACCAAAGAAGATGATTTAGTTTTTCTGCCCCATTCCAAACAACCCCACATTTTCCTCCCCTCATTTTCCCTGTGAGGTTATTTGCAACTTAGGTCTGATCATGACTTAGCGTTTACATTACCATTACTTTAAATACTTACACAAAAGAGTGCTACTGACAGCCATACCATGAAGTACACTCTTGATTCCCTTTCTCTTCCCACGCAGCTTCATATAAACTCTTTTTATTATGAAAATGTTTATATATATATATATAATTTGATAACAGTGTCTCTATATGTACTCATGACCCAGAATAATCTGTTTTTATCCTCTGAATTAATTTCTAAGTGACCTCCTAGGATTATCTACAACAGACAATGCCCCAAGGAGCATCTTCCTATTGCTCAGCAGCTGTGGTAGGCCTTCTCCAGGGTTACACACAGGGTGACTTGCTGAGTCATAGAACAGGGGGCTCCTCCACACCACAGAATCCTGACAAACTGCTCTCCACAGTGGCAGACCCAACCTAACTTCTGTCAACCACTAATTTTTCTTAAACTGAAAGGTGCAAAGTGGTGTCGCCTTGCTGTTTCACTTTGCATTTCTCTGACTAGAGACTTGTGTGAGACAGTCTGTGAGACTTCTGTGAGACACAGTGTGACTCAAGGGTAAGTATCTGGGTTCTAGTCTTGATATAGATTCTTTCTGGCGGTGTGAACTTGAGGCAGGAGATAGGTGGGCTCCAGGCTGAGCAGCTGAAGTTTGTCCCCTGTGGACAGATACTCCCAGGATGAAGATAATAGCAGGAACAAGAGAGGAGCTGAGCCCTGCCTAGACAAAAGATAAAGAGACCACATATTTCTCATTCTCGAGGTCAAAAAGATCTTTCTGACTACACATGAGCAGAAAGGTCAGAAAGGGAGGAGGCACCACCCCATAGTAGATGATGTCAACCTATCCTTGGCCTCTTCACTAGAATCCATCTTGGCTAAGAGATGCATGCACACCCTTGGGAGGACCCTGAGTTAAACCAAATACAGACTCAGAGTCAGGAAAGGGCAAGATGACTGGCTAGAAGAAACCTGTAAGAAATGCCCCATATAAGTGATTCCAACTACCATGAGGATAGGACTCTTTCTGAGCCCGCCCATGTGATTCAATTCATTTGTACTTTTTCCTTCTAATAAACATTTTACTTGTTTTAATACCTTCTGTGGAAATTTCTTCATGGAAATTCACCTTCTACAAAGCCGACAGGCCAGGGCCTTGTCACTGGCCACTAGCTTTAAATACTTACACAAATCTTATTAGTCAGATCATAGAGCAATCCTCTATTTTTTCAATATTTTCTACATTATCTTCCAACTCTGTCTTTCCTGTGTTACTTTTGAGAAGACTTTTTCCATTTTTTTAAGAGTCGACTTTCAGGCGCTCTTTCCTGTTCTCTGAATATTCTTTAAGTGGCACACCATTCTTTTTTTAAAATTAATTTTAATTGGAGGCTAATTACTTTGCAATATTGTGGTGGCTTTTTGCCATACATTGACATGAATCAGCCATGGGTATACATGTGTCCCACCATCCTGAACCCCCTGCCATCTCCCTTTCCACCCCATCCCTCTGGGCTGTCCCAGAGCACTAGCTTTGTGCTCTGCTTCATGCATCTAACTTGCACTGGTCATCTGTTTTACATACGATAATATACATGTTGCAATGCTTTTCTCTCATATCGTCCCACTCTTACCTTCTCCCATATGGTCCAAAAGTCTGTTCTTTACATTTGTGTCTCTTTTGCTGTCTTGCATATAGGGTCGTTGTTCCCATCTTTCTAAATTCCATATATATGCATTAATATACTGTATTAGTGTTTCTCTCTCTGGCTTGCTTCACTCTGTATAACAGGGTCCAGTTTCATCCACCCCATTAGAACTGACTCAAGTGCATTCTTTTTTTATAGCTGAGTAATATTCCATTGTGTATATGTACCACAACTTCTTCCTTACCCATTCATCTGCCAATGGGCATCTAGGTTGCTTTCATGTCCTACCTATTGTAAACAGTGCTGTGATGAACATTGGGGTACATGTGTCTTTTTCAATTATGGTTTCCTTGCTGTTATGCCCAGCAGTGGAATTACTGGGTCATATGGCAGTTCTATTTCCAGTTTTTTAAGGAATTTCCACACTGTTTCCATAGTGGCTATGCTAGTTTGCATTCCCACCAACAGTTTAAGAAGGTTTCCTTTTCTCCACACCCTCTCCAGCATTTATTGTTTGTAGACTTTTTGATGGAAGCCATTCTGACCAGTGTGAGATGGTACCTCATTGTGGTTTTGATTTCCATTTCTCTGATAATGAGTGATGAAGATCTTTCCATGTGTTTGTTAGTCATCTGTATGTCTTCTTTGGAGAAATGTCTGTTTAGTTCTTTGGCCCATTTTTTGATTGGGTCGTTTGTTTTTATGGTATTGAGCTACATGAGCTGCTTATATATTTTAGAAATTAATTCTTTGCCAGTTGCTTTATTTGCTATTATTTTCTCGCATTCTGAAGGCTGCCACATCATTCTTATTTCACTGATTTATCATCTCTTATCAGTCTATAAAACTATAGCTGTTAGCTTGAGCTTTTTTTTTTTAACCTTTTTCTTCTGTTCCCAGTATTGGCTCTATTTCTTTTAAGCCCTTTTTCCTGTTTGTGTTTATGTCTTAGTCTTTCATGTGAGCAGCCTTATGAAAATATCAATGATTTATGTTAAGTTGCCTATTTACGTATAACAAGAGAATGCTACTCAGTGTCCATGGTGGGGCTTAGGATGCCATTCAGTAAGGGCTGATAAGGCGGAGTTGGGTTTCATTTCAAACATCAGTAATCATTTGTTTTATTCTTTGGAGCCTGTGGTAGATTGCATTAGAGGCCTTATATTCACACCTTTTGCTATGGGACTTTGAAGTTTCTTTGCATAAGGGAATGGAATCTGTCCTCCTGTGTGTTGGGTCTGGCTCTGTGACTTGCTTTGGCCAGTAGAATAAAGGCAGCATGACATGAAAGTTTGACTTTGGCTTTGAAAGGTTTTGCCAATTAATGTTTGCTATTTCACATTTTTGCCATTGCCAAGACAAGGAAATCCCTAGGTAGCTTGCTGGTATGAGGAGAAGGATGAGAAATGTGGAGCAGAGTTTCCCCAGTCAAACCACCCCAGTTGAATGCAGCCTAGGTCAACATGCTTTACTGTGGCATGCAACTAAGGCTTGTGGCAGTTTGCTATTCATAAGCAACAATAATGGACTTATTCCCCAGAGAAGAATCCCAAACTTTGAGTCAGAGAGTAGGAAATGAAAGTTGACTGCAGGCCTTTAGGTAGCTGAGTTGGCATAGACGGCTTGAGGCTTCACTATTCAGCCTACACACTTCCAATCAATCCCTCCATGATAGTATGGCACTTCACCTCTGCCTTCAGCAATGCGTGAAATCCTTGAGTCTGGGTGTTCTTTGCTTTAAATTATCCAGAAAATAAAACTCTCTCCTGCTAGGGCAGAAGAGGGGCTATCACCCAATGATACACATGGAGGGGAATGGCATGAAGGGGAAACTCTATAAATCCTTGAATAAATGTTTAATCTTCACCTTAAACTCTTAACAGCTGGTGCCTCAACTTCACAATATTATTACAAGTTTATAATGCATTTTATGTGATTGATCATTTTCCCAGTCTCTTTTTCTGTGGATATTTATTTATTCTTCAAAATGATACTTTTTCCTCAGTTTGGTAATTTCCCCAAAACTTCTAATGAGATTTTTACTGGAACTGAGGTTAATTTACAGATTAACTTAGAGATAATTGACAACTTTACAACTCTAAGTCATCTTATCAATGACTGTTACTTTTCCTATTTTAGATTTTCTTTTATATCCTTCTGAGCTGTGCACAAAAGCAGCATATGTAAATTCAAGGATATGCCCTTAAAGAGAAGTAGCATGCCTTTCTCCTTCTCTTTCATCTCTATTGGCTAGATTGCACATCTAATTATTGATCTTGAAGCTGTCATTTTGGATCATGAAGTGACCTGGGGATGAGAGGCCATATATAGCACAGTAACAGATTGTAAGAGGAAAAGATTTCTTACCCTGTGAGTACCGTACCAGACTTGGAACACCTGTCTGTAAACTTAAACCTCTTTTTATTTAAACCACTGTTACTTTAGTTCTGCTTTCATCTACAGCCACGACATAGTTAAACTCTACCCCAGTGATATGGATAATGGAGTTTCCTAAAATAGTAGTCACAGCATCACCTGGAAACTTGTTAGAAACACTCATTCTTGGGAACATGATATGATGAATCAGAAATGATGGGTTGGGCCCAACAATCTGCTTTAATGAGACCCTCCATGTCATTGGGACCATTGGTAAAGTTTGGAAAACACTGCACTATTTCCTGTAGATCCAGCATACATAATAGGATCTCTTCATGATAAGACTGCCCACTTTCTTTAGGAGGTAGAGCTCAGAGGTTATTCTTGAGTGAAGGTGGACATACACATGCTTTGCCTAACTGGAATACAGGGCAAGAGAAGGACCTGACCAGTTCATCTATTCCTCATGCAGTTGTTTCAGGAATGGATGATGATTGCCTATGGCTTTGTTCTGCTGACCAGTTGAACTAGGCAAAGGATAAAATTCCACATCTGGCTCTCAGGTGACCAATCCATGATTAGATTCTCACTCAGACCATTCAAATTCTAGATGAGGCAACAAGAGCAAAGCACTGAGATGGGAGGGTGCTGGGTTTATTTGATATTAACAGAGCCACCAGGGAAGGTACTGAGAGAGTGAAAAGGCCAAGGCCAGGCTGTGTGGGCTTCTGTTGTCCCCAGGTGTGTGGGTGGGGGGGGACTTTGGGAATTGGTCTAAATTGAATGGAAATGCTCTTGGATTGACAGAAATAACACTGTTAAAATGGCCATGCTACCCAAAGAAAACCACAGATTTAATGGATTCTTTATGGAACTGAGCCACCAGGGAAGCCCAGATTTAACTTACCCAAGTAATTTTTCACAGAACTGGAATAAATAATCCTAAAATTTATATGGAACCATAAAAGACAGAATAAATCCTGAGGAAAAAGAACAAAGCAGGAAGCATAACCCTGCCAGACCTCAGATAATCCAAACAACATGGTATTGACACAAAAACAGACTTACGGATCAAGAGAACCAAACAGATAGCCCATGATCAATTAATCACCTATGGTCAATTAATCTTCAACAAAGGAGGTGAGAATACATAATGGGGAAAAGACAGTCTCTTCAGCAAGTGCTGTTGGGAAGTTGTACACCCCCATGTAAATTAATGAAGTTAGAATACACCCTCTCACCTACACACACACAGAAACCTACAAATGGCTTAAAGACTTAAATATAAGACAAGATACCACAAAACTCCTAGAATGGAATATAGGCAAAATATTCTCCAACATAAATCATCAATGTTTTCTTCAGTCAGTCTCCTAAGGCAACAGAAGTAAAAGCAAAAATAAACAAAAGAGACCTAATCGTCTACAAGCTTTTGCACAGCAAAGGAAACCACTGACAAAATGAAAACTGAAAACTATAGACCACACTATGAAGGAGTTTCCCTGGAGTTGGCTGACTTAGCAGCCCTGCAACCCCGTCTCTCCTACTCACGGCAGCCACTACTAATTAATCACAGACTCCACCCATCCAGTCCCCGTCTCTTAGAATCCTCCTTCATATGGGACCCCAGATAACCTCAGAGCTGACCTGTGAGATACCCAATATCTGCCATCATTTACTTTGACCCTTCACTGGGACAAGACCTCCTGAAGCTTGTCTGACAGAGACCTTGGGACACAGTGTTGGAGCCGACCTGATCAGTTCTTTATTGGGAAGGGGATGCAGTCCGTAATCCGACAGATGTGTGATCCCAGAAAGATTTCAAGCTCAAGTCCTAGCTGGCTTTCTGTGAGTTCATAGCTGCCCCTAAAAACGCCACGGGTATGGCAATTATGCCAGCGCCAGTAGACTTGGATGATGCGGACAGCCTGGAGCAAACGGCAGTAACGAACGCGGACGCGCCACATGCGAACCCAGGACTGTAGCCTGACCACTGCCCATTTCTCCCGAGCATAATGCTGCAGCACAGTCCGTCGTTTCTTCTCTAGCAGCTCTGCCAGTTTCTGTTTCCACCAGTATTGAATAACACGTGCTCTGAGAGCCGCATGCAGTAGTGTCCTGCGCACCAGGGTGCCCCGCCACCAGGCCTGGATTTTTATTGCTTGCAGTTCATTGCTTAAAACCACCTTTTCAGGTGGTTTTGGCTTTTTCACCTGGGGCGGAGGCTACAAGGAAAAAGAAAGGACACTCAGAAAATGTTCCCAACCCACCTCAGCCCTGGCATGAGCTAGGAAGGGGTCTTGACACTTCGTCAACAATGGTCAATTCCCCAGCAGTTCCTGAGCACTGGGCAGGCCACTGGCTGGAGCCAGAAGACCAGACAGGTACCCTGTCTCCACCACTATTGATTAACAGACACATCACAGCTGAACATGGAGTCTCACAGTCCTCATATGTTGCTTGGGGGCACACCTGCCCTAGCTGTCACCTGGTTCCTTGGGCTTGTTTGGCCAGTTTAGAACAAGAACACCACCATCTATGGGTCAATGGGTTATTCTGTTGCACCTCGGGCCTGATACCTACCTGGGAAGCCTATCACTTCGCTTCAGACCGCATTCACAGGCTGGAGAAGGGGCATCCTTTGCTCTCCTTTCATGCCTGACACCAGCTCCAGTGCACAACCTGCTGGCTTCTCTGTCAAATCACGGGATTAGATGTTTGCCTGTCCCGCACAGTCTGGAGCCCTGCTCATTTATTCCTTTCACTTCTTTTGGTTCTCACATCTTGAACTTCAGTTAACTCATATATATGCACTCATGTAAACACACACGCACTCCCACACAACTCTAGACTTGGGTTTCTAACACCCAGTTGTGGATGTGACTGGCAATGGAAGTAAAGTCTGATGCTGTAAAGAACAATATTGCATAGGAACCTGGAATGTTAGGTCCATGAATCAAGGAAAATTGAAAGTGATCAAACAGGAGAGATGGCAAGAGTGAACATGGATCGACATTATAGGAATCAGTGAACTAAAATGGACTGGAACGTGCAAATTTAATTCAGATGACCATTATATCTATTGTGGGCAAGAATCCCTTAGAAGAAATGGAGTAGCCCTCATAGTTAACAAAAGAGTCCAAAATGCAGTACTTGGATGCAATCTCAAAAATGACAGAATGATCTCTGTTCATTTCCAAGGCAAACCATTCAATATCACAGTAATCCAAGTCTATGCCTCAACCACTAATGCCAATGAAGCTGAAGTTGAACGGTTCTATGATGACCTACAAGATCTTCTAGAACTAACACCCCCAAAAGATGTCCTTTTCATCATAGGGGACCGGAATGCAAAAGTAGGAAGTCAAGAGATACTGGAGTAAAAGGCAACTTTGACTTTGGAGCACAAAATGAAGCAGGGCAAAGGTTAACAGAATTTTGCCAAGAAAAAGCACTGGTCATAGCAAACGCCCTGTTCCAACAGCACATGAGAAGACTCTACACATGACTATCACCAGATGGTCAATACAGAAATCAGACTGAGAAGTGAAAGGCAAAGGAGAAAAGGAAAGAGATATCCATATGAATTCAGAGTTCCAAAGAACAGCAAGGAGAGATAAGAAAGCCTTCCTCAGGGATCAGTGCAAAGAAATAGAGGAAAACAATAGAATATGAAAGACTAGAGAGCTCTTCAAGAAAATTAGAGATACCAAGGGAACATTTCATGCAAAGATGGGCTCAATAAAGGACAGAAATGGTAGGGACCTAACAGAAGCAGAAGATATTAAGAGGTGACAAGAATACACAGAAGACCTATACAAAAAAGATCTTCATGACCCAGATAACCACGATGGTGTGATCACTCACCTACAGCCAGACATCCTGGAATCCAAAGTCAGGTGGGCCTTAGGAAGCATCACTAGGAACAAAGCTAGTGGAGATGATGGAATATCAGCTGAGCTATTTCAAGTCCTAAAAGATGATGCTATGAAACTGCTGCACTCAATATGCCAGCAAATTTGGAAAACTCAGCAGTGGCCACAGGACTGGAAATGGTCAGTTTTCATTCTAATTCCAAAGAAGGGCAATGTCAAAGAATGTTCAACTACCCCACAATTGCACTCATCTCACACGCTAGCAAAGTAATGCTCAAAATTCTCCAAGCCAGGTTTCAACAGTACATGAACCAAGAATTTCCATATGTTAAAGCTGGATTTAGAAAAGGCAGAGGAACCAGAGATCAAATTGCCAACATCTGTTTGATCATACAAAAAGCAAGAGAATCCCAGAAAAACAACTATTTCTGCTTTATTGACTATGCCAAAGCCTTTGACTGTGTGGATCATAACTGTGGAACATTCTTAAAGAGATGGGAATACCAGACCACCTTGCTTGCCTCCTGAGAAATTTTTATGCAGGTCAAGAAGCAACCGCTAGAACCAGACACAAACAACAGACTGGTTCCAAATTGGGAAATGATTACACGAAGGCTGTATATTGTCACCCTGCTATTTAACTTCCATGCAGAGTACATCATGTGAAATGCTGGGCTGGATAAAGCATAAGTTGGAATCAAGATTGCCAGGAAAATATCAAAAACCTCAGATATGCAGATGACACCACCGTAATGACAGAAAGCAAAGAGGAACTGAAGAGCCTCTGATGAAAGTGGAAGAAGAGAGTGAAAAAGCTGACTTAAAACTCAACCTTCAGAAAACTAAGATCATGGCATCTAGTCCCATCACTTCACGGGAAATAGATGGGGAAACAGTGGAAACAGAGACAGACTTAATTTTCTTGGGCTCCAAAATCACTGCAGATAGTGACTGCAGCCATGAAATTAGAAGACGCTTGCTCCAAAGAAAAGCTATGACTGATCTAGACAGCATATTAAAAAGCAGACATTACTTTGCTGACAAAGGTCCTTCTAGTCAAAGCTATGCTTTTCCCAGTAGTCATGTATGGACATAAGAAGGAAAGTGAAAGTTGCTCAGTCATGTCTGACTCTTTGTGACCCCATGGATTATTTAATCCATGGAATTCTCCAGGCCAGAATACTGGAATGGGTAGCCTTTCCCTTCTCCAGGGGGTCTTCCCAACCCAGGGATCAAATCCAGGTTTCCCGCATCACAGGCAGATTCTTTACCAGCTGTGCGTGACAGATTCCCTGATCATCCCATGCTATGGGCCACAGAGAAAGACAACTGTCACCCCTGGGTGACTTTAGTTAGATACATTGCAGGTTTGGGTCCCCTTCAACTTTGAGAACCTCTATTGGCCTACCTGTTCTGGAGGTGATTCAGGTTTTTTGTTCCCCTCTTCCTCCCTTGCTTCATGTAGTAATGTGGTTTCATCAACGTTTTCTATTACAATTTGACAAACGTGGCCCTCCTTCTGTAATCAGAGTTTAGAGGGGAAAGATAAGAGTAGGTTGCTCTCTGTAAATTCGGTTCTGAGTCTACCACATGCCCAACCTCTTGCCTTGCCCAGAGACCCTACATGTAGGACTTGTATCCTTAACAACTGTGAAATCCACCTTTCCCTGCCTGCAACTTCGTGTAGACTGGCACTCTCTCTTACACAAAATCGAATGCCCATGACTTGGAAATAGATGGTTCAAATCTCTCAGGTCTGCGGTCCCTTAAATTTCCCATAGTTAGGAGTTAGATGGTTCCATTGCTCTCAGGTCTGTACTCTTCCAGCCACATCTCAGGCTGGAAGAAGGGAAGTCAGGAATGATGTCATAAGGGCCCCTATGACTCAGGCATCAAAATGGTTCCCAACCATTGAGCCCTTTTTGTGAAAACATGTAAGTTCTGTCCATGCTTAATGCTATAAATGGCCAAAATGGCAGAAGACTGAAAATATTGGCCCACTGGTGCACAAAGCTGTACAAAGTTCATCATTTCATGCCCGTTGATAAAAAATATACATTTGAGACAATTTAAATATTCATCAACAGGGAATTCAATTGCATGGATTTCAGTTCAATCAAACAATGGAAGCAAATAATATACAGAAAGAATGAGTTTGGAGCAAAATCTTAAGTGTTTTACAAAAGATGTACTATGACTAAGAAGTACATGAAATGATGCCCAGTATCATTATTCATGATGGAAATAAATTTAGAACCACAATGAGATATTTTTTAGACACTCTAGAGAATGGCTAAAGTAAAAGACTGCTGCTGCTGCTGCTAAGTCGCTTCAGTCAGGTCTGACTCTGTGCAACCCAATAGATGGCAGCCCACCAGGCTCCTCCGTCCCTGGGATTCTTCAGGCAAGAACACTGGAGTGAGTTGCCATTTCCTTCTCCAATGCGTGAAAGTGAAGTTGCTCAGTTGTGTCCAAAAGTGAAAGTGACAATCAAATATTGATGAGAATGTACAGTAGTTGAATCTCTTATATACAGTTGATGGTTATGTATAAAACAGTATAAATACTATGGAAAATGGTTTGGTAGTTTCTAATATATTTAAACATATCTCCACTCTATAACTCAGCAATTCCACTCCCAAGTATTTACACAAGAAAAATGAAAACATGTTTTCTACAAAAGATTTGTGCAAGAATGTTCATAGCAAGTTTATTCAAATAGGTCAAAATTGGAAACAATTGAAATGTTTACCAAAACTGACTAGAGAAAGCAACTTTAGTATATTTATATAATGAAATACACAGTGTTAAAAGTGAACAAATCACTGAAACACACAATAACATAGGTGAATCTAAAAAACATGCTAAATGAAAGAAGCCAGACAAACTATTTACAGGATGATTCATTTATTCAAAATTTTAAAATAACCAAACTTAAACTATAGGTGAAATGATTCCAAATAAAGATTATACCTAGAGTCATTAGATGTATTGCTTGCCAGCAACACACACACACACACACACACACATGGAAAAACCATAGCCTTGACTAGGCGGACCTTAGTCAGCAAAGTAATGTCTCTGCTTGAGACTGGAAGACTTAAGAACGATTTCACGTACTCCCTCTTTTATAGACGAGGGAATTGAACTGAATATTTTGCCTTAGGTTGATAAAACCACTGATCGTACTAATTTATGAGACAATTGCTAATTGTCTGCAACTATAATTACTAATATTTAGGAGACAATTACTGGATGCCTGTCAACAGCTCAGTGGAAAGTGAAAGTGTTAGTTGCTCAGTCATGTCTGACTCTTTGCTACCCCATGGCCTATTTATATATATAGCTCGCCAGATTCTTCTGTCCACGGGATTTCCCAGGCAAGAATACTTGAGTGGGTAGCCATTTCTCCAGGGGATCTTCCTGACCTAGTGATCAAACCCGGGTCTCCTGCTTTGCAGGCATACTCTTTAGCATCTGCTTAGTAGGGTTGGTACTTAAATTTTCTTTGTGTTACAGAAAAGAGAACCAAGGCTTTGAAAAGATAGGCAGTTTATCTAAGGTCTCACAGCTGGTAAATTCTGGAGCTTGAATTGATCCCCCACATTCTCTGGCCTTAAGGACAAGTAGTTAAGCATTATACTAGTTTCCAAAGTGAGATAAAATTTGAGCTTGAGCTAATTGGTTGATTGAGCTAATTGGTTCTCAGTAGTCTTTGCATTATACAGAATAGCCTGTTAATCAACCCAAACATGGAGTAAGCCACCTCAGAAGGAAATGACCTGTGAGTCAATCAGAGGAAGTTTTTCAGTATTTTTTGGATGACAGATGACTTTGGAGATAAGATAAAGACATCAGATCTATTAAATGATTCTTAAAGAAGTTTTGCTGCTATGTTTTTATTCAAGAATTATTCAATATTTTCATAGAGCCAGCTGAAATCCACTTGACTTCATAAGTATATTGTCTCTGTTACCATTTAGAAAATGGCATCTAGAAAGATACTGAGACATTCTTAGCAGGTCTAAAATAAAAGCAGAGAAGGGGAAAGGAAGTGAAAAAAAAAAAGCACTATAAAGAATCTGGGCTGAGTTCAACATATGAAAAGTTCTGTGACTTTAGATAAGTCACTCACTCTCCTAGTCTGTTCACATGTAAATTGGGACTAATCTTGCCAAATTGGATTATCCTGAAGATTAAAAGCAAAAAACCTGGGAATTCACTGGCGGTCCACTGGTTAGGACACTCCTGACGGCCCAGGTTCAATCCATGGTTGGGGAAGTAAGATCCTGCAAGCCAGATGATAGGGTGCCCCCCCAAACCCCCAAAGGCTGGCACATAGTAGGCTTTTGTGAAATGTTAAAAAAGAGAGAGCTATTATTGAAAAAAAGAGGGAGTTAGGAAAGGAACAAGAATAAAATATGAACACTTCCTTGTTAAGCCACCAAAATTTGGTTAATGTGCAACACAGAGGCATGGACGTTGTAAATTACCTGCCTTTACCTGAGCCCAGACTGAGTTTTGTTATCATGGCTTTGTTAAGTTTTTTGTTTGTTTGCTCATTTTTTAAATTAATTTTTTACTTTTGGCTGCACTGGGGCTTCATTGCCATGCACCGGCTTTTTCAGTTGCAGTGAGCAGACTTCTTCAGGTGGCTTTTCTTGTTGCAGAGGACAGGCTCTAGGGCCTGTAGGCTCAGAAATTGTGGTGCATGGGTTTAGTTGCTCCATGGCATGTGGGATCTTCCTGGATCAGGGATGAAACCTGCATTCCCTGCATTGGCAGGCAAATTCTTAACTACTGGACCATCAGAAAAGTCCAGGCGTTATTGTTTTTATGTGAAGATTTCCCTGACACCAGTGGACAGAATTAATCACTCAAACAGTCTTCATGTTTCTGCTGTTCTTGTTAAGACATCAGCTGTTAGTTTATCTTGTTGCTTTTCTTTTAAAGTAATACATTTTTCCTCCAGCTAGCTGTCTTTGGTGGTCCCCACTTTCACTGTGATGAATCTAGATGTTCAATTCTTTTTTTATCCTACTTAGAATTTATTCAGCTTCATGAAACTGTGAATTGGTGTGTTTTATCACTTCTAGTAATCCTTTGCCGTTATCCCTTCAGATACTACCTCTATTCTGTTCTTATTCTTCTAAGATTTCAATTAAATAAATATAACCTATTTACTCTGTCCTCCCACTGAGGAGTAGTACTAACTTCCCAGAATAATTAAAAGTATTAACTGAACTATGCATATCCATTACTGAGCATAGCACTTGATAAGAATCCAATCAATGATTGCTGTTGTTATTAATAGTATTAGTGGCACTGTTTACAATAAACTTATGGAAATGGATCTTCCATAAATTAGTCTAAATTTGTCTTTTATACAGTTGATTTGGCTCAATGGTTTTACATTTAACTGGTTACATCCAACATTGGGCCTTTTTTGAAAAATAAAACTGACATTTTAATACAGTCTGTGACATAATAACCATGGAGTACTAGCTATAGTTGCTGTAACTTTGGGACAAAAGCAACTTTAAAATTATAGCTTCTGTGTTTGTATTCTGAATGGAGGAATGAAGAAATAAAGGTTCAATTCTATTATAACAAACTACATGGGATGTAGAGGTTTGTTACTGCATTGGAGTTTTATTGGGACATGTATTATTAGATTACATTTATAGCCAGCAGCAGTTGTGAATAAGAGTTGACAGCCCACATTTTTTCCACAGAAGTTTCTCTGCAAAGGGTAGTGACTAAGTAAATAAAAGAGCCTCTGTCTTTGCATTTAATTTACCATGGCTACCATTGGTGCTACTCCATCTACTGTTACTAGTGACATCATTTGAATACCTACTCCTGTAGTCACTTGCCAAAACAGTTACATTAACTACCTCTTTTTATCCTTTAGACAATTTTCAGCATGAAGTATTATTAACACTGTTTTATAGGTGGGGAAACTAAGACTTGAAGAAGCCAAGGAACTTGGCCACAGTCACCTAGCTAGAGAGTCTACCTAGGTCTAACTCTGAAACCAGAGCTTTTAGCACCCAGTACAGTATGCATTGCCTTCCTGATAGAACCCAGTGCTTAATTTTCTGATAATGTTCATTTATCACACAAACATTTATTGGGGATAGAAAGAATGGAAGGCTCTTGTTCTTCAAGGAGCTGAGAGTTTGACGAGTCCATTAGTGAATAATAATTGAGCAGAAATATTTTTTTGGAAGAGTCGCAGTCACTAGCTCTTTCATTCAGTTGCCTGGTCCAGCCTTTGAGTAGAGTAGGATGTGAGGCCAGTAATAGAGTAGGTGGGTAAGAACTCTGCTTCTGTCTTTCCTCTCCCCTCTTACCTAGACATGCCAAGTTTGGGGCTGGAAAAACGGAGTAAATGGTAGTTTAGGGCTAGGTGGGAAAATTCCTGAGTTTTCTTACTAGGAGAATTTTGGACTTTGTGAGGTTGTTTGAGCATTTGACTTCTTTAAATCCCCTCTCTTTTTATCTCCTTTTGCCCTTTTGTTTGGCTTTGGGGTTATCTTGGGGGAGACCTTTTTTTTATGTTAGGAAACTGGTAAGGCTTAGGAGAAACTTAAACCTCTGATGGGCTGTTTACACTTTATTCTAGGTTTTTAATATTCTGCTCTTAATTCCAGTATGTGTGGGGTTGGGGGGTAATTCCCCATATCACCATGCAGTTCTCAGACATCTGCTGGATGTTCTACAAGTCAGCTCAGTTCTGACACTGACTATCCAGAGAGAGCATCAGATTCCACAGGGGAGAGACCCAGCTCTACAAGACTGCCTGCTTCTCTTCAGATGCCAGTCACATGCTGGAATATGGTTGTTCTCATACTTCTGACCAATTGGCCATAAATCAGAGGTTCCCATGACTCGTTCCTTGATTCAATTTACTTGCTAGAGTGACTCACAGAACACAGGAAACTAGTTTACTTTCTGGATTACTGGCTTATTACCAAAGATATTAAAGAATAGGAGTCAATAGCCAGTTTAAGAGATACTTAGGGCAAGGTCCACAACAAAGGAGCTCTGTCTGTATCAAGTTTGGGGTCTAGGCATGGTGGCATGTGGAAACATTCTGATTCATTCCCTGGAAGCTCTCTGAACCCCCTCCTTTGGGGTTTTTATCTAGGCCCCATTACATAGGCATTATTGATGACATTATTGGCTGTTGGTGATTGATTCCACCTCCAGTTTCTCTACCCTCCCCAGAAATCAGGTTGGGGACTGAAAGTTCCAACCTTCTCTTCCTAGTTGGTTCCCTGGTACCCAGCCTCCCTCAGTTATGGTCCCAAAGTTGCCTTGTTAACATAGTAAAAACACCTTGATGGCTCTCATCATTTCAGGAAATCAGCGTTTTAGGGGCTCCCTGGACTTCCTGGTGGCTCAGATAGTAAAGAATCCACCTGCAATGCAGGAGACTCAGGTTCGATTCCTGGGTTGGGAAGATCCCCTGGAGAAGGGAATGGCAACCCATTCCAGTATTCTTGCCTGGAGAATTCCATGGAGAGAGGAAACTGTGAGATTGCAAAGAGTCAGACACAACTGAGTGACTAACACTAACTGACTCGCTAGGGGCTCTCTGCCAGAAATGTGGATGAAGACCAAATTATATTTCTTATTGTAAAATCATGATAATATAGTCTTGGGAAGAATAAACTTCATGATACTAACCAGGTTTACAAAGGTGAAAATGTAAGGATTTATAGGAAAGTTACTGTGAAACAATGGATACACTGTTTTGTAGAATTCCCTCTGGACAATTACTTAGATAACTGAATATTTTTAACACTGTAGAGGAGAGTAAGGAAGGTCTTACTGGAACAAATGGCTCCTAACACAGTAGAGCCACAAGGAAAGAGATTGCCAACTGTAAGAGAAGACCTGAGGAGGTTACTTTTCACTTATTTGGATTTCAGTCTATTTGGTGAGCAGATTTTATCCTTCAGGTATTTTGCTATAAAATACTTTTTACTATAGGTGTCTTTATGAACACTGCTTATTACTTTATTTGAGTAAATCAGAAAAATCATTTGAGACTGACAATTAGACATATAATTCCATCTACCTTCAGATTTTAAGAAATGTAAGTGGTTTTATAATTAGTCATCATGAGCTTTTACAGATAAAACTTAGGAAATATTCAGCTAAAGAAGCATACAGATTTTTCTAAACTATTTTAAGAAAAACATAATGGATGTATCATCTTTTTCATTGTAGCCTTTAAATCTACAAGACAGCAGCCCTCCCGAAATGTTGCTACTAAAAATTATACCGAGGTAAGGAAAAAAAGGTTCATAGTTGTGGGCTACTTTATATTTTGTACGTTGTGATTGTCAATTCTTTGCTCTACAGAGTAAATAAAAGAAGAAAAAAATGTAGAAGTTTAAAACTGTTGAGAACTTTACTGATTATATAGGCTGAGGGCTTCTAGGAGTTTTTATTTTGTTTTCTCTCTTTAAAAAAAAAACAAAAGAGTGAATCACCTTGATTGTACCTCCATAAATATATGTCCCCTGTAATAGTTTTAAGAATAATAATGTTGAACCAGAAGGGTCCGTGTGTGGAAAACCATGACAGAAGATGGGCATTCAGTGCACAGAGAGGTCTTGATTCTTGTTGGCATCCTTTTGTTACTTACATACTCTGGCTGTGTCTTAATGGCTGAAGCTAGACTCAAGACAGATTATAAGCTCTGAGTTTATGGACCTCTGTGTGACTCTAGATTTAACATGAACCTTCTGCTGTTCCTTTGGATTCCAAGGAGAGTCCAAAATTGGCTTGAGTCTCCTCTTCCCTTGTTTTCAAAACCCATGTGTCTCACTTTTCAAGCACCATTCCTGGCTTTTGCCTCTGAGTGGCGGCTGTGGTCCACATCCGCACACCACCACCCCCACCCCCACCC
>SJYX01009577.1:55554-92525 GCA_006410675.1 Oreotragus oreotragus | reverse complement strand
ATCAAAAATGCCCCCAGACATGCCAGACGTTTCTGGAATGGGAGTAGGGGTTAAAAATCACACCTAGCTGAGAGTCACTGCCCTGTATCATACTGCCCTAGCAACATTAAATTCATCCCTTCCTGGTCTCTTCCAGCTCATGATGTGGCTGACCTTCTCCTCTTCCAGAAAGCTTCTCTGTCCTGCTCCTACTGTTGCTCTTTTATCTCTCTTAATTTCATCTTTTTTTTTTTTTAACCTCTTCCTGTTATACAACTGTCTCTGAGTGTACTGGTCCTTTTATCCTGACCTCCATTTCATTATTCCGTCAGCTATTGCCCTCTATTGCTTCAAACGTGAAAACACAAAATTTTCATCATGTTTACAAGGAAGCTTCCCTTCTAGATTTTTCTTTTATAATGGAAGAATATGAGTTCAAAAAGAGTTTAAGTCATGGCAAACTAACTTTTTCTTTCTTTTTTTTTAAATTGGGGATACATAATGGTGGTTTGGGGAATGCTGAAGGCATTAGATTCCTTCAGGGTACATAAGACAATCTTCTGATAGTTTTATGGACAAAAATATTGTCTGGATTCATAGCTGATTAGACAGCTTCATTTAATGGTTTTTGACTAATAGTTCAATGTTAACCTGTTGAGGAAGTGGATCGCAAGTGCTATTTTTTTCACTGTTTTGTCTTTGACTTTATCAGTTAGATGAAGACAGAGCAAATGTGTATATTAAGTGTCAAGATAACAGAAAGGGCTTCCCTGGTAGCCCAAGATAACAGAAAGGGCTCAGAGGTTAAAGCGCCTGCCTGCAATGCAGGAGACCTGGGTTCGATCCCTGGGTTGGGAAGATCCCCTGGAGAAGGAAATGGCAACCCACTCCAGCATTCTTGCCTGGAGAATCCCATGGACAGGGGAGCATGGTGGGCTACAGTCCACGGGGTCGCAAAGAGTCGGACATGACTGAGCGACTTTACTTTTACTTTAACAGAAATATAGAATAGGTAGTATTTTGGATTATAGAATCAACAATCATAAATATCTTTAGTGAGGCTTAAAGGCAACAAGTAGTATTTAACAGGGATAAATGGAACAGAAAAACAGATATCCAGTACTTCCCACACAGTCTTATATACCTCATTTTTAGAGATGAAACAACAATGGTCTTTCATTTCAAACCCAAGAGAATCACAGGGCACTGTCTGCATGTGACCCTATGTGAGTTTCACCAGTCTAGGTACATGTTTCTGTAGGTACCCAGGCTGCCATGGTACAGGATAGAAGTGAGCTCACACTTATTATACAGAAAACCATACATAAAATGAAGAGGTCTTAGGGACGAGGTTAGGCAGAGTTTTAGGTTTTATGGGTGCTGCTCACATGGTTTCTGCCTCCTTTTTTTAAATTTTTATTAAAAATGTATTTTTAGACTATTTAATGCATTTTTATTCAAATTTTCCATCCTCACAAAGACTATTTGCTGTTTCTCCCTCTTAGGTGATTGAGGTGGATGAGTCAGATACCGAAGAAAACATTTTCCTAACTACTTTGAAAACTGATCAAAGGTAGGTATAGTCACTTCCTGCAAAAAGACATCTGAAAAAATTAAAAATTATCCAGAATTCTCCTTATACATTTTTCTAAGTCATGGAAATCTAACAGATCCATTTTCAACTAGTCATGTATTTGTTGTTGCTGTTTAGTCACTAAGTCATGTCTGACTCTTTGTGACCCCATGGAACTCTCCAGACAAGAATACTGGAGTGGGGCTGCCATACCCTCCTCCAGGGGATCTTCCCGACCCAGGGATCAAACCATCATCTCCTGCATTGCAGGCAGATTCTTCACCACTAAGCCACCTGGAAAGCAGTCATATATATACAGAAGTGAAAAATAGACCAGGGGCTAGTTCAGAGAGTCGATGCATCATTATTACAAGTATTTTCAGTGACAGTTTGAATAACTTGTCATTCATTTCCTTTTGCCTTTATTACCCAGTGATTTTCTTCTTAGAGTACTATGTTCTCTCCAGTTAACAGAAAATAGCTCTGTATTTTGTTAATATTTCAGTTTCAGCTTTTAGCACTTCCTGTATGTCAGACAACCATTCTAAGTCTTTGCATATGAATTAGCTTGTTTGCTGCTTACAGTCACTCCAAGAGGTAAATGTATTTATAACTCTGTTTTCCTCCCTTTTCCCTTTGAAGAAAGTGAAACGTGGTAGTTTGAATAACTTACTTGAGTTCACCAGCCAGTCACGGACCAGGCATTCTGCTCCAGGACTCACCTCTGCCATTGCGTCTTCTTTTATTTAATTTTATTGAAGTATTAGTTGATTTACAGTGTTGTATTATTTTCTGCTGTACAGCAGAGTAGTTATACATATATATACATTCTTTTTCACTTTCTTTCCCATTATGGTTTATCCCAGGATATTGAATATTGTTGCCTGTGCTATACAGAAAGACCATGTTGTTTGTCCATTCTATACATAATAGTTTGCATCTGTTAATTCCAGATTCCCAGTCTATCCCATTCCCACCCTTCTCCCCCTTGACTAGCACAAGTCTGTCCTCTGTGTCTCTAACTCTGTTTTTGTTTTGTAGATAAGTTCATTTGTGTTGTATTTTAGATTGCACATATAAGTGATATCATATGGTATTTGTCTTCCTCGTTCAGATTTACCTTGCTTATTATGATAATCTCTAGGTTCATCCTCTGCTGTTGCCTCTTAACATAATAGATTAAACTCTCAGACCTCTGTGCATGCAATAAAAGTCATTTAAATGACAAGAGACAATTTAGAAACTTAACATTTTGGCAAGAAATCTGAAATCAGCCTTGGCAGATTTGTGTTCCTAATGACAGCAACTGGGTAACATGATTTCGGTTGTTTGGTGGAAATTATTTAATAATAACATGGTTGATATATTTATTTCAGTCATAATTGGAAGTATTAAGCTCTACCACTTACTGAGTATGGGCCTTGTATAAGTTTCTTCTGTGCCTCAGTGTCCTTATTTGTAAAATGAAGACAAGAATATTCATCTTCAAGGGTTATTATGAGGCTTAGAAGTGAGTTAATGTTAGTGAAGTGCTAAGTACAGTACTGATAGCTTATGGTGAATGGTGCAGGATTTATGGTCGCTAAAGGAGAAGATTTAACTCTGGGACCAAAGACGCAGTCTTGGTCACTCAGAGCTTTGTGTAGCCGAGATTTTATTAAAGTGAAAGTGATAAAAAAGTATTCTAGCAAAAGGCACAGGAAGGGGGTAGAAGAATATCTGCCTTGCTAGTTTAAGCAGAGCATTAAATATATTTAAGCACTAAATATATTTATATAAAAGCATTATATACTTTTCAACTGGCTGTTGAGAATAGATTAAAAAAAAATGCCTCAAGGCTGTGAAAGTTTTGTCAGACCTCTTTTCCCACAGCATACGTCTTGAGCTTAAAAAAATACATGTCCTTGAGGTGTATAAGGCCTACGTGTCTAAGGCAAAAGAATATGAAAAAAAAAAGACTGTTCACTTCCTTAAAGGGGCCTTGGACTCCCTGTCAACCTGCCTAAGTTAACTTTCTCAGTACCTGGCACAAAGTAACACCTCTATAAGGAAGAACAGGCTAGGGAAATAGAATGAGAATAATAGGAAGAATGGTAGGCAGTGAAAGCACTGATATTCTGGTGGTTAACTTGAAAAAGGAAAGAACTTTTAGCTGTAAAACTCTCTTCTGCTGGATAGGCAATGGTGGTCTACCCACTTTTCCTTGGGAAAATTGCAGCAAACTCTACCTTGTTGTGGCTTCCATGGTGGTTCAGACAGTAAAGAATCTGCCTGCAATGTGGAAAACCGGGATTCGATTTCTGTGTCTGGAAGATCACTTGGAGAAGGGAATGGCAACCCACTCCAGTATTCTTGCCCAGAAAAGTCCATGGACAAAGGAGCTTGGCAGGCTATAGTCCATGGGGTCACAAAGAATCAGACACAACTGAGTGACTAACTCTACCTTGTTGTACTGGAAATAAGAGGACCCTTCCAGATTTGATAGAGCTGGTGGTACCTACCTTCATCTTAAAGCCATGAGCAAGAGAAGACCTGGTCCCATCAGGCCAGGGGGAACAGGAGAGATGGAGGGGATCCTGTTAAACCTCGCAGTGAGGGGAACTGACATTTCGGGGGCACCTTTTATGTGGCAAGGCCAATTTAGCATGTTACCTTATGCTTGTGACAGTGCTACAGCTGACATAATTGGCCGAACATTGCTAGACAGGAATTCTGACCTGTGGCTCCAAAATATATCTGTGCAAAAATGAAGAAGGCTTAGAGCTCCTGCACACAATTTAATACACCCTCTCTCCCTTAAAGCTCATCAAATTAAACTTTTTTTTTTTTTGGTCATTTAGGACAAAAGCCATTTATTTATTTGACCTAGCAGTCAAAGCAATATAGCCATTCTTTCCTTCCAGCACTGATTTCTAAGGATAGAGGACCTCTTATAGACTAGATCTGTCGGTCTGTGGGGTCCTCTGGTGTAGAATTAGGGGCCTCTGCTATGATCACATGAGCCAGTGTCTGGTGTAGATGTCTGGGCACCATTGGTTATTTGTCTGGGGAGACAGCAGCAGGCAGAGTCAGGTCTCAGTGGGTGCTTCTTTCTTAACTTTCCACTTTCCCCAGCTCCTGCATCCACATGCCTTGCCTGCCATGGTGGGCATCAGCTTTATGCTCTTGATGCTCTGTCTTCATGTCACAGATGAAAACCAGTCAACAATGACCAGTTCCAGCTTAGGTCAAATACAGAGAGATAGGGGTGTCCTAGTTGGATCAGTTGATAAATTCCTTGATCTGCAGTCTCTGAAGCTGTGTTGCTCTTCGAGTTTGCTCGTCATATCCTCCTTTACCTTTGTGCCTGAGAACCTGTGGGTTTTTCTGTTTCCTTCTGACATAAGACCTCTTGTTTCAAAGTTTGTCCAGACAAGATATTCAGTTATTTTGCTGTAGTAATATTCCAAAGCGTGGTAATAAATCGTTGGCTAGGAGTTCACAAACTCTGCTTTCATTTTTGACAGGAGCCGGCCACCTTTTTCGTAAAGAGTTAGGTAGTAAATATTTTGGGAGAAGGCAATGGCACCCCACTCCAGTACTCTTTACTCTTGCCTGGACAATCCCATGGACAGAGAAGCCTGGTGGGCTGCAGTCCATGGGACTGCACAGAGTCGGACACGACTGAGTGACTTCACTTTCACTTTTCACTTTCATGCATTGGAGAAGGAAATGGCAACCCACTCCAGTATTCTTGCCTGGAGAATCCCAGGGACGGGGGAGCCTGGTGGGCTGCCATCTATGGGGTTGCACAGAGTCAGACATGACTGAAGCGACTTAGCAGCAGCAGTAAATATTTTAGGCTTTGTGGGCCAGGAGACAATATTGGGGATACTATGTAGGTACTTAAACAACCATTTAAATGTACCCATTTCAAAAGCTGAAGACCATTCTTAGCTCAGATCTGTGGGCAACAAGTAGGCTGGATTTGGCTTGCTAACCAAGAATGCTGGCCCCTGTTCTAAGATAACTTAAAATTTTCGTTAGTAGAAAGGCAGGAATATGAATTCCATTACTACAAGTTACGCTTCATAAAAGCAGATTCCTGATTATCTTGGTTACCGATACTTCCCTCCCAGGGCCTATCATTTGGTACTTGGCAAGGATCAAGTACTAAATAAATATTTGCTATTCAATTTGGACAGAACATGAATGATATTAACTGAGGCAACCCTAAAAAGCAGTGAGGCTTTTCCAAGATCCTTTTATCCTTTTATGGAAATATAGCTGATAGTTGAATTAAAATATTTCAATGTTGCCAAAATTTTGAGGAGTAGAGGATAGTAGTAGATACGTGCATAATATATGCTAAGAACTATGATAATACAAGCAAACATCTGTGAAATGCTTCATACATGTCAGGCACTGATCGAAGTGTTTAGGTATATTAACATATTTAATCTTTTTTTAAGTGGCTATTGCTTTTTATTTTTATTTTTGTAATTAATTTTTATTGGAGTATAATTACACTGCTATGCTAGGTTCTACTGTAGAGCAGAATGAATCAGCCATACATATACATATATTCCCTCACTTTGGAATTTTCTTCCCATTCAGGTCACTGCAGTGCAGTAAGTGGAATTCCCTGTGTCACATAGTATGTTCTCACTAGTTATCTATTTTACAGATAATGTCAGTAGTATATGGGTTCCCTGGTGGCTCAACGGGAAAGAATCCACCTGCCAATGCAGGAGACGCAGGTTTGATCTCTGGGTTGGGAAGATCCCCCTGGAGAAGGAAATGGCAACCCACTCCAGTATTCTTGCCTGGAAAATCCCNTAATGTCAGTAGTATATGGGTTCCCTGGTGGCTCAACGGGAAAGAATCCACCTGCCAATGCAGGAGACGCAGGTTTGATCTCTGGGTTGGGAAGATCCCCCTGGAGAAGGAAATGGCAACCCACTCCAGTATTCTTGCCTGGAAAATCCCATGGAGAGAGGAGCCTGGCGGGCCTCATTCCATGGGGTCACAGAGATCAGACACGACTTGGTGACTAATCAGCAACAACAACATAAAGAGTACATACACGTCAACGTGGTCTCTCAGTTCCTCCCACTCCTCCCCCTCCCTTCTTGGTGTTTGTATGTTCTCTGCATCTGTCTCCATTCTTGCTTTGTAGATAGTTTCATCTCTCCCATTTTTCTAGATTCCACATGTGTGCATTAATGCAAGATAATTGTTTTCTTTCTCTGACTTACTTCACCCTGTATGACAGTTCTCTAGGTCCATCCACATCTCTACAAATGACCCAGTTTCATTCCTTTTTATGGCTAACACATTTAATCCCTAAAAAAAGTATTATTATCCTCGTTTCATATCTGAGGAGATTGCAGCACAGAGGCTGAGTACCTTGCTCATGAAACCATGTAACTCATAAAGGGCAGAACTGGAATTCAGACCTTGACCTCAGAGTGCTTTTCCTCACACATCTCTGAGCTTTTACTGCCTCTAATGCAGCTCGAAGAGAATGTACTAGCTGTTTTTATTTATGGCTGCTACTAAAATGAAAAGTTTGGCAAGAAAGGCTCCTGTGATGAATTTTTGGTTCATCTTCTCTGTTTTTCTATTTTGCCTCAGAGGCTCGAGCACTTCATCATCAAGCAAACCCATGTCCCAGAGCCAGATCGCCAAAGGGGTCGACTTTGAATCAGATGAGGTAATAAAGCACTATGTTAAATCTTAAATAATTTAAGTGTTTATAAAATCTGAATAGGAACTGCTAAGCTAGTTGCTGAAAATTATTTCTGAATATAGTTTCGTTGGAGAAGGAAATGGCAACCCACTCCAGTGTTCTTGCCTGGAGAATCCCAGGGATGGGGAAGCCTAGTGGGCTGGCATCTCTGGGGTTGCACAGAGTTGGACATGACTGAAGCGACTTAGCAGCAGCAGCAGCAGCATATTTTCATTGATCACCTTCCTTGGAACCATAGTTAATGTGGAATCAGTGAGTGGCCTCTGTTGAGGGCCTGTCAGTGGAAATGTCTCAGACGTGAAAGGCCTGAAATTTAACATCTAATATTCACTCAGCTCTTATTTAACCTGCCCATTTAACAGTAGGATCAGAATAGTTTTTTTAAGCTTTTGTTGTTTATGTTTGGAGAAATAGCGGTGATAATATCATAGAAGTTTTTAATGTTACTTTTTAATAGAATGTTTATTAAATCCTCATTATATGCTCTACACATTTCCTATATAAGGGTGCATGGTGGTAGTTTTCAACTGTGGTAGAAACATGAACATAAAACTTACCATCTCAACCAGTTTTAAGTGTACAGTTATCAATAGTTCACTAGTGTTAAGTGTATTCACATTGTTGTGCAACAGCCACCAGAACCTGTGCGTCTTCCAGAACCAAAAATCTATACCCATTGAACCATATCTTTCCATTTCCCCTCTCCTCAGCCCCTGGCAACCACTCTAATGTCCTTATGGTTTTGATTGCTCTGATACTTCAGATCAGTGGGATTATACAGTATTCGTCTTTTTTTCCCGCTTGGTTTATTTCACTGAGCACAGTGTTCTCCAGGTTTATCCCCATTGTAGCATGTGAATAATGCCCATGATTTTGAGCTTCACCTGCTGCTGTCACGTTCCCTGTGTCCCAGATGTGGTTTTGAAACAGCTTGAAGAGAGACTCCCCAGAACTCGGGCTACAGAGAAAAATGGGAACATGAACTCATACAGTCTGTCTATTAAATACTAACATGTTGCCTCCAGGAGAGAAGTGAGCAATTGTTGATGTATTTGTTAATTCCAGAGCATCTAGATATACATGTGGTTATATGTTACTTAAAAAAATTTGTATACTTCAAGTTAACTGCAAAGGAGAACTATTAGCAAATTCTCTACTGTACTTTAATTTGGATTTAACTCTCATTTATAAATCAGTTCTGTCTTTTATGGTAGCAGAAAATGAATCAATAAGTGAGAGCAAATTTGTATTTCTCAAGACATCGGTATATCACTAGAGATAGCTAACTTGGTGAACATTTGAATGTGTTAACATTGCCAATAGAGCCTAACACCGAAGAGTTATTCCTTTTTAGTAATATCTTAAAAGAAACATAAACCAAAACTTTACAGTTTTGCTTTCTCTTTTGAATATATAGTTATAAAATATATAATCATTGATTTATGTTATCTGCATTAGATCATGTGTTTGGGGCTTATTTTAGGTTTGTTACTTTTCATTCTTTCTAAATTCTTAGCAAACATCTGATGTTCTTGCCTATTTATACTGTACATGTAATAACCCAGGAGCATAGGAACTCATTGAAACTGAAATAGCCTGTCTACTTCTTTTTCCAAAAAAATATTTGAAAGATTGCTTGCTAGATTGTTTATTGCATCATTCTGAGAGTAGTAGATCTATTTCTGGCATTATATGGGTAGTGGGAATAAAAATTACAGTTATTTCTAAATTGGATCATGTGGCTTCATTAATTTTTGATTTTCAGTTTCTGGAACATCAGATATACCAGTTATAAAATGTAAATTGAAAAAAAAAACCTGTTTAAAAACCTAATAGAAATGACTTGAATAATATTTATTTTTTGGCTTTCCCGTACCTTATTTGCTTTTTGTAGGATGAATAACTGAGAAAATATATTGATATATATTATGGGTGTATATATACACACTCATATAGAGCAGGATAAATTTTTATTTTTAATGCTTGCTAAAAATTCAGTTGAGCTTATTTATTTTAACAGTGAAAAGGCTACTAAGGAAGAGAGAAAGAGAAAAAAAAAAACTGACAATTTGTATTTATGAAGGAAATAGAAACACGAAAGCCTACCCGATGTGAAAAGAGAAGATGGCTCTTACTGGCATTGTTTGCCCATAAGCACTTCTGTTTTATCTCAGTGAAGCATGGAACAGTCACTAATTTTACATTTGGATGTCGTTTTAGGACGATGATGATCCTTTTATGAACCTTAGTTGTTTAAGAAGAAACAGAAGATAATATATTTAATGGCTGTTTGAAGTTTTTAAGATTTGGGAAAAATGGAAACATTGCAGACTAAGATTTTATCAGTTGAAGATTTTTTGAGTATTGCTGTTAACTGAAGAATTTGAATCTCTACTTACACAGAGATGGAGAAACTAATGTATAAAAATTTATGTTTTTTAATATCATTTCCTGACCATGACTCCACTGTCTGAGAAACTTCCCATATCAAGGGCATATAGAGTAGCATTGGTTCTCCTTATTTTTTAATCTGGTGTTAATGTTACCCGTATTATAAATGCTCTATAAAACTTAGAAGGTTATCTGACATACAATAGTTTATTTATACTGAGTGAGAGCTTTGTGTAAATATCATTCTTGAATAAGGACTAAAATAAATCTGCCATTGTACATTTCTGCTTTATAATCAAACACTGTGTCAGTATTTTAAGGTGATGACATTTAGCCAGAGTTGAGGAAAAGAGCTTTACCCCTTTTTATAATTTTAGTAATTTCTAGACATCCTGGATTTCCTGCACGTTAAACAGTTTATATGAAACAGTGCCTAAGCTCACTGTTTATTACTCAGTATGTGTTCTTTTTCAATATATGTTCTTTTTCTTATGCTTCTGAAGGTATCAGCCAGAGACTTTGAATGATTACATGTGTCCTATACTTTGAACAACTCGATAAAAGCTGATATAAAAAAAATAAAGTCTGTCAGAATTATCATTTCTTATTCCAGTTGTAGCAAAGATTCTAAAAGATTGTGCTTCCATTGAATGGTAGTAATTTCCTGCATTATTTTCCATTATTAAAGTTTCTCTCTCTTCCTTATCTTAGAGGAAAGGGTTAAAATAGTTTAACCATATTTTCTTAGAAATATTGAATTTTTTTTTTTTTTTTAGATAGACTGGCCAATTGACCCTTATGGTTATATTAGATTAACAATGCAGTATCACTTCTGTGGAATATCAGTGCCAAGATTCTTCACTATTAATATTTTATCGTAACATTGGGCATGGGCAATTCCAAAATCTTAGAGAAGCAGCTTCTGTTACTTTTTCTTACTTGTAGATAAGAAAGGAGAAAATGGCTCTTACTCCTTCTTAGGGGGATCGAAGAATTTGACCTCTTCAGATTAAGTTCAGTAATCCCCTTTTCCTTTCTAAGACTGTTAAAAGACCCTGTGAAAGTGTTCTTTTCATCTTACAATGCAGCTATTCAAAACTCCTGAAGGAAGTTACAGATCTTGGTGGTACAACAGCCTGACATTTCTTCATAGGTAGAAACAAACACTAGATGGAGCAATAGTCCTGATCTTTGGTATATTCAAACCTAGAATGTGTCAAACTCCAAAAGACAGCATTAGCTTAGTGGCTGGCCTCTATATTGTAGCCCTTTGAAGGGCCCTAGTCAAGAATTGCATTGTAGCCCTGGTTTCTTTAAAAATAATTTCTGTACTTCATTTGAGTATAGGATTATTTTAGTAGGTAGCATCAAGGCCTCAGCAGAAGGCCTTGTCCTGTGAAATATTCTCCAGCACATCTACTCCCATCTTTAATATTTGTAGTATTTGAATGAAGCAAAGATGAGATGCTTTCCACGGTGGGATGGAAGCTGGTTTGGGAGGCAGTCTCTAGGAAGACTCAGCCAATGATTTGTCTAAGAGCTATAACACGGTTTGTCCAAGACCTGAGAGCTGTGACACGCCAAGGGCTTTAATGTCCGTCACTCCAAATCTTTGTTGTGACGAGACAAAGAGCCGAGGAACATACACTCGCATGACACAACCATCTCATCCTGTCATCTCCTTCTCTTGCCTTCAATCTTTCCCAGCATTAAGGTGTTTTCCAGTGAGTCAGATTTTCGTTATCAGGTGGCCAAAGTATTGGAGCTTCAGCTTCAGCATCAGTCCTTCCTTCGAATATTCAGGACTGATTTCCTTTAGGATTGACTGGTTTGATCTTGCTGTCCAACAGACTCTCAAGAGTCTTCTCAAGCACCACAATTCAAAAGCATCATTTCTTCAGTGCTTAGCTTTCTTTCTTTCTTTCTTTTTTTCTACTTTTTTAAAAAAAATTTATTTGAACTCCCAAACATGAACTCCCCCCCCTCCACCTCCCACCCCACATCATCCCTCCGGATCATCCCCATGCACCAGCCCCAAGCATCCTGCATCCTGCATTGAACACAGACTGGCAATTCGTTTCTTACATGATAGTATACATATTTCAATGCTATTCTCCCAAATCATCCCACCCTCTACCTCTCCCTCTCCCTCATAGTCCAACTCTCACATCCATTCATGACTACTGGAAAAACCATGGATCTGACTAGATGGACCTTTGTTGGCAAAGTAATGCCTCTGCTTTTAATAGGCTAAGTTTGTCGTAGCTTTTCTTCCAAAGAGCAAGCGTCTTTTAATTTCTTGGCTGCAGTCACCATCTGCAGTGATTTTGGAGCCCAGGAAAATAAAATCTCTCAATGTTTCCATTGTTTCCAAGGGTCATTAAGTATTGTTTTAAAATTTTTTTTAAAAATTTTTATTTTTACTTTACTTTACAGTACTGTATTGGTTTTGGCATACATTGACATGAATCCCATTAAGTATTATTTACTGGCCAGTGTGAAATATTCTCCAACACATCTACTCCCATCTTTAATATTTGCAGTATTTGAATGAAGCGAAGATGAGATGCTTTCCACGGTGGGATGGAAGCTGGTTTGGGAGGCAGTCTCTAGGAAGACTCAGCCAATGACTCTTCTCACCTGCAGTTTGTTGGGGTTTTTCCATGAAATGTTACAGAAAACCCAAATGAACTTTGGGGCCAACCCTATAGTAAGTATGGAGAAGGAAATGGCACCCCACTCCAGTATTCTTGCCTGGAGAATCCTGTGGACGGAGGAGCCTGGTGGGCTGCTGTCCATGGGGTCACACAGAGTCAGACATGACTGAAGCGACTTAGCATGTCTCAAATATTGGAACCAAGACAGTAGTACCTGCTGACATCCCTCACTGTAGAACCGAAGAAACTTTAGCTACAGGAGAGCTTTGGAAGATTGCTGAGAAGAGGAGCCTGGGCTCCAGAGTTAACCATCTGCTGGCTCTCTCTGCCTAAGCGCCAGCTAGCCCTGTGACTTGGGACAAGCCTCTGGGTCAGCCTCCAGGCCACATTTATGAAAGGATAATAAAGTCCCTCCCTCACAAGCTCCTTGCAAGGATAATAGGTGAGGCTCCTGGGAGGCCCCCTCTAAATGATTACCCCCATGGATCTGATAAGAAGCCAAAAGTTAACCAAAAAGTTCAGGCTATCTCTTCTCCTTTACTTCCCTAGAAGACTGAATCAATAATGATCACTGTATTATAAAGTGAATTCACCAGGCTTTGATCACCCAAGCTTTCAGAAGCCAGCAACCACCACCCACACTGTTGGGGAAAGCAGTCTCAGTGTACTTGAAATTAAACTGCACAGATTAATGATTCACCCATTATGCTTAGACCTGCGAGACCAGCAAGACAGGACCAAGAGGAGCTGGTAGCAACAGGATCTGAACAAATGAAAAATGCAAGAAGGGAACCCAGCAGCAGCCGAACGTCACCTCTGATACCTGTGGGATGGTCTGCCTCTGAAGGTGACATTGTCCAGGTGGGTCCTGACAGGGGAGCCCGCAGACCTCAGAGCAAGCTGCCAGGCGAGGTTTCGGAAGAACAGGTTCCACGCCTGTAACAATGAACCCTCCTGGCTGAGCACAGGCACACTTGAGAGGAGCTGAAAGGAGGAACTGGCCTCTCCCTTTCTTAGAGAAATTTCTAGTTATTTGTTTATGAACAGGTCTAAGGGAAAGCAAGTTCAGAATCTGAGACCGCCCAGGTCAGATGATTTGTTTCTACTGAACAGTGGCTGATCCAATAAAGGGAGGATGCAAATGTGGCTTTTTACTTCCCCTTCGGTGCTCAGTGAGCATCATTGATAGCTTAGCGAGACAGCTTTAGGTATCTTACCTGTTTGCTTTCTCCAAAGTTGTGAGAAAACATTCCTTTCAACCTTACAGTGCTTACATCCTAAAACATTTTGTGTTTATTTAGTGGAATGTTTTAATAAGCATTGGCTTCCCTCATGGCTCAAATAGTAAAGAATCTGCCTCCAAAGCAGGAGACCTGGGTTTGATCTCTGGATGGGGAAGATTCTCTGGAGAAGGAAATGGCAATCCACTCCAGTATTCTTGCCTGGGAAATCTCATGGACAGAGGAGCCTGGTGGGCTACAGTCCATGGGGTTCCAGAGAGTTGGACAAAACTGAGCAACTAACAGTTCAGTTCACTTCAGTGGAATGTTTGGATAAGCACTGAATAATAGAGGACACGATCATTGTACTTGGGAACACATTTGTGAGCGTTAATTTTCAAGTAATTAAAATGCAAACAGAAAACGTTTGTATCTACCGGTATTCTCATTTGAGAGTACCCCAAAAAACCTTTGGTGTCTAGATGGAGATACGGCATACAGTCCCAGGAATGTACACCATCTTAAAAAGTATTTCTTCAGGCTCTTTACAAAAGCAAATTCAAACAAATTCTAATTCGGTCTAATTTACTGGTTTTCATTGTTTAGAATCATTACAGATACTTACTGTGAAGGTTTCTTTAGGTCAGTGATTCTCACAGTGGGCTCCCTGGGTCAAAAGCATCAGTATCACTTGAGATTTTGTTTGAAGGGTGAATTTTTGCCCCTCCCCACTTCCTGAGTCAGAATATCTAGGGGTGGGGCCTACAGTCTCCCAGTGATTTTTTTTTACAGATTAAAGATTTGAGAGCTGCTGCATTAGGGGCAAAAAAGATCTAATTTATAGATGTTGGCCTTGTGATAACCTTTGCATTAGTCCTTAATCCTTTCATATTGGTCTCTTTAGAACATCATTTACTTAGAACTTTGAAAAACGACTTGACCTTCTCACTTTACTACTGCCACTGTCAAACCCAAAATGCAGTATCAAGGGTATTTTTTTATTTTGCCAGCATGGAGCCAGCATAAATAGTCTGAGCTCCTGCCAAGGCTATCTAGCAATGAATTGTTTCAGTTGAGGAAGAAAGAAAAATGAATCAAGTATTTTAGTTTTTGGTTTGTGGAAATGAAGGTTGAATTTTATCGGCAAGTCCCGTCCCGCGAGCCTGATTGTAAACCTGTGTCTCCTGGGGGATGATGATAATGGGCTATTTGACACCCATCCATAAACTTTCAACCTCTGGTTGTATCTTAAATAAGAAAACCTTTCTACAGAAAGGTCACGAAGGATTATCAGGGGGGGAAAAGATAATTTAACCTCTAAAGAATAAAAGGGACAGGGAGGCGTTTTGATTGGGGAAAGGGTTACCATGGTGCAGAGGGGATCCTCAGGGTCAGCTTCTCCCTCAGGACCTGGGGCAACCTTCTTGAAACAAAATTGGGCCTTTATCTCCCATTGTGACACAACACTGTGGAGGGGGCAGCTCTCTTCATGCTTTTCCCTCCTCCTCACTTGATCAGGATAAGTCTTGACTGGGGAGAAAGCCTCTTGGGATGAGCCCCTTTACAAAGTCTAAATCCTGATAAGCTCTTTTTGTATCATGAATACCTAGATTTGAGGCTTCAAGCTGTAGAATTCTGACTGGCCTATTTTTTTTTTTTTTTAATTAGTTTTACAAAAAAAGATTGGAGAATAGTCAGTTTACGATTTTGTGTTAGTTTTTACTGTACGGCAAAGTGATTCAGTTAAACATATACATATATCCACTCTTCCTTAGATCCTCTTCTCATAGATGTCATTAGAGTATCGAGTAGAGTTTCTTGTGCTATAAGGTAGCTTTCTTATTGGTTATCTGTTTTATATGTATTACTGTGTATGTGTGTCAGCCCCAATCTCTCAGTTTATCCCTCCCCACCTTTCCCCCTTAGTATCCATAGGTTTGTTTTCTATATCTGTGTGACCTTCCAGTTTAAAAAAAAAAAAAAATCCCACATTAAAAGTTAAGCGTTTTTATAGAAAAGTTTGGATTGCAAGTTTTGTTTGTTTGTTTGTTTGTGTTATGCCCAAGTTGCGAAATCTCCCAATGACCACCAGGGAGCCGATATCCGATGCAAAGGCAAGAGAGTTTTTATTACCAAGCTTGAGCTGGGGCTCCCACCGTTACCGACGCAGCGGCTGAGGAGAGGAGCCTCAAACTCTGGGTTTTATTGCCTATATAGGCTATTCGCGCATGAAAAATTTGAAAACCGGGAGTTTCTGGGTTGGGAGTACCTTCTGTGGAAGGGTTAGGTGTTGGGTTCTGATTGGTTTTCATTTCCAGGGCTTAATTTGAATTTCCCGGGCAGGTCATAAGTCCTGAAGGTAGTCAGGAGATCCTGATCTGGGATCTGATTGGCTCACAGGTGGTGGGGTGAGGTCAGGGGATTTCCAAAGACTCTTTCCTCCGAACTCTAAAATGGAGTCTTTTTTTAACAAAATGGGGTGGCTTAGGTTCTTCAGTTTGTTTTGTTTTGATCGCAAGTTTTATTTTTCAGTGAACCATTCTGGCAACACCACATTCCTCTTCCCGCACTTCCGTATCTGTATAAAAGGACTAGACCTGAGAAGAGGCTCCCTGTTTTAGGGAGGACAAGCAGGGTCCAGGTCACTGTACTCCCAGTCTCCCGGACTCAGGCTGGGGCTGGCTCTCATTGATCTTTGTGTTGAAAAGAGTTTTATTTCTTCCAACAGAACCAGAGAATGGCCCTCGACTGGAAACAATCCCAATGTCCATCTTAATCGAATGTCCATCATCAACAAATACATTGATATATTAAACTCGGAGGGGTGAAGGATCAGTTGCTCTAGCCCCAAACATGAAGTTCGGAGGAAGAAGCCAGACTCTATGTTTGTATTTATAATAACAACAAGCATGGGCCAAGTTAAGCTACGGTATTAGAAGTTGGAATTGAGATTTTTGTCTTGGGAAGGGACCGTGACAGAGTCAAGAGTGGGACCCCTGGGGTCCCTATATGTTCAGTCTCCTGACTGTGTGCTGGCACCTGGATGTTGTCTTTGTGGAAAGTCACTCACTGGTCACTTACACTGTGTGCACTTCTCTGTTTACATTTGCTTTGCTTGAGTACAAGTGAAAGAGCGTGTCTGTGCTAACATTGTATCCTGGTTTGCTTTCTTGTTTACACTGACTTCCAGGCCAATACGGGTCTTCAACTGAAAAATTTCTTAAAAAAGATTGGTTTCCTAGTGTTTGAAAAGAGGTATGATTTCTATTTAAAAATTTAAAAAAATATATTTTTAAATTGAAGGATAATTTTTTACAGAATTTTGTTGTTTTCTGTCAGTCATCAACATGAATCAATCATAGGTATACATATGACCCCTCTCTCTTGAACCCCGCTCCCATCTCTCTCCCCATCCACCACTCTAGGTTGATAGAGAGCCTCTGTTTGAGTTCCCTGAGACATAGAGCAAATTCCCACTGGAGTTGGTGATGGACAGGGAGGCCTGGCGTGCTGCAGTTCATGGGGCTGCAAAGAGTCGGACACGACTGAGCAACTGAACTGAACTGATCTATTTTACATATGGTAATGTAAGTTTCCATGTTACTCTCTCCATACATCTGACCCTCTCCTCCCCTCTCCTCATGTCCATAAGTCTATTCTCTATGTCTGTTTCTCCATTGCTGCCCTGTAAATAAAGTCATCAGTGCCATCTTTCTAGATTCCGTATATATGCATCTGCTGCTAAGTCGCTTCGGTCGTGGCTGACTCTGTGTGACCCCATAGATGGCAGCCCATGAGGCTCCTCCGTCCCTGGGACTCTTTAGGCAAGAACACTGGAGTGGGTTGCCATTTCCTTCTCCAATGCATGAAAGTGAAGTCGCTTCAGTTGTGTCAGACTCTTAGCGACCCCATGGACTGCAGCCCACCAGGCTCCTCCGTCCATGGGATTTGCCAGGCAAGAGTACTGCATCAGTATACTATATTTGTCTTTCTCTTTCTGACTGACTTCCCTCTGTATAATCGGCGCTAGTTCATCCGCCTCGTTAGAACTGACTCAAAAGCGTTCCTTTTTATGGCTGAGTGATACTGTCGCATTTATGTAACTGCTTCTTTAGCCCTTCACCTGTCAGTGGGCACCTTGGCTGCTTCCATGTTCTAGCTACTGTAGATAGTGCTGCAGTGAACATTGGAGTACATGTGTCTTTTTCAATTTTGCTTTCCTCAGGATATATGTCTAGGCGTGGGATTGCTGGGTCATATGCTGGCTTTATTCCTAGTTTTTATAAGGAATCTCTGTACTGTCTTCCATAGTGACTGTATCAATTTACATTTCCACCAAAAGTGCAACAGGGTTCCCTTTTCTCCACACCGTCTCCAGCATTTATTGTTTGTACAATTTGTGATGATGGCCATTCTGACTGGCGTGAGGAGTTACCTCACTGTAGTTTTGATATGCATTTCTCTAATAAGGAGCAATGCTGAGCATCTTCTCATGTGTTTCTTAGACATCTGTATGTCTTCTTTGGAGAAATGTCTGTTTAGGTCTTTTTCCCACTTTTTGATTAGGTGGTTTGTTTTCCTGCTATTGAGTTGTATGAGCTGCTTGTATATTTTGGAAATTAATCCTTTGTCAGTTGTTTCGTTTGCTGTTATTCTCTCCGATTCTGAGGGTTATCTTTTCACCTTTTTTATAGTTTCCTTTGCTGTGCAAAAGCATTTAAGCTTAATTAAGTCCACTTGTTTAGTTTTGTTTTTATTTGCATTGCTCTAGGAGGTGGGTAACAGAGGATCTTGCTTTTTTTGTTTATGTCATTGAGTGTTTTGCATATGTTTTCCTCTAAGAGTTTTATAGTTTCTGGTCTTACTTTTAGGTTTTTAATCCATTTTGAGTTTATCCTTGTGTATGGCATTAGGAAATGTTCTGATTTCATTCTTTTCACATGTGGCTATCCAGTTTTCCCAGCACCACTTATTGAAGAGGCTGTCTTTGCCCCATTGTATATTTTTGCCTGAAAAGAGGTATAATTTTTATTTGAGCTATTTTTTAGGTTTTAGGGTTATAAAAGTCCAGTGCAGCCATGTTTAAAATGATTAAATTCAATGTCTACAGATACATCTCAACATCTTTGAGTTGTTTGTTCAAGAAAGTTTTTCTAGGCAGTACATATTCTGAGCCATTGCATATCTGCTATAACATATGAATGCTGGATGTAGAATTCTTGAACTAAAATGTTTTCTTCTAGAAGTCTGTAGATGTTTTTATAAGATTTTCAGTCAATAGTATTTGTGATAGGAAGTCAATAGACTTGTTGCTCTTCAGTGGGTACTTTAAACTTTACAAACTTTTCTTTGTGATGTATATATTAACTATTAAATTTGTTCCTGTATTTTTGTCTTAAAAAAAAATTGTTTCTTTATACTTGAAATTAGAAGTGTTCAGTCAGGATATGTAAGAGTGGGTTTTGCCTGGGATTTGGTATGTACTATCAATTAATTATCAGTTCAGTTCAGCTCAGTTGCTCAGTCGTGTCCGACTCTTTGCAACCCCATGAATCGCAGCACACCAGGNCTTTAACAGACAGAAAGAGGGGGCTACATGCCGAAACGGCACAATCATCTCTGACAGTGATCTTCAAATTTGTCTTCGGTGCTCTGACCGGTGTCAGCTTGGTTGTTTTAGATACAGTTAGTCTTCAGTCCCAGGTCTGGTTTGTTTCCGTTTCCTTGAGGCCAGTTCTTGGAATTGTGGCAGCTCACGACATGGGTACAGTTTGGTCATTATGTAGTTAACTTCTCCACCTGGGGTTTCAGAATCTGTAAAAGACAGCTCACAGGATAAGGCTCAGAATATTATCTAAAGCCCTTGAGAAGGAACGGAAGGTCCTTGACTATGCTTAGTTCAGTTCAGTTCAGTCGCTCAGTCGTGTCTGCCTCTGTGACCCCATGGACTGCAGCACGCCAGGCCTCCCTGTCCCTGACCAACTCCCGGAGTTTGCTCAAACTCATGTCCATTGAGTCATGACTACATTATTATTATTTGGTCTCCTCTGACTGTTTTCCTTTGTTTTTGTGTGTTCTTATCTCTCAGATTAAACTTATTATTTGACTAAAGTTGTTCACAGGCAAAAGGCAGGCAGAGGACATGGGGTGGGTGAGGGGCAAGAAACAGACTCCTGCCCCATTTGATCTCCAGCATTTATTATTTGTAGACGTTTTGATGATGACCATTCTAACTGGTATGAGGTGATACCTCATTGTAGTTTTGATGTGCATTTCTTTGATAATTAGTGATGTTGAATATCTTTTCATGTGCTTTTTGGCCATCTGTATGTCTTCTTTGGAGAAATGTCTGTTAGCTTTGCCCATTTTTTAATTTTTTTTTGGGGGGGATCATAGAGCTGAGTGAGCTGTTTATAAATTTTGCAGATTAATCCCTTATTGGTTGCATTATTTGCAAATATTTTCTACCATTCTGTGGGTTGTCTTTCTGTTTTGTTTATGGTTTCATTTCCTGTGTAAAAGCTTTTAAGTTTAATTAGGTCCCATTTGTTTATTTTTGTTTTTATTTTCATTACTCTCAGAGGTGGAAAGGATATTGCTGCAATTTATGTCAGAGTGTTCTGCCTGTGTTTTCCTCTAAGAATTTTATAGTATCTGGCCTAATATTTAGGTTAGAGAATGTTATGATTTCACTTTTTTACATGTAGCTGTCCAGTTTTCCCAGCACTACTTATTGAAAAGACTGTCATTTCTCTGTTATATATTCTTGCCTCCTTTGTCATAGATTAATCAACCATGGGAGCATGGGTTTATTTCCGGGCTTTCTAGCCTGTTCCATTGATCTATATTTCTATTTCTGTGCCAGTACCATACTGTTTTGGTGACGGTAGCTTTGCAGTATGGTTTAAAGTCAGGGAGCCTGATTCCTCCAGCTCTGTTTTTCTTTCTCAAGATTACTTTGGCTATTTGAAGTCTTTTGTGTCTCCATACAAATTTAAAAAGACCAAATTCTAGTTCTGTGAAAAATGCCCTTGGTAATTTGACATGGATTGCCTTGAATCTGTAGATTGCCTTGGATATTATAGTTATTTTGACAATACTGTTTATTCCAGTCTAAGAACATGGTATATCTTTCCATCTGTGTCATCTTTGATTTCTTTCCTCAGAATCTTGAAGTTTTCGGAGTACAGTCTTTTGTGTTAGGTAGGTTTATTCCTAAAGGTATTTTATTCTTTTTGATGCAATGGTAAATGAGATTGTTTCCTTCATTTCTTTTTCTGATCTTTCATTGTCAGTCTGTAGGAATGCAAGAGATTTCTGTGTATTAATTTTGCATCCTGCAACTTTACTGAATTCATTGATGAGCTCTGGTAGATTTCTGGTAGCGTCTTTAGGATTTCCTAGGTATAGTATCGGATTTCCCTGGTGGCTCAGATGGTAAATTGTCTGTCTACAATGCCAGAGACCTGGGTTCGATCCCTGGGTTGGGAAGATTCCCTGGAGAAGGAAATGGCAACCCACTCCAGTACTCTTGCCTTGAAAATCCCATGGACAGAGGAGCTTGGTGCAGGCTACTGTCCATGGGATCACAAAGAATCGGGCATGTTTGCCAACAGTGACAGTTTTACTTCTTTTCCAGTTTGGATTCCTTTTATTATTATTATATTATTATTATTATTTTCTTCTCTGATTGCTGTAACTAGGACTTCCAAAGCTATGTTGAATAAAAGTGGCCAAAGTGGACATCTGAACACTTAAAGCTTTTCACTGTTGAGAATGGTGTTGGCTGTGGGTTTGTTGTATGTGGCCTTCATTATGTTNCATCTGCATATCTGAGGTTATTGATATTTCTCCCGGCAATCTTGATTCCAGCTTGTGCTTCTTCCAGCTCTCTCTTTAGTTAGTTCTCTTTCTTTGGGAGACATCTGCTATTATCACCTGACTCTGATATTTTATGTCTTCTCTGCGTTATTTTTATTGGTTTTACCTTCTCCTTTGTAGTTGGGGATAATTTGCTGACATCATTCACTATTTTGATTGTTCCATTTTCTTCACAGTCCAAGCTGGGTTTTAACTGCTTCTGTAATAACTTTGCTTCTCAGATGGCTCAGTGGTACAGAATTTGTCTGCCAATGCAAGAGGTGTAGGTTTGATCCTGAGTAGGGAAGATCTCCTGCAGGAGGAAATGACAACCCACTCCAGTATTCTTTGTTTGGGAAATCCCTTGAATGGAGTAGCTGGGTGGGCTACAGTCCATGTGGTTGCAAAAGAGTTGGACACTATTTAGCAACCAAACAACAACAACATAATGATTTTAACATCCATTTTTCTTTGAAGATAAAGACTATTCCACAGTCACTCTTTTTTTTATTGCAAATGTTTCCTTTTCCATGATGGCACACTCTAGGTTCTTGAATCATGTTCAAATATGAATTATTTAGTGTATTATAAGTGGAGGTATATGCTACATTCTGTTATACACTTGTGATCTAAAAATTGAAGTCAAAGAATCCTGAATCAGATTAATCAGATAATTTTTGTATTTCTTGAAATAACTTGATTTCAGAGAAAGACAGCTCTACTGGCCATCTCAGAATCTTTCATTTTATTCCCATGTTGTGTAGACTCTTTTAATGGGCTCTGTAGTTATTCTATTTACTATGATTGTAAAAAGAAGCATTTGCTTGTTTGGTCTCCAATAAGCATTGGTCTGGGTTCTGATAATGTGTGGATTTATGACAAGCTATCTCAGATAGAATTTGTTTGAAGGAAGAAATGAGAAAAATATAATTATGTCATCAGATGGTCTGCTCCATGATTTTTGAGGCACGGAGAAGGGTCTAGAGCCACAGCTGCAGTCACAACCAGCTTTCTGTGCCATTGCACACGTGCAGGGCAGAACAGCACCCCGTTGTGCTTACTCTTCCGCTTGCTGAGACTCTTTACTGGGAAGGAAGTCTTGAGGCCTCCCAGCGCACAGCTGTTCACTATCAGCTGAGGTGAGAGGGCCCTAGGGCTGGACTTAGCAGTGCGTTCTCAGTGCGCTCCTTCCTGAGTTATAGGGCAGCAGCAGACTCTCCTCTTCAGCTGGGGGTTTTAGTACACATTTGTTAGTAGCCTCCCTGGATCCTTGACGTTTTCCCCTTTCCAAAGGCTTGTGACTTCCATTTACATTTTATGTGTCTCCATCATGCTTGTTCCATGCCCAGCCTGAAGGGTGGAACACATGACCTTTGCTAAGCCAACTATGGCTTCCAGCCCCCTGGCTGCAAGGAGTGTTTGGAGGATGGCTTGTCAACTAAGCCAGTCCAGTCCAGTCAGTGTGACGCTTGGGAATTTTGCTGAGAATAAAGAACAGCTCTCTTTCCTGATGGATGTGAAAGAGGAGGTGTGTGGCACTGGAACTGTTGGCAACGGTCTTGGTGAAGAAGCCAGTCTTAGAATATATCTGATACCAGGGCTGGGAGAGTGGAGTTGGGAAAAAAACAAAACAAAAGAAAACTGGGCCTCTGTGACATCACTGACTAGCTGAAATAGTTGTCATTAGACTCTAGAAAGACATTCATCTACATTTATCTTTTCCCAAGTTATTAAATTTCCTTTATTGCTAAGTCCCTTGAGTTATGCTTTCTTTGCTTGCAAACAGATGGATCCTCAATAGTGTAATGGTGTCATTGGGGGTCTGTTCGTTCCTCACTCTACCATCTAGAAACATTGTTCTCAGGAAGCGGGCAGCTTTCATCATCTTTATTTGATTCAGGACCACTTAGCCTGTATTTGGAGATTAAACTGTAGATTTCTGATCTGCAGGTGGCACCAATCCTTGATTTCTGGTGGTTATGCAGATATTTTTTAATATGACTGTTTTGTTGGTCACTGTATTAGTTTTCTATTACTGCATAACAAATTACCATAAGTTTATTGGCTCAAAACAGCTGACATTGATTACCTCAAGTTACTGTGGATTAGCAGTCAGGGCAGAGCTTATCTGAATCTTCTGTTCACTGTCTCACAAAGCTATGATCAAGATATTGGCTGAGCTGCATTCCTTTCCGGAGTTTAGAGTCTTCTTCAAGTCTCGCATGGTTGATGAAAGAATTCAGTTCCCTGTGGTTGAAAGACTGTGGCTCTCGGGTCCTAGAGAGCACCTCCAGTTCCCTGCCACATGTCCCTCTCCATAGGCAGTTCACAACTCAGGTTGCTTTGTCAGGGCTAGAGGGATGGCCTTTCTATCCAGTTTGGTAAGATGGAGGCTTGTAGGTATGTGGTGGTTTAGGCGCTAAGTTGTGTCTGATTCTTGCGACCACAAGGACTGTAGCCTGCCAGGCTCCTCTGTCCTCTGTCCATGAGATTTTCCAGGCAAGAATACTGGAGTGGGTTGCCATTTCCTTCTCCAGGGGATCTTCCCAACGCAGGGATCGAACCTGGGTCTCCTGCACTGCAGACAGATTCTTTACTGATGAAACCACCAGGGAAGCCCATACTGTATAGCATAGTCTCAGGAGTGACATTCCACCACTTTTGCCATATTCTATATCTTGGAAGCAAATCACAAGTCCCATCTATAATAGCAAGGAGGGAGTTACTCATTGTGACTTGGGGGTCTTATTAAACTGTGTCCATCACACTCATTTCATCAGTTCAGTTGCTCAGTTGTATCTGTGTCTTTGCAACCCCATGGACTGCAGCACACCAGGCCTCCCTGTCCATCACCAACTCCCAGAGCTTGCTCAAACTCACATCCATTGAGTTGGTGATGCCATCCAACCATCTCATCCTCTGTCGTCCCATTCTCCTCTTGCCTTCAATCTTTCCCAGCATCAGGGTCTTTTCCAATGAGTCAGTCCTTGGCATCAGGTGGCCAAAGTATTGGAATTTTATCTTCAGCATCAGTCCTTCCAGTGAATATTCAGGACTGATTTCCTTTAGGATTGACTGGTTTGACCTCCTTGTGGTCCAAGGGACTCTCGAGTCTTCTCCAACACTTCAGTTCAAAAGCATCAGTTCTTCATTGCTCAGCTTTCTTTATGGTCCAGCTCTCACATCCATACATGACTACTGGAAAAACCGTAGCTTTGAGTAGATGGACCTTTGCCAGCAAAGTAAATTCATTTCAGCAGTAATTTAGTTTTTTTAGAATTGGGATGTGGCTAAAATATGTTCCCAACTCTTCACAGTGTACTTTGTTTGACTCTTTGACATCAGATTGAAAAATGATTTTAGGTTTTCTGAGAGAAAGAGAAGCCAATATGGAAAAGTGGAAAGAAACCAAGCAACTGAACATCATAGAAGCCTGCGAGAAAGGCAGAACTGAAGTTTCACAATTCCTTAGGCTGCCCTGGCTGTGTAACAACCCATCTGTGTATGACAAGACCCAACAGAGGCACAGCAGGGTGTATTTCTTCTGTTCAGTTTTAGCGTGGGCTGCTTTAAATTTTACTTTGTTATTCAACAGGGGCTCACAGTAATGCTCAAACTTACCTGAATGAATTTGTTCTTATGTTGACTAATCTAGAGTCAAATCCCCTACCTTGGAAAGTGTGGAGATGAGATTTAGGTATGAAATTCATTTCTGAATTATGCTCAAGTTATAAGCTGCTGTTGATTTATCCAGCACATTTTACCCAGCTCAACTCAACCAGTTTTTAGTGATTACCTTTTTAAAGTGACCAGAGTTTACCTCTCTTGTCAAAATTCTAGCTGTGAAGAAGTTACTGACTACAATAACAATCTCGGAAATGAGTTTTAAAAACCCAATAGAGGAGGAAAAGCAAGCCTGTGAATTTTAGTTTTCGATGTAGTGACACTAGAACAGATTATTTGAATGAAAATTATTCTGTTACTTCTTTGTGATTTAGGACCCATTGTAAGACTTCATCCACTTCCCTGTGATCGCTGTCCCCAAGTCGTAATTCTGGCATGATTATGTCAGAATCATCTCTGCAGCAGTCAATTGTGGTGTTACAAACAGAGAATTAAGGTGGTGAATAAGCAGAAGCAGCAGGGGCCCTAGAAACGGAGAGGCATAAACCTTCTGCTCTTCTGAAGAGTGTTCCTGAAGACCGGAGCGGGAGGGGAGAGAGAAACATGGTTCGCTACATAAGCCAGAATCGTTTCTAAATGGAGCCAAGATGGATCTAATTTTCTCAAATGGTGCTCATGAAATTGTTCTCAAGCAAAGGCACTCTGTGGGATGGGTCATATTACTGTCACATTATCTATGGATGTAAAGTTTTTCAAAGCACAATACATACTCTTTCCTATGCCACCTACAGTCATTATATAAGATAGTCATCTTTAGACTTTTATGACCAAAAAACATTTTACCTGATTTTGTTGTCTTTGCATGCAGAAATATTTCTTAGGTTATTGTCCATGAGATTATATAATCTGATACTTGTGCATGTGTTTAATAGCCTAGTAAGTGCATTTATTGAGGAATAATCAGTGCACAAGGCTGATACTATCATATTAGAAAGTTAAATAGTCACTTGCAGTTAATTGGTTTCATTTCTTTCAGCAGAGGTTGCTGTATTCCGTGCCTGTGTATTTGGTTTAACGCTAAGAGTGCCCTTTGTGTGTGGTTAAAGACTCAGCATCTCACCAGGTCAAATAGATTAACTCAGGAAAGATTACAGGGATCCTTATAGCCTTGTCTGAAAAATATCAGTGTTTCTTATTCTTACTTTCTGCTTTTCATAAGGAGAATTTAAAAAAATTATTTATTTTTACTTGAAGGATAATTGCTTTACAATACTGTGTTGGTTTCTGCCATACATCAACATGAATCAGCCAGAGGTAAACATATGGGGATTCCCTCTTGGACCTCCCTCCCACCTCCTACCCTATCCCACCCCTTTAGGTTGTCACAGACCCCTGGTTTGAGTTCCCTGAGTCATACAGCCAATTCCTACTGGCTATCCACCTTACCTACGGTAGTGTGTATATATTTCCATGCTACTCGCTCCATTTGTCCCACCCTTTCCTTCCCCTGTCCCATGTCCAGAAGTCTGTCCCATGTCCAGAAGTCTGTTCCCTATGTCTGCATCTGATAAGGAGAAGTTTTAAAATATGTAGTATATTCTACTTTTAATACTGTATGTGACAAAGATTCTCCCACTGTCTTTATGGGCAAGATGGGGAAACGTGGGCTAAGCTGAAGTTCACGTAGGTTAATGGGGATCAGCTGTATCCCAAAAGGGCTCATATGGAGGACAGGCTATAGAGGGGTCCACGAGTTCCTGTTTGGTCTGTGTTGATTAACGTTTTTATCAATGTTTGTGTGATGGCATAGAAATCTGGTTTATCAGATTTATCATTGTCACAATGATAGACAATGTGGTCAGTGAAATAGANTAACCTCAGATATGCTGATGACACCACCCTTATGGCAGAAAGTGAGGAGGAGCTAAAAAGCCTCTTGATGAAAGTGAAGGAGGAGAGCGAAAAAGTTGGCTTAAAGCTCAACATTCAGAAAACGAAGATCATGGCATCCGGTCCCATCACTTCATGGGAAATAGATGGGGAAACAGTGGAAACAGTGTCAGACTTTATTTTTGGGGGCTCCAAAATCACTGCAGATGGTGATTGCAGCCATGAAATTAAAAGACGCTTACTCCTTGAAAGAAAAGTTATGACCAACCTAGATAGCATATTCAAAAGCAGAGATATTACTTTGCTGACTAAGGTCCATCTAGTCAAGGCTATGGTTTTTCCAGTAGTCATGTATGGATGTGAGAGTTGGACTGTGAAGAAGGCAGAGCGCCGAAGAATTGATACTTTTGAACTGTGGTGTTGGAGAAGACTCTTGAGAGTCCCTTGGACTGCAAGGAGATCCAACCAGTCCATTCTGAAGGAGATCAACCCTGGGATTTCATTGGAAGGAATGATGCTAAAGCTGAAACTCCAGTACTTTGGCCACGTCATGCGAAGGGTTGACTCATTGGAAAAGACTCTGATGCTGGGAGGGATTGGGGGCAGGAGGAGAAGGGAACGACCGAGGATGAGATGGCTGGATGGCATCACAGACTCGATGGACATGAGTCTGAGTGAACTCCAGGAGATGGTGATGGACAGGGAGGCCTGGCGTGCTGAGATTCATGGGGTCTCAAAGAGTCAGACACGACTGAGCGACTGAAATGAACTGAACTGAACTTATTTGGAGAAGGAAATGGCAACCCACTCCGGTATTCTTACCTAGAAAATCCCATGGACGGAGGAGCCTGGTAGGCTACAGTCCATGGGGTCGCAAAGAGTCGGACACGACTGAGCGACTCACTCACTTGGAAAACAAGGGGCCTGCGAAGTGTGTCTAAGATTCCTCATTTGCTCAAACACTCTCTGAGATTTTAACCTGTCTGGATTTGGCATTTCCGAAGTGTTGTCACCAGAGGGCGCCAAATCCTAGCTCTTGCTAGTGATGAGCGCTCCGAGGAGCTGATGAGAAATGAGAGCTGAGCGTGATGAAAGTGTGTGAGTGGAAACAAAACCACTCAAGGGGTGTGTGTGTGTGTGTATGCATGTGTGCATCACCAGAGTGCTTACCACCACCGACATTTACCACTATCACACCCCACCCCGTGCCTTCCTCTCTAGCCGCTTGCTGCCTCCCTCTCTGCTCCAGCAGCACTGGCCTCCGGCTCTCCCTCAGGCCTCTGTGTGCGGTCCCTGCAGTCGGAACCCTCATCCCTAGACATCCACAGGGCCCCCCTTACCTTTCCTCAGTGAGGCCTTCTCTAACGCATATAAAATGACACCTCCAAACTCAGTCCATGTTTGTGTATTTTTATTTAGAAAAGTTTGGTAAAATATACATAATATGAAATTTACCTATAAGTGTTTTTTCAGTGTAAAGTTTTCTAGCATTAAGTACGTTCCCATTATGTGCAACTATAACTACCACCCATGTCTAGAGCATTCTTTATCTTCTAAACTGAAATTCCATAGCCATTAACCAATAACACCCCAATCTGCCTTCCCTCATCCCTTAGCAACTGCCACTCTTCCTGTGTCTATGAATTTATCTAGTCTAGTTAGCTCATTAAAGTAGATTCATATAACATTTGTCACTTGGTTGTCTTTAAGCTTTGTCCATGTTGTACATGTTTCAGAGTTTGCTTCCTTTTTAAGGCTGTATAATTTTCCATTTTATATGCATACCACATTTTGTTTGTTCATTCATCCCTTGATAGATACTTGAGTTGCTTCCACTCTGCCTACTGTGTATAAACCTGCTATGAAGCTGGGTGCACAAATATCCGCTGGAGTCCCTGCTTTTTATTTTTTTCTGTGCTTTATTTTTCTGCCTGGCTTTTATTATCCAACAGTCCTCCTTACCCCAACTCGAGATGCAAATGATTTCTGCTTAGAAAAGAGAATTCCAAAGGTGATAATTATAGGACTTTAAAGGACATTAACCAGTTATATCTAACTTGGCAGTTTCATTCTAATTCCTTTTTAAAGGGTCTGTGCAGAGAGGGAGGGAGAAGGGGATGCTGAGCCTTGCCCCCAGCACCTGGAGCAGGTGGGGCAGCTTTTTTTTTTTAATTGAAGCATATTGTTTGCAATATTGTTAATTACTACTGTATGGCAAAGTGAATCAGGTATACATACATGTACATTCTTTTTTTTAGTCACTTCCATTATGGTTTATCACAGGATGCTGAATATAGTCCTCTGTGCTATACAGTAGGGCCTTGTTGTTTATCCATTCAGTATATAGAAACTATATCTGCTAGCCCCAAGCTCCCACTCCATTCCTCCCCCAACCCCATCCCCCCTGGCAACAGCAGTTGTTCTCTATGTCAGTGATTCTGTTTCTGTTTCATAGATAGGTTCATTTGTGTCTTACTTTGGATTCCATGTTTAAATGATACTATATGGTATTTCTTTCTAACTTACTTAGTATGATAAGCTCTGGTTGCATCCATGTTGCTGCAAATGGCATTACTTGATCTTTTTATGGCTACATCGTATTCCATAGTGTTTATATACCATATTGTCTTTATTCATTCATCTGTTCATGGGTATTTAGATTGTTTCCATTTTTCTTGGCTATTGTGAATATTGCTGCTATGAACATAGGGTTGCATGTATCTTTTTGAATTATAGTTTTGTCTGTATATATGCCCAGGAGTAGGATATCTGGATCATATAGTAATTCTATTTTTAGTTTTCTGAGTAATTTCCATACTGTTCTCCACAGTGGCTGCATCAATTTATATTCCCACCAATAGTGCAGGAGGGTTTCCTTTTCTATACATCTTCTCCAGACTTTGTTATTTTTAGACTTTTTAATGATGGCCATTCTGACTGCTGTGAGGTTGTACCTCACTGTAGTTTTGATTTGTGGTTCTCTAATAATTAGTGATACTGAGCGTCTTTTTATATGCCTATTGGCCATCTATATTTTTTCTTGTGAGGTTTAGGTCTTCGGCCCATTTTTGAATACAGTTTTAGGGGTTTTATTTTTTGTTGTTTTTCTTGTTGACTTGTATGAGCTGTTTGTATATTTTGGAAATTAAGCCCTTGTTTGTTGCATTATTTGCAAATATTTTCCCCCATTCTGTAGGTTGTGTTTTCGTTTTAAGCTTGTAAGTATATTAGGTCCCATTTGTTTATTTTTGCTTTTATTTCTGTTGCCTTGGGAAACTGACCTAAGAACATACTAGTACTATTGAGTTCAGAGAATGTTCTGCTTATGTTCTCTGAATTTTATGGTGTCATGTCTTATGTTTAAGTCTTTAAGAGGTGGGGAAGCTTTGACTGAATAGCCATTGAGGTTTACAAAAGATAGGAACCTGGAAAGAAAACTGTAAGAACCAAGAGTGAGAAAAGGATAATGCTGAGTTCATCAGCTGAGACAGAACGGGGAGTCCTAACACAGTTGGAGCAGCTGGAAAAATAAACAGAAGTCCTCAAATCCTCTGTGCCTGTTTCCTCATCTAGAAGACGGGCACCTAGTGGAATCTACCTGCTGAGGGCGCTGTGGGGATTAACTGAATTACTCTGTAAAGTGCTGAAACAGCCCCTGGCACATAGAAGGCGCTGAAAGACGGGCTGTTTCTCATTCTCCAAGCTGTGGCTTCTTCACACATCAGTGAGATGTGTTTTCTTTCCACTTTCCTGTACAGTGGACACCTCTGTGTGATGAGATCTGCCTTTGTGAGAGGGGACAAAGGTTGGGCGGGGGCCCCTGGGGCCAGGTTGCAGGAGGCTACCCCAGGACCGCTGGTACAAGGCACAGTTCCATCCCCAAAGGCTTGCAGCAGCCCCAGCTAACAGACCATCAAGGGCTGGGACTGGGCTCTGCAGGAAGTGGTGTCCACAGAGAAAAAATGTCACGGGCATTTTTTTACTTTAGAAACAGGGCTAGATACTCTTGTGTTAGTGTACTGGGTGCCCCCAACTCACCACTGGCAGAAGGCGTGTCATGCCCCAAAAAAAAAGCAGAATTGCCAAGAGCTCAGGAGAACCCCAATCCAGTGGATGGGGGGGAGATGGGACAGGGAACTTTTCCTTCTGCAGTCCACTTAAGCAGGGCTACCTCCCCTCCCTGGAGACTTCTTGGGGAAGGAAATTTGCCACTACTTCCCTTCCCTCACTGAGAAGCCCAGAGGGTTCCTGCGTCCCATTCAGTGTGCTCCCAGGAGGCCGACGAGACAGTGGACTTTCTGCTTTACCAGCTGATGCAGCCGCTCGTGTTTTCAGCTGAGTTGCTTCACAACCTGCCCGTTTAGGCAATGGGCTCTGGGCACTGCGCAGGCCCCACGGGATGGGTAGGAGGTGGCGTTCTGGGATGATGACATCTTTCCCCCACTTTGTGTTGTCCCTCCCCTGAAACACAAAGACACTCAGTTGGAGCCAAGAGATGACGTTCTTGTTTATTGTTGCGGCAACTCTTACAGACATTAGCGTTCAGTTAAATAAAGGAAGAGACCACACTAAGTACTTCACAGCCCCCAAACAGTGGACACCTTTGTCTCTCGTTCCTCATCTCAGAGGGAATGCTTTCAGTTTTTCACTGTTGAGAACATTGGTTGTGGGTTTGTCATACATGACCTATATTATGTTCAGGTCCATTTCCTCTTGTTTCCACTTTGTGGAGAGCTTTTATCATAAATGGGTGCTGAATTTTGTCAAAAGCTTTTATAGCATCCGTTGAAATGATCATAGTTTTTGTTCTTCAGTTTACTAATGTGGTGAATCACACTGATTGATTTGTGGATATTGAAGAATCCTTGCATCCTTGGGATAAATCCCACTTTATCTTGATGTATGTTCCTTTTAACACATTATTGACTGCAGATGTATTAATACATCTTTTGTTACCTGAACATCATTGACTGGAGACGTATCAATATGTTTTTAGAGAGAGATACAATTAACATCATCATGCAAAGTTGTTAAGAGTTTAAAATTGATCAAGGGTTTGTTATACAACTTGTGATTGTCATTATAGTTCACATTTTGTTGCATTAGGTTTTTGTTCCAATTTTGTGTAGATTATAAATGTAAAATTTTCAAAAATGATGCATCATGAAATGATGAGTAAATAAAAAATTTTCAGTGAATTTTATGCAGATATTTTCTCTGATTGCCCAAGCATCATATATACTAGTGTCTCAAAAGATGATAGTTGTTCACTATATTAAACTTATTTAAAAAATAAAAGCTGAAGATGATAGATGTTCAGAATATAGTTCTGATTCAAATGATGTGAATATTAGACCAACAAAAAGACAAAAAGCCTTAGTGTTTGATTCTGATATGGGAAGTGAAAATGAATCTCATGGTGCTGGAGAATGTTTCTTTGCTTCTGCAAAACGGTGAACCGAGGGCAATGTTTCATGAAAGTTAAAACTTTACAGGTGTGTCAAGTGTAACCATTGAAGGTGATAACCTGCACAGTGTTAGTGAAATAGCAATTAATTTTTGGCTGGCCAAAATAAAAATTTCCAGCCTGAGGCATACATTTCTGCAAAAATCCCCTGGTCAAAAATCAGTTAAGGTATTGTTGGATTCAGTTTGCCATTGTTTTGTTGAAGATTTTTGCATCTATGTTCATCAGAGATATTGGCCTATAATTTTCTTATTTGTGTGTTATTTTTGGTATCAGTGTAACCTCATAGAATGAGTCAGGGAGTGTCCTGCTTTTGCATTTCTTTGGAATGGGTTCAGAAGGATAGGTGTTAACTCTTCTCTAAATGTTTGCTAGAACTCGCCCGTGAAGCCGTCTGTTCCCGGACTTTAGTTTGCTGGAAGTTTTCCTTTCTTCGGTTGCACTAGGTCCTGGTTGCTGGATGTGGGTCTTCTCCATCTGTGGTGCACAGGCTTCTCGTTAAGTGCCGGCTTCTCTTGCCGCAGAGCACAGGCCTCGGGTGCCTGGGCTTCAGTAGTTGCAGCGCACGAGCTCAGTAGTGGTGATGCACAGGCTTAGTTGCTCCATAGCGTGTGGAATCTTCCTGGACCAGGGATCAAACTTGTGTCCCCTGCATTGGCTGGCTTATTCCCAAACAGACTTTTTTTTTTCAAGTTAACATTTATTGGTTATGCTCGGCTTGTTGCTGCAGGCAGCCTTTCTATACTGGTGGTGAGCGGGGGCTATTCTTCATTGTGGTGCTTCAGTGGCTTCTCTTGGGGGACACAGGCTCTAGGCTGGCAGGCTTCAGTAACTTTGGCTCTCAGGCTCTAGAATGCAGGTTCAGCAGTTGTGGTGCAGGGGCGTAGCTGTTCCCTGGGACATGGAATCTTCCTGGATCAGACCCATCCCCTGCATTGGCAAGTGGATTCTTAGCTACTGTACCACCATCGAAGTCTCTATGGGAAGCTTTTAAACCACAGTTTTGATTTCGGTGCTTGTGACTAGTCTGTTCATATTTTCTATTTCTTCCTAGTTCAGTCTGGAAAGGTTATGCTTTTGTAAGAATTTGTCTATTTCTTCTCGGCTGCCCATTTTATTGACATATAGTTGCTTGTAGTAGTCTAATGATCCTTTGTATGTCTGTGGTATCGGTTAGACCTTCTTTTTCTTTTCTAATTCTATTGATTTGTGCCCTCTCCCCTTCTTTCTTGATGAGTCTGGCTAAAGGTGTTTCAACTTTGTTTCTTTTCAAAGAACCAGCTAAATTTTAGTTTCATTCATCTTTTCTGTTGCTTTTTTCACCTGTATTTCATTTATTTCTTCTCTGCTCTTTATGATCTCTTTTCTCCTTCTAGCTGGGTTGTTTGTTCTTCTTTTTCTGGTTGCCCTAGGCATAGAGCTAGGTTGTCTGTCTGAGAGTTCTCTTGTTTCCTGAGGTAGTACTGTCTTGCTCTAACCTTCCGCTTAGGACTGCATTCGCAGCATCCCGTAGCCTTTGGGTCGGTGTGCTTTTTTTTTTTTTCCTTCTGAACTATTAATTCATTACAAATAATAAAACAAGTTGATATATTAGATGGACACAACTGAGGAGGTCAGTTCAGTTCAGTCCCTCAGTCGTGTACAACTCTTTGTGACCCCATGAATTGTAGCATGCCAGGCCTCCCTGTCCATCACTAACTCCTGGAGTTCACTCAAACTCACGTCCGTCGAGTCAGTGATGCCATCCAGCCATCTCATCCTCTATCGTCCCTTTCTCCTCCTGCCCCCAATCCCTCCCAGCATCAGAGTCTTTTCCAATGAGTCAACTCTTCGCATGAGGTGGCCAAAGTACTGGAGTTTCAGCTTTAGCAACATTCTTTCCAAAGAACACCCAGGATTGATCTTTAGAATGGACTGGTTGGATCTCCTTGCAGTCCAAGGGACTCTCAAGACTCTTCTCCAACACCACAGTTCAAAAGCATCAATTCTTCGGCGCTCTGCCTTCTTCACAGTTCAACTCTCACATCCATACGTGACCACAGGAAAAACCATAGCCTTGACTAGACAGACCTTTGTTGGCAAAGTAATGTCTCTGCCTCTGAATATGCTATCTAGGTTGGTCATAACTTTTCTTTCAAGGAGTAAGTGTCTTTTAATTTCATGGCTGCAGTCAACACCTGCAGTGACTTTTGAGCCCCCAAAATAAAGTCTGACTCTGTTTCCACTGTTTCCCCATCTATTTCCCATGAAGTGATGGGACCAGATGCCATGATCTTCGTTTTCCAAATGTTGAGCTTTAAGCCAGCTTTTTCACTCTCCTCTTTCATTTTCATCAATAGATTTTTTAGTTCCTCTTCACTTTTTGCCATAAGAGTGGTGTCATCTGCATATCTGAGATTATTGATATTTCTCCCAGCAATCTTGATTCCAACTTGTGCTTCTTCCAGCCCAGCGTTTCTCATGATGTACTCTGCATAGAAGTTAAATAAGCAGGGTGACAATATACAGNAACTGAGCATGCACATAAGACTAGATTTGCTGTTTTGTTAAGTTGTGGGTGTAGCTATTCTTTCCTGATATTAGTATCACCTAGAGATGAGGGACATGGAGGTGGAGCATCCTTCCTGCATTGCTCCCATATGTGTTCCTTGGTTCTAAGTGTGGCTTTCCTTAAATGTTTTTCAGACAGTTGTTTCATTAGATGGTCCATGACTGTGTTATCCTGATCTCATTATATACATTTTCTCACATTTTAACTTCTAGATGCCTTTGGTCAAAACTCCCATGAATGCTTCTTTCTCTTCCATGGTTTGCTTGAAGCAAAATGAGTCTCAGAAATTTCCAGCCCACAGGAAAAAAAGGGAAAGGCACAGAGAAATACAGATGATGGCAATATTTGCTCCTCTTGAAATGAGTTTCTCAGGGGAACATACTTCTTAGACCTCACAGGCAGTAGAGAATCAAACACTGGGAGAAAGGTACAGAGGCACCAGGGAAAAACTCTTCATTTTCATTTGTAGAAACCAAGAGTATATTTGGAGAATATATGGAGTATATGGAGTATACTGGAGTATGGGGTATATTGGAGTATATGTAAAGTATATTTGACCAAGATAATTTAGCTTCTTGTGTGATGCTGATACTAAAACCCGGGGTCAGTGTTCTTTCCAAAAGCTCATTGCCTACCAGGCCCTTGTTATGAAGTCATTCAAAATAATGCCAAAGAGGATGACACCACCATTTGCATTCTGTGACTTGTTCCTTTACAGAGTAGCATTTCGGGAATCCTCATTCTACTTTGACATTTCAGGTCCAGACAGACATCTGAGGACCTTATAACCGTTATCTGTGGTATCACAGAACTTAATGACAGTATTTTTTTTCTGGTGGTTTTGTCTTTGACCCTTTTTAAAGAACTGTGTATCATGCATAGGTCTGAGCAACACACAGAGATTATTCTAATCAGAACTGGGGCATTGTCTCAGTATCCAGTCTTGTGTAAGTCCCACAGCACCTGTACTGAACCAAAGAAATGATGAGGAACAGCGTCTTTTGGTGAGCGAGAAGCAAAATGAAGGTGCAGTCATAAAATATCTCTATTTTATAGATGTAGTTATTGAATGTATCTATTTTTATTTTATGTATTTGTTTGCCATTTAAAAATTTTGATCTGGATCCCCCACTTCTTTCATTGTCTCCAATAAGCTTACTGTTCTGATTCTAATATCTGGCTCTTTAGCCACAGCATTTCCTAGTCAGATCATGCCTCTAAAATACACCAGTAAAAATCTATTTTAAAAAGCATGTTTAGTTTATACTTTGTTTATCTGCTTTACCTTTTTCTGTTGTGCTCCAGTGTTACAAGAGTTCCACATTGGAAGTNACTGTTCTGATTCTAATATCTGGCTCTTTAGCCACAGCATTTCCTAGTCAGATCATGCCTCTAAAATACACCAGTAAAAATCTATTTTAAAAAGCATGTTTAGTTTATACTTTGTTTATCTGCTTTACCTTTTTCTGTTGTGCTCCAGTGTTACAAGAGTTCCACATTGGAAGTAAAGTTCTACTGAAGTTAACATACTAATTTACTAGTTTCATTTAACAAGCGTTTAAATAACAACAACAATAGTATTAACGACACTTGTAGAGTTCTTACCTTGTGTCATGACTTAGAAGCAAAAAGATGAATAAGACATCAGTTCAGTTCAGTCACTCAGTCGTGTCTGACTCTTTGCGACCCCATGAATCGCAGCACGCCAGGCCTCCCTGTCCATCACCAACTCCCGGAGTTCACTCAGACTCACGTCCATCGAGTCCGTGATGCCATCCAGCCATCTCATCCTCTGCCGTCCCCTTCTCCTCCTGCCCCCAATCCTTCCCAGCATCAAAGTCTTTTCCAATGAGTCAACTCTTTGCATGAGGTGGCCAAAGTACTGGAGCTTCAGCTTTAGCATCATTCCTTCCAAAGAGCACCCAGGACTGATCTCCTTCAGAATGGACTAATTGGATCTCCTTGCAGTCCAAGGGACTCTCAAGAGTCTTCTCCAACACCACAGTTCAAAAGCATCAATTCTTCGGC
>SJYX01009577.1:39136-53712 GCA_006410675.1 Oreotragus oreotragus | reverse complement strand
TCTGGTATTCCCATCTCTTTCAGAATTTTCCACAGTTTATTGTGATCCACACAGTCAAAGGCTTTGGCATAGTCAATAAAGCAGAAATAGATGTTTTTTCTGGAACTCCCTTTCTTTTCCATGATCCGGTGGATGTTGGCAATTTGATCTCTGGTTCCTCTGCCTTTTCTAAAACCAGCTTGAACATCAGGAAGTTCACGGTTCATGTATTGCTGAAGCCTGGCTTGGAGAATTTTGAGCATTACTTTACTTGCATGTGAGATGAGTGCAATTGTGTGGTAGTGTGAGCATTCTTTGGCATTGCCTTTCTTTGGAATTGGAATGGAAACTGACCTTTTCCAGTCCTGTGGCTACTGCTGAGTTTTCCAAATTTGCTGGCATATTGAGTGCAGCACTTTCACAGCATCGTCTTTCAGGATTTGAAATAGCTCAACTGGAATTCCATCACCTCCATAGTCATTGCCAATTTGCGGGCCCCTCGAGGGCAGGCCTGGGTCCTTTTTTATCATATTCTTCTTCCAGCATCTGGCCCTGTTCCTATTTGTAGCTGAATTGGGATTTGGCTAAGCAGAGAGGAGGTAGAGTCCTTTTCAATAAAACTTGCAGCAGAGTCTGAACAGGGTGAGTAGATAAAGGTCATGGGCATGAAGTGGTGACCGGACAGAAGGGTTCCTGCTGCCAGGGCAAGTTCAGCAGGTGTGGGGACAGCCAGCTCTCTCCACTGACAGGGCCAGAATGAGCCGGCACCCTGTGGTGGTTTATGTAAGGACCCGATGCCCAGGAGAGGACACTAGAAGAGAGCCAGACGTGGCATTTCACTCCCCAGTGTCTTGGAGTAAGAAGGAGATGATAACGTCTATTGTTTGAACATTTACTGTGTGCCGATATTTTCCATACATCATCTCTTTGTTTGCCAGACACATTTTAGGTATATCAGATTCCATCTACTCACACTTAATCTGGGCTGCAGTTGTATTTTGTTTGGTCCTCACAGAGGTTAATTGACTTGCTCGAGGTCACACAGCTAGTATTAATAATAGGAGAACCAGGTTTAATACCCAGTCTATCCATCTCCAAAGTACAAATAGTCTGTGTACAAATAGCTAGACTGCCCTCCCTCCCTAAATATTATTCCTTAAGACACCTTCACAATTGGCTGTTCTTGGTCAAGTCTGTTCACAGGAGTGTCACTGGGCTGACATACCCTATTCTACTTGAAAACAGTGGAAAACTATCAACTGCAAAATCTTAACTAGTAGACAATCAAAATTATTGACAGCATAGCAGACGTAAGAGAGCCACCCTCTTTCCCCCTTGTTTCCCATCTTCTGGTCTCAGATGCTGGTAAGGAGCTTCTTAAAGGGTCAAGGAAATGGTCTGGAGAAATATTAAACCTGAACCCCATGGTTTTCCTTTGTTCAGAATACACATTTCTTGCTATAGTGGAGAGTTATTTCTGTGCTGATAAATGATCTCCTATATTTCTTGTCTCTACACTGAGGTGGTAAAATAATTTCCTGTTCAAAAATAGCTTCCCGTTGCCTATAGAATGGAATGGAGGTCTCTTCCAACCTGAACATCCTGTCTCCAGTGTACTTTCCCAATCTTTTTGTTCATTTCTATCCCTTTAGGTCTGAGTACTGAAAGATGCCAGTAGCTCTTCTTTGCCCGTGATGTCCTCTTTGCCTGGAATGCCCTTCTTAAACCCAACCTTCTCACTTAAGATTTCATCAGTATCTATAACTGGAAGTAATTCTGGTTCTTTCTACCTGAAAATTTATTTTATCTTCTTGGGCTTATCAGATCAAGCTTGTAATAATACAGTTGTAGCAAGGTGTTTAGTGGATTACTTTAACAGTTGGCACAGAAATAACCCTCAGAGAAGTAAACAGATTGATATATTGATAAGGTACACGTGGGGAAAAAATGGCTCTGGCTTCAGCACGAACTGAGAGAAGAAAGGTGATGGTTACACTCTTTTGAAGGAGACAATGAGATGAACATCTGTGAGCTTTTGAGGAGAAAAATGAAAGGAGAGAGAGGACAGAAAATGCGAGGTTTTTGTGCAGTTAGAACCCCAGCAGACTTGTGCTGTGGCTAGGTTTGTTTACTAGGGGGTGAAGTGGCTTAGTCGAAGTTCCTGGATGCTTGGTTGGCTAAAAGGTTTGTCTCAAGAACAAAGAAACCTAATGTCTAACCTACAGCTTAGTTTGAAGTGAAATAAACCAGAAGGTGTTAACCTCTCTTTGGTAAATTCTGCCGTAACCAGAAATCTTTTTGGTGTGAGGTCCTGCATGTGTGAGAGTGTGTACATGTGTTTGTGGAAATACCAGAAGGGGCTGAGTTTGCAGCAGCACGAAACTGAGCCAGCATAGATGGCAAAGAAGAGCCTAGAGCCAGACATAGCCATACCAAGGACCCACTGGAAGTGGCAGAATCTTAGGACCTGGAGTTAAACCATGGAAGGTGGCTCAGACCAACCTCATTCAGGTCCCAGGAGAGTTATTTTTGAATGTATTTGCTAAATGATGTGCTCCTGGAAGGCAAAGTTCACACACATTTTGTTCATCTAAAGAATCTTATGATGTAATCTTAGTGATAATAATAAAAATAATGGAGACCATGATACCAGTGCCTCTTTGTAGACACATAGTAGTTAGATTCCATCTACGCATCACTTGCAGATGATAAAAGTGGCATGAGCTGGATTTAATCTCCAGGTTTTCTGTTTTCTAGTGATGTAACTTTAGACATTTTTTGCTATGAATCCCTGATTTCACATCTACAAAATGGAAAAATAGCAGCTCTGACTCATAGTTTGTTGTGAAAACCAAATTTAGTTTTTCGCTAAACAGTGCCATTGTCAGCTCCTACCCTCAGAGTTCCCCCTCCTCAGCCTTTCCTGCCTCTTCCACTGCAGTCTCCCTGCCGTTTTCCTCCCAATAACGGGGTCATGCTTTTGTCGCTCTGGACGTCACCCTGGATGACGTGGTTGTCTCAGCTTGGTCCTGACTGCCTTCTATTCCAGTGGATGTCCCATGTTAGCAGGCGGAAGGGCTTTCATTGGAAAAGTATTGAAATGTTTCTTCTGAAGCTTCCAAACCTGGTCAGGACACTCTTAATTTCATCCTGTGCTCCTGAAGTTATGATCTTTGTGTTTTACCCACAATTAATGCCCGATATAAAATCTGGCTGAGCTGGGAGGAGAGAGAAGTTCAGTGACACTGTGGTATCAAGCTTCCAGCTCTACCCACCATCCTGTGTACCCAGGGCCGCTCTGGTTCTCTTTTCTCCAAGGACGTACGCGTTCCTTGCCTGATGTAGTGCTAGAGTTTGCAGGTTGGGGTCTTTGTTCTTTTCTTGTTTGGGAGTCAGTCCTAGAAGCTAACCTTCAACTATAACCTGCTGTTGTTCTTGCAGTCAGGATGATCCTTGACATGCCTGATTCCAGAGGAGTCACTGAGAGAAGGTTTGTTTTAGGAACCTTGTTACACTGAAGTATTTCTTCTCCCTTCAATTAAAGGTAATCTCTGTCATCAGAAAGCAAAGATAATTTCCAGGTGGGTCTCTTTTCCTTAGTAAACATTTGTCCAATACTTATTTTGTCTTAACACATTGCTGAGCATTGTACAAGGATTATCTCAGTCAATTCTCTATAAACCCTATGAATTAAGCACTCTTGGGGTCCATATTTTACTGAGGGTAACCAAAGCCTAGAGAAGTTAAGCTACTTACCCAAGGTTTCACACAGCAGGTGGATTTGGATTTGAATCCAGATTCTCTGACTCTAGGGCTCTTTAACCATTTTGCTCTTTTGCATGTGGTCCTGGGCTCTGGGCCTTTATCCACAACTCTCCCAACAGGGCTGGATGTGGAGTGATAGGATTTAACCACATCAGTGTGATGATAATATTATGCTTGACTTGTCCAGGAATTGTATTCTGTTCAAGAACTGTTGCAGAAGATGACGCCAGAACCAGGAGTTTCTATGGGGACTTTGGGACAGTCCAGCGCAAGCCCGGACTTCATGGGCTTCTTGACCCCCAGGTCTTGTGCCTTGAATGCAGGGGCTGGGTTCGAGGCTTTGGTAAGCCGTTTAAGCCTGCAGCGAGGTGGACAAGGCCAGCCTGAGTGACAGGCTTCAGTTCTGTGGCGTTACAAAGCCCCCTTGGCGATGGCCAGGCTTTGCTGTTTTGTCGTTCTTGGTATGCAACCGAGGAACTGCAGGGCTGACAGACCCTCGTGGATCACCTGCTCCCAGCCCCTCATTTAGCAGCCGTGCATGAGCAAGGGCAGCGTGCGTGTGCACTGCATCGCCTCCTTGTTAATGGTCACCTGGCTGTTTTCCCATCTTGTTTGCATAGATGACTCTAATGAGGCTGAAATTGCACCACGTGGAAGCATTGTGAGGAAAGGGTCAATCTGCCCATGGTTTTGTACAGAGAGCTTGTTTCTGGAATGTGCAAATGTGATCCCTAAAGCATGAAAGTCAGTGCTTCATTTGCCTTATGAGTCTGGTATTGTACCTGCTTTCTCCTCTGGGGAAGTTAATGTGCTGCTGTTGGCATTACAGTCTGTCCAGCTTTGGAAAATCATTTGCATTTAGGAGGTCTTAAGTATCTCCATAATAATCAGCCATGCCCTGAGAGTGAAATCCTTACCACTGTTCAAATAGTAATTGGGAAAAATACAGTTCCTTTGGGGGAAGGGATTGAGAGAGAGAGAGAGAGAGAGTGTGTGTGTGTGTAAGAAAAGGAATATACTATATTCACAGTGGTGGTCATCCTTCTGGAAGACGGGTTAATTGCCTTTTTACAGTGGGGTTAATTTACAGAGGATCCTTATTATCTCTTTTCCAGTGCTAAATGTAGTCATAAACTTTTCAGAATATGAGAATGGAGTTTGAATAAATGAGAGAGAGAGGGAGTATTCATCTGCAAAGAGTATTTCTTTATGTGAAAAAAAAATTCATAGAGAAGTGATTATAATGCAAAAGTGACAGATGTTGGAAATGACTCTTAATGATTAACTGTTTAATGATGAAATAACTCAGTGATTTTTGCTTTCATATTCTGTCAAGAGATAAATTGTTACATGTGCTGCAAATTGGCTCCAGTGCTATTTGTTAAAGCAATGCCAGTTTTTATTCCTTTTCTGCTAGAGCACTTACCATTTAGCACAATAACTCTGTAGTCTGTGAATAGAGACACATCTTTATTAAGTATACAGTATGTTTTAATGCATTTCAGTTTGTTCATATCATTTTGAGCTGACAGTTTGTGTTACTGTATAAGGAAAATATATTGCATATATGTTTCTGTATGGATCTACAGATTTAAATAAGAGCACAAACACACAAAAGGAGGTCTTCAGATATGCAGATGATGGAATAAGACATTAATCTGCTCCTCTTGAAGAAGCAGGTCCTGGACCTTAAGGGCAGTGAATGGAGAGCTCTTTATACTTACAATCTCAAGTGCTCAGCTCAGAAAGCCTTGCTCACCATCATATCAGGGACCTACAAAATCCCACTGTTCCTCCAGCGATAATGACAAGAACAAGGACACTAAAAGGAACATCTGCTGGGGTAATTTGAGGTCCACATTTGGTGCTCGTCCATGGACTTGTCTTCTGTTGTGTTTGTTATTTGTTGTGGCAGAGCATTATCCCATAAGTTAGTGACTTAAAACAACAAATGTTTATCACCTCATGGCTTCTGCAGGTCAGAAACTTAGATTTAGCTGGGAGCCTCTGACTCAGACCTATCATGAGTCTGCAGTCAAGGTTTGGTAAGGCTGTATCATCTCTGAGTTCCACTGAACTCATGCTCACTCATGGCTGTTGATGGCCTCAGTTGCTTACTTGCTATTGACCGGAGACATCATTACCTGTTAAACAGACTTTTCCACAGGGCAGCTCACAACACGGCAGCTGGCTTCACTTAGAGCCGTTGAGACGGTAGAAGGTGAGTATCCAAGACAGAAGGCAGTCTTTTTATAACGTAGTCTTGGTAGCTCAGTTGGTAAAGAATCTGCCTGCAATGTGGGAGACCCTGAGTCAGGAACATGCTCTGGAGAAGGGATAGGTTACCCATTCCAGTGTTCTTGGGCTTCCCTGGTGGCTCAGCTGGTAAAGACTCTGGCTGCAATGGGGGAGACCTAGGTTCATTCCCTGGGTTGGGAAGATCCCCTGGAGAAGGGAAAGACTACCCACTCCAGTATTCTGGCCTGGAGAATTCCATGGACTGTATAGTCCATGGGGTCACAAAGAGGCGGACATGACTGAGTGGCTTTCACCTTCTTGGGCGTGGCATCTCATCACTTTTGCTGTGTCCTGTTCTTAAAAGTGAAAATTAAGGCAATGGCACCCCACCCCAGTACTCTTGCCTGGAAAATCCAATGGACAGAGTAGCCTGGTGGGCTGCAGACCATGGGGTCGCTAACAGTCGGACAGACTGAGCGACTTCACTTTCACTTTTCTCTTTCATGCATTGGAGAAGGAAATGGCAACCCACTCCAGTATTCTTGCCTGGAGAATCCCAGGGATGGGGGAGCCTGGTGGGCTGCCGTCTATGGGGTCGCACAGAGTCGGACACGACTGAAGTGACTTAGCAGCAGCAGCAGCCCACGTTAAAGAGGAGGGAATTACACTGGGCATGAATATCAGGAGGTAAGGATCCTTAGGTTCACCTCAGAGGTTGCCTCCTATACCTGTGGAGGCACCTCTTGCTTAACGTGATGGAGTTGGAATCGGTCCCCCAAAGTCATGCAAGAGGAGAGCCCAAGGAGGGAACAAGGGCTGAGAACCATCACTGACTTGCTCTGTGGGCCCCGCATTGTATTTGCCTCTGAGGCATTCCAGATGTAGCAAGCACAGGATTCATATCAGACTCCCGCAAGTAATGTCTCCAGCCCTTGGTTCTTTTCCCAACTCTGGAGATCACGTCAGTGGTGGCTGGGTACAGCTGGCACAGCAAAGTATCAAGCAGTGGTGTGTTCCGCTCCCAGTGGTAGCAGCTGGAACACTGTCTAGACAGCTTAGAAACATCTCCTAGCACAGGAACAAGCCACTGAACAGCTTTCCTGGTCCCTGGAAATCAGAAGCACTAACATGTAGATAACTTTATCTTAAAGCCTATAATTGTACACAAAAAAGTGCTTCTTTTAAAACGAATTCTTATGGAGATCAGATCTTTGGTGTTACATACTGGCACCATTTTAAAGCAGCACAGCAAAGTGGTTGAGATGTTGTCAGGGTCAAGTTGAGCTGGAATGCTGGCTTATTAACTGGGAAAAGGTGAACAAGTCAGTAACCTCACAAGGTCTCTCTTTTCTCATTTGTGAAGTAGGGGTGATATGAGTGCTGCCCTCCCAGGGTTGGTGGGGGTTTGGGCATGGTCTGTGCGAGAGCTTTGCCCTCACGGCTCTGGTTATAATGATGATGATGACGTCTGTGGGAGATGTATTCATCACCCCTTCAGGTTTTGGTAGAAGGGCTGGGATTTTCACTCCAGTCCCCGGAAATAGAAAGACCGGGAAGAAACCTTCCAGTTTCTCTCTGTCCCTGCACTCCCTTCCTCCTAGAATAGGAGGCCTGGCGTCCTGACTGCGCCTGGGGAGAAGGAAGGGGCACACTACGCTCCCTTTTGTCAGCCTCTCTGCAGGGAGAGGATTTGTTCATTAGCTCTTTATGATACTTAGAGCTTACCCATGCAGATTCTGCCTTGTACAAGGGAGCCATACAGTTTTTTTTTTTTTTTTTTTGGAAGGGGGTAAATTCTTTTTTATCGAGGGGGACATTCAGGAATCCTAACGCGGTCACAGAGGCTTCCCTGACGGCTTAGTCGGTAAGGAATCTGTCTGTAGTGGGGTTGCACGTGTCAGACACGACTTAGTGACTAAACGAGCAATGTGGTGATGTTCTCCCATCCAGCTGTTATCAGTCATAAAAACTGAGTGTGACCTTAACTATCCCTATTTTAAAATTAACTTCAAACAGATGGGAGTAGTTTCACTTCTCCACTGCCTAAGCACCCCCACCCCCTACAATCATCATTAATAGTGTTTAGTAAGCTATGCAAACTCACATATACGTGAAGGTGGAAACATCCCTTTATTTGGAACCTAGCTCCATCTTCCTTTGAAGGGCTTTCCTGGTGGCTCAGACAGTAAAGAATCTTCCTGCAATGCAGGAGACCCAGGTTCCATCTTCCTTTGTTTCTCAGGAGACCTCTTGCGGGCCAGATTTGGGGATTAAATTATCCACAGTGCTTTTCTGGGGTTCCTCTGGATTGTATCGAGTGCGTCTGACTCCTGAAGGCCGATGCTAATACTGCAGCCCCAGGGGTCGTCCCACAGAGTCCCCCTCCTCCCAGGGCAGGCCTGCGGGAGTGAGCTCGCCTGACGCTGCAGCTGGGAAGTTGGGCAGGTGGCCAAAAGGGGTTTTAGTACTTGATCATTAAATCTTCTGGCTCCTGTCTCTCCAGTAAGAGTCCTTTGAATACTGAATTATCTCATCTGTGAGCAAGCTGTCATTTCATCCCTGCTTTGAGGAAAAAAAAAACACTTTCTAAAATTAGGGATTCAAGTTGATCATAGTTATAGCAGCAGCAGGGCTTCCCAGGGGGCCTAGTAAAGAACATGCCCGCCAGTGCAGGAGACTTAAGAGATGCAAGCTCCATCCCTGGGTCGGGAAGATCTAGAGGAGGGCGTGGCTACTCACTCGAGTGTTCTTGCCTGGAGAAGGACATGGACAGAAGGGCCTGGCGGGCCAGAGTCTGTAGGGCCGCAGAGCCAGATGTGACTGAAGCTACTTAGCATGCACAACACACATCATCTGTGAGCAAGCGGTCATTCCATTCCTTCCGCTTTGAGAAAAAAAAAAATACTTTCTAAAATTAGTCCTTTAAGTTTGTCAAATTTTAATTATAGCATCACCAAAAGGCCACTCCTGACAGGGGCAGAGAATGACACATAGAGCTTTTGCTGATGGATTTTAAAGGCACCCCTCATTTTTTAAGAAAAATATCCCCCACCTTTTTAAGAAAAGTAAACAGGAACGGAAAAATAACACTCGTGAAATTAATTGCTAAGAATTTAAGATTTATGTTGGGTGGCTTCACTCTGTCTTTGCTAAAACTACATGAAAATTTATTTTTACCTGCTAACAATCCACTAAATTCAGAGGCAACTTACAGGGAAAAGGATAAAATATGTGAAGTACTCAGGCACCCATGGCAAATTCTCAATAAATAGTGAAAAGTAGTAGTGCTGCAGTAGGACAGTCATTTCCATTGCTCGGAGGGAGGCATCCTGTAAAGTTCTGTAGGAAAATTCAGTAGGTCAGCCCATCCGGCAGGAGACTGTGTTCCTTCAGGGATGTGTTTCACATACATTAACATCTGAGTAGCACAGATCTTCTCTGGAGGAGGGCATGGCAACCTGCTCCAGTATTCTTGCCTGGGAAATCCTACAGACAGAGGAGCCTGGAGGGCTATAGTCGGTGGGGTCACAGAGTCAGCCACGACTGAGCAACTCAACAATGACAGTGCAGATCTTTTCTAGTGTTTCCCAAACTGCTGTTCTGGGGAATAATCTTTTAGAAGAGGATATATGGCTCAAAGAAAAAAAAATCAAGAATTCCATGGTCAACCACGGTGAAAATCTGCATCCTAACTTTTCCCTCTCCCTAAAGATTCACAACACATCCATTTCTGCAGCCTTTGAGAAGTCCCACAAGAAAGGGAGTGGAGTCCTTTTATTTAAGCCCATTTCCCAGACTAGCACAGACCCTCCACATTGTTGCCAGAGGGATCATCTCGAGAGACAAGTGTGTTTCCTCTTCCCTCTCAGAGCCCTGCAGGGCCTTGCCACAGCTCTCAGGAAGAAGTAGGATCTGTACCATGGCCCACAAGGCTCGGCCTGTGTGGTCTATACCCCCCAACCCAGCCCCACGCCCAGTGCGCGGACTTCCCCTCCCTCCATACTGCCCTTTTCTCTGGGGGACACTGGCCCCCTTTCAGATCCTTGAGCATGAATGTGGTCCTTCCTGCTGTTGCAGGAAGGGGGACTCCTTTCAGGACCCGAGAGTGGGCTCTTGTCTAACACTTGGAAGTGGATTGTCCGAGGAGTCACACGTGCTGACAAAGCAAGAGATCTCGTTGGTAAGGGCGCCCGGGGTGGAGAGCGGTAGGGTAAGGGAACCCAGGAGAACTGCTCTGCCGCGCGGCTCGCCGTCCCAGGTTTATGGTGATGGCATCAGTTTCCGGGATGTCTTTGGCCGCGCATTCTGATGCTGACTCCTTCCTGGTGGCGCACTTGTTGCTCAGCCACATGGGTGCTAGAGAGAAGGATTCTGGGAGGTGGTTAGACACGTGGTGTCTCCCTTTGACCTTTTCCAAACTCTTCCGGTTAGTGGTGGCTTATTAGTTCCGTGTTCCTTACTAAGACCTCTTGTCGTAAAATAACTCACGCAAATGGGTACTATGGTGCCTGGCCAGGGTGGGTGGATTCGGTCCCCAGGACCTTCAGACAGCTCTGTCCTCGTGAGGAGGGGTTCCCTGTCCCCTCTTCACATTCCCCTCCCCCCTCACCATCCTTCTGCTTTGTGGTCAGTGTCTCAGATCTCTGGTCTGCACCTGCTGGCTTCCTCACACTCACGGTGTGCATGTCACCAAGGGTTATGTACCTGCTGCCCCTCCCCCAGTACTGTAAAGTGGATGAGGGGACCTTTCCTCTGAAATCCTGACTACAGCTTGGAAGTGCTATGACTTGCCTGGAGGGACTTCACATTAGCTGGGGTGGACCAGTGAGCTACTCTTTCTGTAAAGAGTAGTTCTTGTTTACTCTTATTAAAACTCTTTATTATTTCGTCCTGGGAAACACTGGAGTCCAAAGTCAAATAGGAGGAGGGTTCCATGGGAGTAAAGCAAGGCTTTGGGGACTTCGGGATCCAGTAGTTAAGACTCTGTGCTTCTGCGTGGTGGGTAGGTGTTTGATCCCTGGTTGGGGAACTAAGATCCTACATGGGGCCTAGGGGGAGTGGGGGTGAGCTGATGTGGAGAGTGGGGAGCAGGACTTTGAATGTATATAGGCAAGAGCGCTATATTAGAAGGTAACCCTGATGACCCACACACATAGATGTTCTATGGGCCAGGCACTGTTAGAAGCACTTTTTAGTTTTTACACAGATAATCCTCACAGAAACTCTGTAAGGCTTTTACAAATGAGGAAACTAAGGAAGAGGTAAGCTGTTGAATGGCACTCTTGTCAGTGAAAGAGCTGTGATCTTAACCCAGGCTGTTGGAATCTAGAACCTGCCAGATTGGTAGTAGGGATGGTTTCTCAGGGGAGGTGGCCTTTAAAGTCAGTCAATCTTAAAAGTGAGAGAAGATAATGGATTTCAGGACACTGGTAGTAGTTGGGAGTTTAAGATATTACAGGTAAAGACAAAGACAAACATTGGGGTTGGGGAGGGGAGAGTTTGGCTGGAGTGGAGGGTGAGGAAGGAGAGAGAGTGCAAGAGAGCATGTAGGGAATGGCTGGGGCCAGAGCCTTCAGTGCTGTGTTCTTGAATGCTGTGTTAAACTCTGAACTTTTGTATAAGCTGCATGGAATTTGAGAAGCTTTGAGAAGGTTTTCACTCAGGGTTGCACAGTATCAGACCTCAGCTTTAGAGAGAGGGTCAGTCTGTCAGAAGGCCTGGGATCAGTGTGAGCACATATTCAGGACAGACCTAAATTATGCCTCTTGTCCTGAGGTAGTGCCCCCTTTGACTCTTCAGAGTGTCCTGGTTTGAGTGATAAATGGTCAACCCAATAGGGCAGGTTTGGAGGCAGGAAAAGACTACTGGCTGGGAAGTACCCAAGAGCAAGGTAGGAGTTTTGAGATTAAGGGGTGGCTTGCACAAAGAGAGAGAAAGGGATGGATTCCTGAGCTGCAGCAGCGACAGACAGGGTGATGGTATTGGATATTTAGAGCAGGAGAGACTGAAGGAGCGCAGGTGAGGCTGAGCAGTCATCATAGTGTCAGTCAGGAGCATAGCGGTGGGAGAAGACTTGGAAAGGCAGGTGGAGACTGGCTCTGGGCTCTGCATGTGAGTTGCTTTCAGGGGAGTCGGGTGGAGATGTTCACCAGTCACCGAGCCAGTGAACCTGAGCTATGGGACAAAGTCCTAGGACTGAAGACTCAGGTTCGAGGATCCTCTTCACAGAAAGTTAAACCCAGGAGAGTGGTTGAGATGAAGGTCATCCTTGTTGGTTATTCATGTGTGTGTTTATTTACTCCTACTTAGAAAATGGGTTTAGAGTGGCTTAAAAAGGGTGAAAAAAATCCAAACCATTTAAACTAAAGAGAAAAGAAATAATAAAGGGAATAGGGGAGAAGGGGATTTGCTGAGGTTGCTGATAATATGGTAGAAAAAATTAGGATCAAGAATAGAACATGGAGAAGCTCTCAAGCGGGGGTCTAGGCTGGGGGTCGGGTAGGAAAGGAGCTAATCTTGTTGGAAGGTCCTATTGACCCCCTCCGTCATTGCTGTTTTTTCTCTTTAGCTTTAAAACTGCCCTCAGTTCCTTTCTTGTATTCCCCAAACATCTCTGGATGGAATCTAGGCTCCCAGCTAAGGACTTCAAAGTTCCTCTCCAGTCTGTGATTCTGACCTCACTGCACAAGGAGGAACCAACGCTGAGAGTGAGGATGAAGATGATTCCCTGTGGGAAATAGGGTCAGGGCACTTCAGGGAGCAGCAGCCCTTGAAATGCATTGATTCTCATCTTTTAATTCTGATTTTGTGTCTGGCTTGCACCAAGGCTTTCTCTTTCAGTGGCTGGCAATCACATCTAATACTTCATCAAGAAGCCATGACCCCTGAAATTAATATAATGCTCTCTGTCAATTATGTCTCAATAAAAAAGAAATAGAAGCCAAGGGACTAAACTATAAGATAATTTTCGTAGAGGGTTGCCAATGGGTGACCTTGCTAATTGAAAACTTTTCTTCCTCCTCTCTCTCCCCTCCTCCCTCCCCCAGTTCTCTAGAGGAAATGTGCATTGATGAAATAAACCTTACATGTTCTGCACACCTTCCCTGCCTTCACAGTTTTCAGAGGGTCTCTCCAAAGAAGAAATACATGGTCTACCGAGAGCTCGTAATCATCTTCATGATTATGTGGCTGAGGATTCCCAGCTAAATGTCTTCAGGCCCTGCAGTTTCCTGGCCAGTGCTTATAGCACAATGCCCTTTACAAGAGTCATATCCGAGTTCTCCAAAAATCTCCCTGGGGTTTTTGTTTTTGTAAAAGAGGTGAGACCCAGCCAAGAACTGCCATCACAGATGGGAGTGGAGTGCCAACCCAAGCACTGAGACCAGAGTTCATGATGTCTATCCAACGACTCAGGGTGGTAGTGGTTGCATTTAAAAGAGCCCTCAGTGGAACATGGCACTCACACCAAAGGTCAAAGCTAATTGCTATTCAGAGGAATCACTCTTCCAGGAATTATTTGTCTTCTTGACTTAGAAAAAAATCCATCTGTGTTAAGAACATCTTTTTCCTGGCCTCTATTTTCTTTTTCTAAATTATTATTTTATAATTAGCTAAACTTCTTTGTTTCTCACCTACGTTCAGATAATGTTGACCAAACCAGAAATCAGAGCCTTCTGAAGCTCCAGCTAACTGGCTATAAAAGAAAACTCCAGTCAAAGGGTTGCTTTCCACTTAACAAGGGAATCCATGGATCGGTATCCTCGGGTTTGGTGGTCAATAGAAGAAAAAGAAAGGCCTTCATTTCCTTCTACCACCAGAATTCATGATGATAGGGTGAAAGCAAAGATGCTCATCTGAGTGAGTTTAAGTTGATTTTGGAGATTCAGCGGGCAGGAACTTGTGATTTTCTTTGCAACCACATCTTTCCTGAACTCTCATCCATCAGCTGCTGTCAACAGCATACTGGCTGGGAGTTAATTTCAGCCTTGCTGTTACTTCCTAAAAGCTATCAATTCTTCTGACACAATAATTACATCATGGTGTGGCACCCAAGGTCAAGGCTCATCAATATCCTAGAATATATCTAGAATATACACAAGGGGGGGTCATTAATAATAATGAAAATAATAATAGAAAAGGACTGACATGTTCACACTCTTTTAGTCTGATTCCTTTTAGGCTCTTTTAATATAGTTCATAATTTAAGACCCATTCAGCTCAGTTCAGTCACTCAGTTGTGTCCGACTCTTTGCGACCCCATGAATTGCAGCATGCCAGGCCTCCCTGTCCATCACCAACTCCCAGAGTTCACTCAGATTCACCTCCATCGAGTCCGTGATGCCATCCAGCCATCTCATCCTCTGTCATCCCCTTCTCCTCCTGACCTCAATTCCTCCCAGCATCAGAGTCTTTTCCAATGAGTCAACTCTTTGCATGAGGTGGCCAAAGTACTGGAGCTTCAGCTTTAGCATCATTCCTTCCAAAGAAATCCCAGGGCTGATCTCCTTCAGAATGGACTGGTTGGATCTCCTTGCAGTCCAAGGGACTCTCAAGAGTCTTCTCCAACACCACAGTTCAAAAGCATCAATTCTTCA
>SJYX01009577.1:26255-37633 GCA_006410675.1 Oreotragus oreotragus | reverse complement strand
CAGGGCTGATCTCCTTCAGAATGGACTGGTTGGATCTCCTTGCAGTCCAAGGGACTCTCAAGAGTCTTCTCCAACACCACAGTTCAAAAGCATCGATTCTTCAGCGCTCAGCCTTCTTCACAGTCCAACTCGCATATCCATACATGACTACTGGAAAAACCATAGCCTTGACTAGACGGACCTTAGTCAGCAAAGTAATGTCTCTGCTTTTCAATATGCTATCTAGGTTGATCTTTATAACTTTCCTTCCAAGGAGTAAGTGTCTTTTAATTTCATGGCTGCAGTCACCATCTGCAGTTATTTTGGAGCCCCCCAAAATAAAGTCTGACACTGTTTCCACTATTTCCCATGAAATGATGGGATCGGATGCCATGATCTTCGTTTTCTGAATGTTGAGCTTTAAGCCAACTTTTTCACTCTCCTTCTTCACATGATTCATCAAGAGGCTTTTTAGTTCCTCTTCACTTTCTGCCATGAGGGTGGTGTCATCTGCATATCTGAGGTTATTGATATTTCTCCTGGCAATCTTGATTCCAGCTTGTGTTTCTTCCAGTCCCATTAACTTATGTTAATTCTAACGTAAGTCGAAACCAACTTCTTGTATTTATGAAAGTGAAAAGTGAAAGTCGCTCAGTCATGTCTGACTCTTTGTGACCCCATGGACTATACAGTCCATGGAATTCTGGAGTGGGCACGCTTTCTCTTTTCTAGGGGATCTTCCCAATCCAGGTATTGAACCCAGGTCTCCTGTATTGCAGGCATTTTCTTTACCATCTGAGATCACTGAAATCCTAAGCAAATGGTATTATTCAAGACCTACAAATACAGGTGCTCTGTTGGCACCTGCTGCAGCCTCTTAGCACCTCTGCAAGTGCCCAATCAACAGAAACTAAAGAGGTTTTGCAAATGCCTATGTTGTTCCAATGATTTTGTCTCCTAGGTAGGATTGAGACAAAACTTGTTGTTTGGTGTAACAGATGTTTGTTGAATCCACTTCCCATGTGCCCTTTTCATGTACTGTAATGAAAAACAAATGAAGAAGCATTTTTTTTGCAACTGTAAAGGTGACAACTTAAAAAATATTATTAAAATCCCATTAGTTCTGTAGGATATGATGTATACGAATTTAGATGGACGGTGAGGGAATTGAATGTCATGTTATATAGACATTATGTTTCAATTAATAAAAGTATAGTGATTCCTGGTATTCTGTGAGTTGTCAGATGTGTTTATCTCCTGGATCAGTCTCAATAAGGTTTCGTGAGTTCTTTTGTTGATTTTCCACTGCTAACAGAGCTGGATAATCAAAACTTACACAATATGCTAACTTCCAAGATATATTTTGTTTATTCTCAATACATTCTCATGTGCAATATGAATACAACGTATACAGAATATAAAAATTGGTCAACATAACGAGGAACTATTAAGAATTTCCCAGTTGGAAGAGAAAACTGACAATATGGCCCAAACTAATAATCTCTGCAGACTCAAGATCGATATGGCTGTATTAGGTGGTTGGAGAAATAATTTTACCTCTTGCTTTAAGTACTGTAACAGTTTGGCAAGATGAGTACTATTTCCCTATGTTACCCGTTTTACAGGTGGGGAAACAGGTCCAGAAAGAGTGTCACTATGGTAAGGATGCGTGGTTAGCAAGTGGCCGTCCCTCTTTGTCCCAGGAGGGCGGGTCCAGTGGTTTCCTGGGACCACCCTGCCTCTCACTCTTGCCCTGTAGCTCCCAGTGCAGCTCTGTCCTTGGGTTTCGCCTGGTGGGTAGGGTCGCTTTTCAGAGCTGGCAGGAGAAACGTTTGCTTCTCCCCTCCTCATCTTCTGTGGAGGATGCAGTGTTGGCTGCACGGGGTGGGGAGCTCCCCAGGATGGGAATTGTGCCACTGTATTTTCAGCTTTTAATATTTGGTGTTGGTGTGTGTGTTAGTCGCTCAGTCATGTCCAGCTCTTTGAGGCCCCATGAACTGTAGCCCACCAGGCTCCTCCGTCCATGGGATTCTCCAGGCAAGAATATTGGAGTGGGTTGCCATTTCCTTCTTCAGGGGATCTTCCCAACCCAGGGATCAAACCCGCGTCTCCCACATTGCAGACAGATTTTTTTTTACCATCTGAGTCACCAGGGAAGTCCTTGGTGTTGGTCACTAAGTGAAATCTGTTAATGGTGTGAGTATAATACTCTGTACTTACTAACAGTGCCTTAACTGTTCTCTATTCAGAATAAGGACATAATGACTTTTCCTGAATAATCTTACAGAAGTATTCTGGTTTCTCTCCAGCTCTCTTTACTTTATTCTATAATATTAAGTTAACTCTGGGGGAATAGGAGACATTTTATGTCCTTTTTCCAAAGGACTTTAAGGATGAAGGTGTCATTCTTTTCAACTCTGGTTCCCAGCATCTGTGATAGATACTCAGCCTCTGCTCTTAGTTTTCTAAAACCTTGTGAAGAGTCTCTTAAAACATCCCTGGCCAGTTCTTGTACATTATTCCAGGTAATGTCATTTAGAAATCCTCTGTTCAAATATTTAGTCTTCTGATTTGTTTCCAGTTAAAAACTTACAAACTAAAGCTACTACAGGTAGTAGCCTAACTTTATTGATGAACTCCTCTAGTTTTTAATCTGAATTTTAAATGCAAAAAGGAAATGCACATTTTTCAGAGGAGTGCAGCATTGTGTGTGTGTGTGTGTGTTCAGCTCTTCAAACTGAGAAGATTTAGTAGGATCAAAGTTGTTGACTTTGGTTTATGACCCTGGTTTTCATTTGGAAACACCATACGTACTATTTGGCAAGCAAACTTTATATGGTGTGACTTCTGCTGTTTTCCTGCAAACCTTCTGTTCTATAATTGCTTTGAAAACCTCTCCAGGTCTCTTCTCAGAGACCTTTCCTCTGGTGCTTTCCCTCCCCTACCTTATAGCTTAAACTTGTGAAAATATGGTTACATGAATTATATTTCTTTTTGAAGCCACAAATCAATGGGGGACATTTTAAAGGAAGAATGCAGGGATAAGGGGTGAGCAGAGACTCAGTAGAGTCAGGGAAGTAAAAAGTCATAATATGTGAGGAGTCAAGATTGATCCATGTGAAACCCATCTGGGTTTCCCAGCTGGCGCTTATCAAAAGCTCCCGCCTTTCCACAGAGGCTTGGAGTCAGGGCCTTATCTTCAGGTGTTGGTTAGAACAAATGGGAAATTCTCCTGGCAGCCTGGAGTCTCCTCAGGTAGGGCTGTTAAGGAGAACCAGAGTCATCCCTGGTGGCTCAGATGATAAAGAATCTGCCTGCAGTGCAAGAGACTTGAGTTTGATTCCTGGGTCAGGAAGATTCCCTGGAGGAGGAAATGGCAACCCACTCCATTATTCTTGCCTGGAGAATTCCATGGACAGAGCAGCCTGGCGCACTGCAGTCCATGGGGTGGCAAAGAGCAGCCTGGTGCACTGCAGTCCATGGGGTCGCAAAGAGTCAGACACAGTGTAGCGACTTAACACTTTGGCTTTACTTCAGGGTCATCCTCAGGATGCAGACTTGAATTGTTAGAAACTAGTTGGTGTTTGTTCAGATCTTTTATAGGCCAGAGTTGGAAGCTGGTCCTGAGAAGAAGCCTCAGAGGAGCTGGCTAGAGTTTGGTTATAGAGAGAATATTTGCGAAAACAAATGCAAAAATCTTGGGCTTGGTAGCTAAGACCTTGTGTATTTAGATTTCCTTATATCTTCCTGGTGCCCACTCACCCCATGATCTTTGTGTTCTGGCTGCATTGATTTTTCTCCTTCAAATGCATGCACTCTCAGACCTGTCTTCCAAATGTAGTGATTCCTCTTCCTGAAATCCCCTTCCTTCAGCAGAGGAAAGTGAAACCCCTTCTCTGCAAAGTTCTTCCAACTTTGGGGCCACATAGCCACTCTCTTCTGGATTCTTGAAGCACTTTACTCATAATTCAAGCATAGCACACTCTACCTTGGCTTATTTTTTTCTGTGTTTCTTTGTATGCCCTTCTTGCCGGCAAAACTGAGTGGTAAGAGAGAGGAACTAGGTTATTTTGGCTTTTGCTAAATGTCAGTATAAAGTATGTGCTTAGTTGTGGCCGACTCTTTGCTGTGCCATGAAGTGTAGTCTGCCAGGCTCCTCTCTGTCCATGGAGATTCTCTAGGCAAGAATGCAGGAGTGGGCTGCCATCCCTTTCTCCAGGGGATCTTTCCAACCCAGGGATTGAACACAGGTCTTCCGCATTGCAGGTGAATTTCTTTACCATCTGAGCCACCAGGAAAGCCCATGAATACTGGAATGAGTAGCCCATCCCTTCTCCAGAACCGGAGTCTTCTGCACTGCAGGCAGATTCTTCACCAGTTGAGCTACCAGGGAAGCCCCAGTATGAAGCAATTTTTGCAACCGCGATGTTTTAATGAATGGCTGAAACGGAATATTGGGATGTTCAGGAGAAGTCAGTATCTACATCGTACACTGTAGCTACATTTCCAAATAGTATGATGCCTGAACATCCTGTCGTAAACAGAAAGGATGCCAGCATCTAAGGCAGAGCTGTGATGCGACGTGGTGGAGACAAGTAGAGAGTGTGGGAGAGATCTCGCATCAGGGTGGACCCCTGTCCCCTGCTGTGCCTGATATGCCACTTCAGCCTTCCCTGGCATGAAATCTAATTGTGCAGACATTGCAGTGTGTTTATCAGTACCCATTTCCACCTCTGCCAGCGCCCACAGCTAGGTTATAGTTCCTTGCCTCTTTTGCACGTGGATATGGGCTTGAGTTCTCTCCAGATGTGGCTGACACACAGATAACCATTTCCAGGCTTAACCCATTAACACATCCCACAAGGGAGCTTTTGTTTCCTTTCCCTACCCACTGGGCAAGAGGCTGAAGTCTTGGAGAAGGGTGGATCCTGTGGCCATATGACCAGGATGCCACCATGGAAATACCCAAATGTCCTTTGCGTTAAGACACTGAGATTTGAGGGTTTAACTTTTAAAGTACCCAGTGATTGATACCTTAACTAATCCATCTAGAAATTAACCTTTCATTTCTTAAGCTAATTTAGGGTATGTCTCTGTCAGCTGTAACACTGGAAAGGGTCCTATAACAACACTTGGCCATTTGAATGCAGTGAAAGCAAAGGAATGGTAGTTTGGCAGTGGAAAAATACTGGACTTAAGCTTAGAGTCCCCAACTTCCTTGCCATCACCCTGTTCACTTTGTAATTTTCATTAAGTGTATTTGGGGCTTACATTTGTAAACTTATTTGCTTTCTCAGGTTTGACTTTTACCATGATGATTGAGCTAATCTAATCTTCACTTCCATTACTTGATTCCTCTGCTTCCACAGTGGCACGGTGAAATTCACTGGTTACTTGAGCAGACAATCCGGGCAGTGATTGTATTACACAGTCTTTCTATTTTGTGATTGCTTCCTTTTCAGGTAGTTGAAAAGAAAATCCCAGAAATAATCTGAATATCTTCTTCCCAGGTGAAATATGTTAAAACATTATTTGGGGAAATTTCCAACATACGCAAAAGTAGAGAGAATCACATGATGAACTGATATGCCGCCATTATCAACCTTCAGACATCAGCATAACATTCACCCTATTTTGTCTCCTGTTTCTTGGCTTTTCCTTTTTTTCTCCCCATTGCTAAAGTATGTTAAAGCAAATTTCAAGTATTAAATGTTTCTGGGCACACATGCGTGTGTGTGTGTATACATATATTACATATATGTGTATGAATATATTAAAATATAGAAATATACATTTATGTCCCAAACCTAAGCATGGTGCCTTTATTACATCTCACAAAATTGGCAGTGTCTCCTCAATAATATCTAATTCCATTTAACTCCTCAATAATATCTAATTCCATTTAACATTTCCTCAATTATCTTAGCATGCCTTTTACAACTGGTTCCATTTCAGTCAGCGCTGACCACAATTTCATCAACATTTCAACCACACATTGCACAAAGTTGTTGCATTTTTTGAGTTTTCTATAATCTAAAAATGATTGTAGCAGTTAACATTTAGCTGCTGAACCACTGCAAAACTGGGAGGTTTAAGTAAACAGTCTTTTATTTAGCACAGGATTCTGTGGTTTGGCAGTTTGAGCTGGGCTCAGGTGTGATTGGGTGTGGGTCAGGGCTGGGAGGGGTTCAGGGGTTCATCTTTGCTCTCTGTGTGGTCTCATCCCCAGGAGGCTAACCTAGGTTTGTTCATGTGGTGCTGGGTTTCCCTACACAGTGCGCGGGAACTCCATAGCTGCTCGCAGCCTCTGCTTTCAGTGAGCATGCTGCCTCGTCACATTCTAACTGGCCAAAGAGGTCAGAAGAGCAGCTCACACTCATGAGGTAGGAAAGTAAATCTCCCCTTGTAATGTGAGATGTTGCAGTCAGGTTACAGAGTCAGGTTACATAGACATGACTACATGAGAAGAACCCGCTTGCAGTCACCTTCCCTTTCTTCCCAGGCAAATATATTTGAACTTCTAGAACCCTTAAAAACCCTCAAGGAATACTTATTTCCTAAAGTTTACACATATGTGTGTGTGTGTATATCAGTTCAGTTCAGTCACTCAGTCGTGTCCAACTCTTTGTGACCCCATGAACTGCAGCACACCAGGCCTCCTTATCCATCACCAACTCCCTGAGTTTACCCACACTCATGTCCACTGAGTTGGTGATGCCATCCAAACATCGCATTCTCTGTCGTCCCCTTCTCTTCCTGTCCTCAATCTTTCCCAGCATCATGGTCTTTTCAAGTGAGTCAGCTCTTCACATTAGGTGGCCAGAGTTGGAGTTTCAGCTTCAACGTCAGTCCTTGCAATGAACACCCAGGACTGATCTCCTTTAGAATGGACTGGTTGGATCTCCTTGCAGTCCAAAGGACTCTCAAGAGTCTTCTCCAACACCACCGTTCAAAAGCATCAATTCTTCTCTGCTCAGATTTCTTTATAGTCCAGCTCTTCATATGACTACTGGAAAAACCATAGCCCTGACTTATATAACTGAGGTATATTTAATTTACACTTTAAAGTGTACCTAAGTTTATATTTTAAGTGTAAACGAACTCTTCTTAAACTAGGAGAAATTGATCACTTGCTGAATTTTGAGAAACACTGGATTAGGAGCCATATTTTTGTTGCTATATAAAAATTTTGTCTTTTTTTTCTTCATATAGCAAGTTCAATGAATGGATGCATTTGTTTCAAATATGTCTTTGCAGTGTCTGAAAAAATTTCTTAAGATATATAACCAGAGTATAATAAAATATTTTTAATAATTTTAATTTCAGCATATGAGTAGCAGATTTTTTTCTCTGTCTGGAGGGTTACCAAATGCATGGGAACCATCAGGAAGGGAATTGTCTGGATCAAAGCAGTAATTCAGTAGGAGACAAAGAAAGTTATTTATAAAAGCTATCTGTAGACCAAGGGCCTAATTTATGTAGTGAGAACATTTCTGCTGAATAATTTGTAATAAAGAAAAATTATCAACTGTTAAAGACTTTGCCAGGTCAGTTTAATTTGGTAGGAAAGGGAGATGATGAGAAGGTTGATAAAACAGCTATAAATCTTCACTGAATGTGCAACTTTAATTGTCTGGCATTAAACTTAGAGACTTTACTTGTAATGTGCTGGAGCCAGTTTGTGCCAGCTGGTGAGAGTCAACTGTATTTATCCCTTTCTAATTCCATGTTCAGAAAAGTCACATTGTTAGCTTGGGATTGGCCAAGGTGGGAGTATTTACACCCTAGTTATCGAACAGTCAATCATTGAGCATTTATAGCATACCACTGTAAGAAAGGACGGGCACCGCTTCCTAGGAGTATCGAAAAGACGCTGCTTCTGCTGCGGAGGACAGCCACAGAAGAGGAGAGGAGAGCTTCCCCTGGCATCTTTCCCATCCACCTGTGTCTCCAGATCGCTGGGAGTCTAGTTTTGTTGTTGTTATGTTCAGTTGCTCAGTCTCTGCGTCCCTTGGACTGCCGTAGGCCAGGCTCTCCTTTCCTTCACTGTCTCCCAGAGTTTGCTCAGATTCATGTCCATTGAGTCGGTGATGCTATCTAACCATTTCATCCTCTGCCACCCCGTTCTCCTTTGGCCCTGAATATTTCCCAGCATCAGGATCTTTGCCACTGAGTCAGCTCTTTATATCAGGTGGCCAAAATACTGGAACTTCAGCTTCAGCATCAGTCCTTCCAATGAATACTCAGGGTTGATTTTTTTTAGGATTGACTGGTTTGATCTCCTTGCAGTTCAAAGAACATTTGAAGAGTCTTCTCTAACACCACAGTTTGAAAGCATCAGTTCTTCAGCTATCAGCCTTCTTTATGGTTTAACTCTCATGTCTGTATGTGACTACTGGAAAAGCCTTAACTTTGACTATATGGATCTTTATTGACAAAGTTATGTCTCTGCTTTTTAATACACTGTCTATGTTTGTCATAGCTCTGTGTCCAAGGAGCAAAGTATCTTTGAATTTCATCGCTGCAGTCACCATCTGCAGTGATTTTGGAGCCTAGTCATATGTGAGTAAAGTAAGAGCACCTTTGAGAAATGAAAAAAAGCAGACACAAGAGAAAGGATAGGAAGTGTGCTTGGTCCTTTGCTTATCTTATCATCTTAGACTCCCATCAGACTCAAGCTAGATCTTCTTAAACATCGCCTGAGTCTATTAAGGGAGAAGGCAGAGATGGAGCGACTCCTTCTACATTAGAGGACTCTGCCATTCAACCCCCTGTGAGTCTCTGCCTTGCCACAACGTTTCTTATCTGCAAAACAGATGCAGGTATACTTGTTCCTCCCTTATTTTGCTGTGCAAATGACTTATGGTTAATACCACGTTGCCTGGCACTGTAGAGAAAGAAACGGAAAAAGATGAGGTCATTGAGAAGAGCCAGAGCTCTCTGGAGAAAGAGTTGGAAGTCGTCAGTTGAAAGTTCATGGGACAGCAGTTTTGGCATCACCGGGGAGCGTGCCAAAAATGCAAAAACATGATTCAGACCTCAGAATCAGCACCTGCATTTTAACAAGATCTCAGGTGATTTTTATGCATATTGTACTTTGAGAGTGATCTAGGTGGTGGTTTGTTCATGGCACCAGAGAAATATCAATGTTACAGAGTGCATTTTAATCTTGCTGCTATCTCCTTTTTATTCCTTAGTCTTTGTTTTCCCACTTTGAGGTTCCCATTTAAGCTTCATGCTTAACAAACTGCTTGACCTTTCCCGGAAAAACCTTTATATAATCATTGTAGTAGAAAATGTATATTGATTTACCTAAAATAGAGGGAGGATGGGGATGGTGAGTGTTAGCTCCTTATCGATAATAGCAGAAATCAATAGATCAGATATAAAAATGGAAAGAGCAAGAAATAGTTCTCTTTTTATTGTATTTATATGCCATGATGGATGTTAACTAAATCTGTTATGATAAGCATTTCATAATATGTGTAAGTCAAACCATCATGCTGCACATCTTAAACTTATGCAGTATTGTGTGTCCATTATTTCTCAATACTGGAAAAAAGAATAGCAATCGCAGCATCAGAGTGAAGTGAAATTGTTAGTCAGTCAGTTGTGTCCGACTCTTTGTGACCCCGTGGACTGTAGCCTCAGGCTCCACTGGCCATGGAATTCTCTAGGCAAGAATACTGGAGTGGGTAGCCATCTCTTTCTCCAGGGGAGTCTTCCCGACCCAGGGATCGAACCCTGGGTCTCCTGCATTGTAGGAGATTCTTTACTGTCTGAGTCGCCAGGGAAGCCCTAATATCAGCATAATGTTAAGGAATATGAAAAATGATTTCCAGGATTAAAAAGAAAATAGCTAAGTGATTTAAAGCATTTGTCTCTGGAAAATGGAACTAATTAAAATAATTCTGGTTGGACTCTTTATTTTTTAAAATGTGCATATATAACTTTGATTTTGATATCACTTAATGATGTCATTAAGTCTTGTGTTTTATGCATTCCTATAAATCACTTTATATCTTTTTTGAGAACAAGGTAGAATATAAACAACCAAGCAAAACCAAAAACCTTCTCCAAGGAGAGCAAGCAGCCTATAATGGTGGCTAAAATAGGAAACAGTGTTTTTGCAGGAAAAATAGGTCAAATACAGTAACAGAGAGAGGAAATGAGATATTCATACCAGTGGTGACCTCATATCGGTGACCTTATAAGTGCAGGATGAGAAGAGGAAGAAGCCATATGAATTCATGGTAGGATAAAGTTCCTAAAAAAGTCCATCTTACCAGGAGAGGAACTTTTCTCAGAGACCTTTCCCCTTGTAATTTATTTGCCAGAGTTGAAAAACTGATGTATTCTCCAAGAGGCGAAACAATGAAATTTGGGAAAACAAACCACAGAACTTTGGAATGAACTTTACAATCATTTAAGGCTGTGGTTTTCACATTTTATTTTAGCTGTTATTTTTTTTTTTCTTCTCTTTTTTTTCCAAATGAGATCTTACTCTGAAATCTGAGGTACTAAAACAGAAGCAAACAATTTCTGAAGCTGAAGCAGAGGGCTGAAGGTCTGTGGCCAACCTGGTCCTGTGAACACCTATCCTGCCTTCAAGATGTTCTGAGCTCTGAAGAACACAAGCAGAAAGTGAACTAAGTGGCAACTCACGAACATTCCTCATCTCACTAAGGCTTCAGGAGACACAGTCATGTCCAAGGTCAATGGCTGTTCTTGACTCTGAGTCCAGTGCTCCTTCCAATGTACCTTAGTGCTGCCTGTCATGGTTGGAGGGGCAGTTGGCTCCAACAGACTGTAAAGAATTGGGTTTATTACCTGGGAATTCTGACTTCCCTGGTGGCTCAGACAGTAAAGCATCTGTCTACGATGTGGGAGACCTGGGTTTGATCCCGGGTCCGGAACATCTCCTGGAGAAGGAAATGGCAACCCACTCCAGTATTCTCGCCTGGAAAATCTCATGGACAGAGGAGCCTCTCAGGCTGCAATCCATGGGGTCGCAAAGAGTCGGACACGACTGAGCGACTTCACTTTCACTTTTCTTCACTGCAGATTGTCATATGCTTAGGCTGCAGTAGACGCTCCAGAAATATTTGTTGAATAAAGAATTAAATGATGTATACAATGTCATAAGTTGACTTACTCCTTGATGATCTTAGGGAGTGAAATGGAGCTAAAAGATGTGAGAATCTCTTCTTCAGGAAGAGAGATTAGTTCCTGGAAGATAAATGACTTACTGTAATTTCATCTCTGTTAAGCCTAATATGATCCTTTAGTACTCCTCAGCTAGAGAGTTTTCACTTGTTTAGGTTTAAGATTTTTTTGGTCTTCCTGTCTGAATTGCCTAGTATGCAAGGGCATTTTTTAGACCAGCTCTTTTTTTTTTT
>SJYX01009577.1:0-23503 GCA_006410675.1 Oreotragus oreotragus | reverse complement strand
CCTTGTCTTGTTCCTGACTTTAGGGGAAATGCTTTCAATTTTTCACCATTGAGGATAATGTTTGCTGTGGGTTTGTCATATATAGCTTTTATTATGTTGAGGTATGTTCCTTCTATTCCTGCTTTCTGGAGAGTTTTTATCATAAATGGATGTTGAATTTTATCAAAGGCCTTCTCTGCATCTATTGAGATAATCATATGGCATTTATTTTTCAATTTGTTAATGTGGTGAATTACATTGATTGATTTGCGAATATTGAAGAATCCTTGCATTCCTGGGATAAAGCCTACTTGGTCATGGTGTATGATCTTTTTAATGTGTTGTTGGATTCTGATTGCTAGAATTTTGTTGAGGATTTTTGCATCTATGTTCATCAGTGATATTGGCCTGTAGTTTTCTTTTTTTGTGGCATCTTTGTCAGGTTTTGGTATTAGGGTGATGGTGGCCTCATAGAATGAGTTTGGAAGTTTACCTTCCTCTGCAATTTTCTGGAAGAGTTTGAGTAGGATAGGTGTTAGCTCTTCTCGAAATTTTTGGTAGAATTCAGCTGTGAAGCCGTCTGGACCTTAGACCAGCTCTTTTATAAGTTTTCTTTCTGTGGAGATTGACTTTAGCTGTGGAGATACATGGATCTCTTTTTGCAGATCCGGAAGTTGATTTGACAGCAGCCCAGCCATAGCATCTCAGAAAGATCTCTATTCAGTTTAAACCAAGCCCTCTTCAGTTCTTTTTGATACAAACAAGACAGAAGCAGCGGTACCTGGGCATCACAGTTAAGCTGCGATCGCTTACCGTAATTGCTTTTCGATGGCTTATCGCAAGAAGGGGACCTGTGCACAGAATCTGTGTTGTTCTGGTGTCAGTTTGCGTTTAGCTCAGGTGAAGGTGGCAGCTGACGGGGATCTGATGGCCCCCCTCCTACGTCCTAATAGGTGCCTGTCCCTTTGAGGTGTCTTGGGCAACGACCGTAAGAATGAACAGCAGGAGAAATGCACTGAGAGGAGAAAAGAAAGAGTAAGTTGTCAGTGTTTCAGGAATCCGAGTTGCAGGTATTAGCCCAGCTGCCAGCACACTCTCTGGGGCCCCGCGGTATCCACGTTCACTTTGTTTTTCTTTGGAAGAATTAGCAAAGGGACTGGTTGGCTGACCTCCCCGCTGCACCCTGTGGTGGAAACTGCCTGTTTAGGTCAGAGTGAAATGTGAGTTATTCCTCCATCCTATTAGTTATTCCACTGCACTGAAGTTACCTTTCTAAAGAGGCAGCTACAAAGATCATTTTATCTGCAGCACCAAGGGGGTGGACCAGAGAAGGCACTGCCAAGACTTGGAGTGGCTGGGGTTGACTGGCTAGTTTTTATACAGGCAAATGGACCCGAGGGATATTTTAAAGTGTTGGCATCAGGACTTTTTCTCCATTATTTTTCTTCTGACAATAATGAATGAAGCATGTTAGGCTTGTTTTCAATTATGCAACAAGTCTCCATTCATTAGAAACCAAGGCAGTGATCCCAGCTGTATTTCTGTGGCTTTGAAAGTGCAGCCTTCTACCTGACCCAAGGTTGAGCAGTTTCAGTGCTCAGCATCCGAGCTGCTTGCTCAGGTATCCCGGGAGTGATTAAATGCGTGCATATTCAGGAAAGAAAGCTGACTTCTACTTGCATTTAGAGGGCTCAGGGCTTGTCATTTGTTTCTGGGACATGAAAAAATGGGGACTACAACAGCTTCAATCTCCTTCTGTGTTGCAGAGGAAGGCAACTGTCATGTAACCAGATGGGTCAGACCCTTGGGTGGGTCCTCATAATGATTATTCCACCTACAAGACTGTGGTTTTGGGAATTCATGTTCTTATGGCTAGGAACATTCAGGGTATCACCATAAATCACTGGGAGGATAATAGTAGAATCCACTTATATTCCTTAGTCTTATGCTACTGTCAAGTATCAGCTATACCCCAATTTAGGAACTTTTTTTTTTTTTTTTTGGAGGAGGTTTCTTCTCTCCAGTTTTTTTTTAAACTGGAGAGAAGAAACAAACATATAAGTACATGTTGATTAAAAAAAAATACCTCAATATCAGAAACATCACAGTGTGAAAAATTGCATTTCAGTCTTGAGAAAATAAGTATATTATGAAATCATGGGGAAATAATTTTTTCTCTGAACTGAATAGTTAGTCATCAGTTGAACTGATTCTTTCTCTTCCAAGTGCCCAGTGGATCTGTGATGGTTAGTTCAGTTCAGGTGTTCAGTCGTGTCTGACTCTGCAACCCCATGGACTGCAGCATGCCAGGCTTCCCTCTTAAGATGAGCTTTAAAGGTTTTGTTGCTTCTTGAAGGATTGGAAAATTGGAATGAATAAATGTAATCACAGCAATAATAATGACTACCACATGGAATAATGACTGTGTGGAAGACAGCCAGAGATTCTGTCTGTGTTGCTTCCAATTCGTTCTGTAACCTGGAGACGTGGGTATTATTCATCCTATTTTACATATGAGGAAACCAAGACTTGGGAAGTTTACACGACTTGGCTGTGCTGTGCTTAGTTGCTCAGTTGTATCTGATTCTTTGTGACCCCATGAACTGTAGCCCGCCAGGCTCGTCTGTCCATGGGGATACTCCAGGCAAGAATTCTGGAGTGGGTTGCCACGCCCTCCTCCAGGGGAATCCTCCTAACCCAGAGATCGAACCCAGGTCTCTCGCATTACAGGCAGGCTCTTTACCATCTGAGCCGCTAGGGAAGCCACGGTCACAAAACTACTAGAGGCTTAGGGTGTGATTGGAAATGTGCTCTGATGCCCCCAGAGCCACACTTCTAGGGTAGCAAAAGATGAAATGTTTAAGCCAGAGAACAGCAAAGCAGAAACAGAGGATGCTGGGAAAAGACAGGGGAGGAAAAGCTTCTTTGGGGCTTCAGAGAAGAGAACATGGTTCTTGTCTTGGCCTCATGAAGACGGCAGGGCGTATCACGTGGTAAGTTCAAGGCCAAGCACTTTGCACACATTGTCTCATTTAATTCTTACAGCAGTCCTAAGAAGTTATTACTCTTCCCATTATACAGACAAGGATGCTGAGACCCAAAGGAGTCATTTAGTTGGCAAGTTTAAACTGTGATCTGTCTGCCTTCAAGCCCTGTGCTCATGACTAGTAAATAATTTCATGACAAACAGAATTATGCTTTACCTGTTACGTTAGGACGTCTCTGCCGTATTCTCTCTCAAACCTCCAGTTTGCCTTCAGCCCCTGCTCCCAGCCCGCTGTGGTTGGGCAGCACCGGTTTTGCCGAGCCCCTGGGTTGTTTCTGAGCTTGTGTCAGGGAACCACAAGGTGGCAGTGTTACATTAGGCAGTTCCCACACGAGGGAAAGGGCCGTGCATCTTACCAACCGCAGAGACAGACCACTGTCGGCAAGACTGGCCTTCGTGGTTCATCCTGCTCTACATACAGACACGTGGAAACCATTTTTCACTAGCTAATTCTAGGGGCAGGGATCCTGGAGACCTCAGCTGAGTGACAGTGGGGTGGCAGGAATGCGTGCTCCACCAGGACATCAGGAAACCAGGAAAGGCTGTTTTTAAATTTTTATTTTAAAAATGTTCTGCAGCCTGACCCTACACTCCCCCTTCCTATTTGGTTTTTATGGAATTGATGTTTTAAAAGTATAGGAGTTGTGGAAAGAGCGAGGAGAATAAGGAGAAAGCCAGAGAGCCAGGCTTTGTTGTCTAAGGACAGGGACTCAGGGTCTCCTTTCTTGGTGATCTTAACCTTGACATCCAGCACCCCTGTGCTTGCCTTCTCATGCACGAAGTTGGAGGACACTGTCTGCCTTGCACATTGTTGGGAATATTAAATAAGGCGTGAGACTTCCCTGGTGGTCTGGTGGTTAAGAATCTGTCTTCCAATGCAGGGGATGTGAATTGGATCCCTGGTTGGGGAGCTAAGCTCTTGTTCTCCAACTAAACCCACTGTGGCAGCCACAAAGCCCATTAATTCTGGAGCCTGTGTGCCACAGTGAAAGATCCTGTGTGTCACAACTAAGACCCAACACAGCCAAAAAAAAGTTAAAAACTAAGGCTAAGTTGTGAAATATGTTTAGGTGCTTAATCATGGAAACCATGTGCTTTCTTCAGATGTTTGTTTCCTTAGCTTAGAGACGTAAGGCAACTAAGAGAAAGAGCAAGATTCACATCAAAGGAGGGAAGAGGATACTGTAACTTGGGTAGAAATCAACGCACAGTCTACGGACAAAGAATTCCTGTTGAGCTAATAAAAAAAAATAATTACAAGGCAACAGAACAAAAGGAATTCTGTTTGCTTCTCTCTGTACCATTTTGTAGATTGTCTTGGCATAGCAGTGACAAAAAATTGTCAATGTTTTTCAGGAGGAGTGGGAAGATATGCATATAGAAATGTGTTTGGTTTCGAAAGGTTCTTAGGCACCACTTAAGTTTTATAGGAGTGTACCTGAGATCATTCTTTACATGTGCTAGAGTTATCTGAATATAGACCAAGATCAGGAGCATTGGGCTCTGTTTCAAACCCACCTCTGTTATTTACTGGCTTTATGATTTAAGGCCAGTTGCTTAGCCTCAAAATTATAGTAGTTCCTACTTTATAGGCTGGTAGATATATAAAACTTTAGGATAATGCATGTAAAGTGCTCATCATATATTAAGCCCTAGATAAGTGATGATCATTATTATTAATAACTTTTCCCAGTTACAATAATAATAGCAAACAGGAATTCAGTCACAGCTGGGAATCTGGTAACACATGAAATTGCTCAACAAACAAAAAGAACAAAAGCCTAGGCTCCCCCTTGCAGATCTCTGCTGGGAGACTTCCTCATGTCCTTTCACATCCTTTCCGGGTTCTTGTAGCAGTGCAAAGGTTGTGGTGTCCTCTCAGGCCAAACTGACTTCTCTTTGCACTTAAATTATATTCTTAGGGACCAGTTGGGAACCCACCAGTGCTTTGAACTGGAGACTCCAGCAAGCCAGTAAGTTCAGGGGAATCTCTGGTTTCCAGTGATTCACAGATCAGATGTCACCACAAATAACAGCACTTCTTGACCATCGTTTCAATCCTGTTATTTCCCACTCTCCACTGTTTACAGAGATGCTTCCATTTGAAATCAAAGCCTGGGACCATATGACTTCACAGGTGAATTCTGTCAAAAAATTGAAAGAATTTCAGTGGTTGTCAGACTCTTCTAAAAATTAGAGAGGAAGGAATGCTTCCACATTCAGCATTTCCTAGATACTAAAGCCAGACAAGGACACTATAAGAAAACAACAGGCCAGCATGCCTGAGTAACATAGGTGCATATCAGCAAACTGGATTCAGGAGCATCTTAAAAGGCTCATTCACCATGATCAAGTGGAATTCATCCCTGGGATGCCAGAAAAGTCCAGCATACACACATCAATGAATCTGACACATCCACATTAGCAGAATGAAGGATAAGAAGTATATGATCATTTCAACAGGTGCAGAGAAAGCATTTAACAAAATTTAACATCCTTTAATGATTAAGAGCTTCAGCAAATTAGGTTTAGTAGAAATATTTCTCAGCATAATGAAGGTCATATATGACAAGCCCACAGCTAGCATCATACTAGAAACTCAAAATCCTTTAACTCAGTGGAAAGTTAAAACCCTTTTCTCTAAGATTAGGAACAAGATAAGGATGCTCACTCTCATCATTTCTACTCAACATAGTACTAGAAATCCTAGTCTTAGCATAGCAATTAAGCAAGGAAAAGAAAGAAAAGGGACCCAAATTAGAAGGAAGAAGTTAAAGTGTCTGTTTTCAAATGATACAGAAAATCCTAAAGACGCCACTAAAAAAACTGTCGCTCAGTCATGTCTGATTCTTTGCGGCGCCATGGACTGCAGCCTGCCAGGCTCCTCTGTCCATGGGGATTCTCCAGGCAAGAATACTGGAGCAGTTTGCCATGCCCTTCTCCGGAGGATCTTCCCAACCCAGGGATCGAACCCAGGTCTCCCGCACTGCAGACAGATTCTTTACTGACTGGGCCACCGGGGAAGCCTGTTAGAACTAGTAAGTGAATTCAGTAAAGTTGTAGTATACAAAACAAACAATCAGTTGTGTTTCTGTATACTAAAAAAGAGCTGTCTGAAAGAGAGATTAAGAAAGCAACCTTGTTTACAGTAGAGTCAAAAACAATAGTAAAATACTTGGGAATAAACCTGACCAAGGAGCTGGAAGACTTTGTACACTGAAAACTGTAAGGCCCTCATGAAAGGGACTGAAGAATGTACTAAAAAACGGAAAGCTATCCTGTGTTCTTAGACTGGAAATAATGTTGTGAAGATGTCCATACTACCCAAAATGATCTACAGAGTCAATGCAATTCCTCTGCAAATTTCAATAGTATTTCTTTATAGAAATAGAAACAAACTATCCTAAGTTGGTATGGAAGGACAAAAGACCCTTATCTTGTAATAGAGGGAAAGAAAGACCTCATATGACTCAGTAGCAAAATAAGCAAATGATCTCATTAAAAACAGGCAAAGAATCTGAATAGATATTTTTCCAAAGATGTGCAGATGGCCAATAGATACATGAAAAAGTGCTCAAATGTCACTAATCACCTCAGAAATGCAAGTCAAACCCATAGTGAGATATCATTTCATACCTGTTATCAAAAAGATAAGGGCCCAGCAATTTGTGTTTTTAACAAGCCCTCCACATTATGCCTGCTCAAGCTTGAGAAATCCTTCCTCCAGCCACCAAAATAGGTCAGTTCTATACTATGGAGGTGCTTTGGTGCTTTTTTCCAGGGATTGGGCTATTGAGAGCAAGAGGCATGGTAGTGGTCTTTATGGTCTTATCTTTATTTTGTCATATTATCTCTTACTTTTCCTGTAGAGAAACTAACAGGATTTAGAATCCTACTTACAACTAAATCCGTCTTACTCTGCTTGCATATGCATAAATATATTATACTTATTTCTCTCTATTGCTCATTATTGCAAAATGTGAGGTTGAAAATTTTAACCAAATTTACCCGTTTAAAAATTAACCAGTAGTATGCCATTTCATTCCCTAACAATTGTTTTCTTTTGTGTGTTTCTTTTTTTCTCTTTAGGAAACAAAACACTGTATCTTCGTCATCTTTAATCCTGAGGCTGAAAATTGAGAACTGGTTATGGATTTCGCATGTGTATGTATATGACAACAGTTATGATTGCTTCAAGTGTTACGGTACTGATAACACCAATGCCAGAACTATTAAATAAGGCTAATGCAGCCATCTAACTTACAAGGCAGTCACATGTATTTTCTTATTTAGTGCTTACTTTTGCTATAGATACTATTTTTATTTTAAAAATGAGGAAACTGAGGTTCAGAGGGTTATAATTTAATCATTGAGCATCATGTGATTTTTTTTTTATGGGGCTTCCCAGCTGGTGCAGTGGTGAAGAATCTGCCTGCCAGTGCAGGAGACATAAGAGGTATGGGTTCAATCCCTGGGTTGGGAAGATCCCCTGGAGTAGGAAATGACTACTCACTCCAGTATTCTTACCTGGAAAGTTCCGTGGACAGAGGAGCCTTGTGGGCTACAGTCCATGGGGTCACAAAGTCAGACACGATGGAGCACACTGACCATATCATTTTAAACAGAACTTTCTCTTGAAATAACAGTAACAACTAAAGCATACGGAGTGCTCTCTAAGACCTAGAGACTGTCATCCGGAGGGAAGTAAGTCAGAAAGAGAAAACAAATGTTGTGTGATATTGTTTATATGTGGAATCCAGAAAAATGGTACAGATGAACGTACTGGCAAAGCAGAAATAGAGACACGTGCAGGGAACAGACTTATAGATGCCATGGGGCAGGGGAGGAGAGGGTGGGATGAAGTGGGAGATTGTAATTGACATATATACACTGCTGTGCATAAAACAGGTAAGTAACAAGATCCTACTCTATAGCACAAGGAACTCAACTCAGTGCTCCATGGTGACCTACCTGGGAAAGAAATCTAAAAAAGCGGAGCTATATCTCTATATATACATACAATTGATTGACTTTCCTGTGCCCCAGAAACTAACACAACATTGCAAAGCAACTGGACTCCAGTAAAAATTTAAAAAAACCATGCTGGGTGCTGTCTTTGTGCCAGGCACTGTGATAGATAGGTTCTGTTTTACTTGACCCATAAAACAGCCCAATGAGGTGGTAGATATTCCTATTCCCATTGTACAATAGGTAAACAAAGGTTAAATAACTTGCTTTGTTTTTCAAAGGTTAAATTACTTGCCTATATCATAGATAGTCTTATGGGGCTAGAATTCAGTTTCAGGTTTTTAAAATCTGAAAGCACTTGTTATTTTTGCTTGTTATAGGATCTCTGGAGATGCTCATCTGAGTAGCATCTTAATCTTTAGAAACTGTATTATGAAGGAAGTTTCCCCTTCCACTATATTCTGTACGCAGCGAGAAACGTAGCAAGAATGAGCCAGAAACTCCGTCAAAGACTTGACTCCTTTAAGCCAAGGGACTTTGCTGTTAAGGGACAGAGCAAGGAGTTCAGTTCAGTCCAGTCGCTCAGTCTCTTTGTGACCTCATGAATCGTAGCACGCCAGGCCTCCCTGTCCATCACCAACTCCCAGAGTTCACTCAGACTCACGTCCATCGAGTCCGTGATGCCATCCAGCCATCTCATCCTCTGTCGTCCCCTTCTCCTCCTGCCCCCAATCCCTCCCAGCGTCAGAGTCTTTTCTAATGAGTCAACTCTTCGCATGAGGTGGCCAAAGTACTGGAGTTTCAGCTTTAGCATCATTCCTTCCAAAGAAATCCCAGGGCTGATCTCCTTCAGAATGGACTGGTTGGATCTCCTTGCAGTCCAAGGGACTCTCAAGAGTCTTCTCCAACACCACAGTTCAAAAGCATCAATTCTTCGGCGCTCAGCTTTCTTCACAGTCCAACTTTCACATCCATACATGACCACAGGAAAAACCATAGCCTTGACTAGACGGACCTTTGTTGGCAAAGTAATGTCTCTGCTTTTCAGTATGCTGAAATGGGTAGTCGTTTCTTTTTCCAGGGGCTCTTCCTGACCAAGGGATTGAATCTGGGTCTCCCACATTGCAGGCAGATTCTTTATCATCTGAGCCATCAACTGGGTTATTTTAAGGTAATTGGGACATTCTGTTATTCTCATGATACAAGGGGCTCAAGTTCAGTCCAGCTTGAGACGTATACTTACCCGTTCAGCACAAGGTCACTTTGAATAGGAAGCATAGATGGTAAGTTAAAGCTGGTTTACCCGGATTCAGATGGGTTTTTGTTGTTGTTGTTTTAGTCACTAAGTGGTGTCTGACCCTTTTGTGACCCCATGGATTGTGGCCCACCAGGCTCCTCTGTCCATGGAATTTCCCAGGCAAGAATGCTGGAGTGCGTTGCCACTTCCTTCTCCAAGGGATCTTCCCAACCCAGGGATCGAACCCATGTCTCCTGCATTGCAGGTGGGTTCTTTGCCACTGAGCCACCAGGGAAGCCCATTCAAACGGTACAGAGATACAGGCAAAAATAAAATAGAAACTTTTCTGTAATCAAATTCTAAACATTTGAATGCTTTTGAGCAAGTTTCATGGGGAGAAGACAATAAGAAAATCCCTCCTCCATCCCCTAAACCAAGCATCACTTCAATCCTATTACAAAAGAAGCAAAGTCCACTTTCCTCTTGAGCTTTTGCCGAGTCTCTGGTCTACCAAAGGCTGAGTGGGCACCATGAGCTCACTGGGTAAACATGTTATCAGTTGTCCTCTAATTGGGGTTGTCGTCGATCTCCAGTTTCCATTATGGACTGGTCTGTGCTTTAATCACCAGTGTGCAGCAATTCCCCCCTTTTTTTGGTACCATCATGATTCTTCCTTGTTCCTAAGGAGCTGCTTGTGCAAGAAATAGAGTTGCAGGTCATAGATGTATTAAGAACACCAAAGTTCTGAGCTTAAACTTACTGTAAGTTTTTTTTTTCCTGGGAACAGCTTTTTTAAGATACAATTCACATAGCATATAATTTCCTTATCATACAGTTTACCCGCTTAAAGAACAAAACACCTGTTCATTCCCCTGTGGCACTGGGGAATAAATAGATTTTCTTCCAGTCCTTAATCAGCAAGTATTTATTGAGACCTTCTTGTGGGCCAGGCATTGGGCTAAATGTTGGAGCCCTAATCATAAATAAAATAAAGATGGTTCTTGCTTTCGTAAAGTCTTTAGTCTAGGGACAGAGATCTCAGAGTCCAATGAGCTTATAAATAAAATAATTCAAATCATGGTAAGTGCTGCGTAGGAAACATAGGAAATAATGAGTTGGACACACAGGAGGAATCTCAGGAGGACAGTGAGGGACTGAGCCCCAGAGTGGGGAGCAGCCTTGGCATGTGCTGGGCACAGAAAGGAGGTGGGGGGGGCTGAGTTAAACTGGGATGGGGTGAGGGTGCTGGCGTGAGATGAGGCTGAAGAGGGAAAGAGGAGGCTTCATATGTGCTTAATAGCTCATGTTCTGTACTGTGGAAAGAACTGAATATGGGAGTTATAATCCAGTTTGTGAGTTTAAGGCTTTATGTTAATGTTGCAGCACTATGCTTCAAGCTCTGGACAAATGTCATTCTGTGGATTAGAAACCCCCACCCCTAGGTGTGGCACACGGGCTTAGATGCCCTGCAGCATGTGGGATCTTAGTTCCCCTACCAGGGATCGAACCTGCACCCCCCGCATTCCCAGGCAGATTCCTAACTACTGGACCACCAGCGAGGTCTTCCCCCCTCAACATTTTGGGCTTCCCTGGTGGCTCAGTTGGCAAAAATTCGCCTGCAACGCAGGAGGATACCTGCAATACAAAAGATGTGCGTTCGATCCCTGGGTCAGAAAGATCCCCTGGAGAAGAAAATGGCTACCCACTCCAGATTCTTGCCTGGAGAATCCCATGGACAGAGGAGCCTGGGGGGCTCCAGTCCATGGGGCTGCAGGAGTCAGACAGGACTGAGTGACTAAACCACGACCCCAGCCCCAGAGCCCGGTTCTCTTCCCTTCCCTAGCGAGACTTTCTGGAGAGTGTGGACTTTAGAAGGGCTCTGTCATGGTATTCTAGAACACAGTGTGAATGGCATGCCCTGGAGTTGGACACCAAGGGTATATTGACTGCATATCATCTCAAGTTCAGCTGCTCAGCAGGCCATTTCGTATCTAGCCCCGTTTAGATGGGGTCAGAGATTGCCCTGCATTAGACAGTATCCATTTCTGTACTGTTATATAACAGTTACAATTGATTCAAATGAAAATAGTTAATTAGTTCTTATATGACTTACTTGGTCTGTTTGAGCCAGGCTTAATAAGCTAATTTTCCAGGTTAGCAGATAATTCCTCTAGATCTTATGGGTCACATAATGGTGAGGGAGTTCTTATTAACACACACACACCCCCAAGTGCCTAAACAGCTGTAGAAACCTCTCTAAACTCAGCCATTAATATCTCATAGAATGTTCAAATGAAGAAGGGTGCTTTTGACAGCCTGTTCCAGAAGGTGCTCACATAATGTACATTAATTTTGGGAATTTAAATTTGTCACATGAAAATAATTTAGACAGGAAAAAAAAAATCCCAAATCATCTCTCATACTTAAAAAGACCCGTTAGAGAGCTCTGACAGGCATAGCTGAGGTTGAAGAGATTACAGGCTTGTGATGAGCAGGTCAGCAGCGATGAGCTCCTCTGAGCCTGCTGTTTCCAGTCAAGGGCAGTTGGCCTGCTTATGTCCACCTGCTGAGGATCGTAATAGCTGACACTTACGGAGCCCTTCCTAGGCCCTAAATACAGTGCTAAGTTTATTTTCATGTTTTATTTCATTTCATCCTCACGACAGCCCAATGAGATGGATGTTAATAGTCACCCTCCTTTTATGGAGGAGGCGTTAATGTGCCCACAGTCCCACAGCTGGTAAATGGCCTCGCTGGGACTTGAACCCAGACATCAGATCGCAGCTTTGCCCTGCATTCTGTGCCATGTTACTTCTCCACGTGGTGACTGTCCCTCAGCTACAGCTCGCAGGGAGAGCAGTGACTGCCTGAGTGACGGTAGCAGATCCACAGCCTGGCGAGTAGTCCCTGGTGGGGCCTGCTGGAAACAGCTGTGTCAGAATTGAAACAGAGGTTATTCATTGGCCAGTCAGGCTTTCTCTCCTGCATATGAATAGAGGAATGTAGTAGAGTATCATGGAAGCAAGGGGCCAACACCAAGAACAGCTGTGGAGGGAGCTCAAGTAACTGAGGCCACAGGCCTAGAGGTCTAGAGAAGCTGTGAATGGATCAGAGCAATAATCAGGCAGATGCATTAGTAAGCAGAGGTGTGAGTGGGAAAGACACAGAGTAAAGGACAGAATGGATGGTCCTAGATGAGAGAGAGGGTATTCCCAGGTGGCTCAGTGGCAAAGAGTCTGCCTGGCAATGCAGGAGTCATAGGAGACCCGGGCTCAGTCCCTGGGTCAGGAAGATCCCCTGGAGGAGGAAATGGCAACCCACTCCAGACTTGCCTGGAGAATCCCAAGGACAGAGGAGCCTGGTGGGCTGCAGTCCACGGGGTCGCAGAGTCAGACGTGACTGAGCGGCAGCACGTACGGGCAATGGGGAGCAGGACGAGACAGGGAGCTCTGTGAGCCCTGATGGCCACAGGAAACAGGGGCCAAGCCCATGGCTGTGTGTCCATCATCCCCTGGTGCCCAGGGGTGCTCAACAAGTGCTGGAGGGTTGACTGGGGAAGGAAGGAGGCTCACAGGAGGGTGACGGGGTCCTGCTGGGGGTAGCACGCCTGACGGCAGTGCAGGAACTCTTGCTGCTGAGAGCTGAGACCGTTCAGCCTCTGGAGCTGAGTGACTTTCAGGGGACACTTCTCTCTCTTCTGTGGCTCCTTTATTCTCATGAGACTTTCTTCTCCTTTAACGTTAAGCGCCATTTTGATAAAACTCTGTTTACATTTTTTGACATTGTTTCAAGCTACGTTTTTCTTTTTTTTTTGGACAAAAACGCTGTTTATGTGAAAAGAGGAGTCAATTTCTTTACATCCCCTTCAAATATTCCTTTGCTCTCGTTAGGGATAGGAGCGAGAATAATCGATTCCACCCAGAAGTGATTGCTTTTTAAAATCAAAGCATGTAAAGCTATTTGCCTGGATTTCATAACATTTTAAGTGTCACAAATTTCAGGTTACTGTTCAGTGATGAAAGACGTTTTGTTTTTGTTCTTTTGTAAAAATTCAAGATTGTTCATGCATTTGCATGAATAATCTAAATAATGACTTTTTACTTATTGTGTGCTCAGTGGTTCAGCCGTGTCTGACTCTTTGCAACCCCATGGACTATAGCCAACCAGGCTCCTCTGCCCATGGAATTTTCCAGGCAAGAACTGTGGAGTGGGTTGCCATTTCCTACTCTAGGGGATCTTCCTGACCCAGGGTCCGAACCCAGATCTCCTGTGTCTCCTACCTCAGCAGGCAGAATACATGAGATAGATTATGTAGTTTACATCCACAAATTTACTTCTTGGAACTTGGTCTTGCAACATATTTTAAAGATCCAGAAAAACAAAAAGAGGGGCATGCTTCATGGAGAGAATACAAATTTTTGAGTCAACAGTGCAGATTTCTAGTCCCAGCTTTGCTACTTTTCTGTAGTGATCTCAAGCAAATGACTTAATTTCTCTGAACATCAGTTTTCTCAAATATGTAATAGTAAATTTAGTAATAACTATTTAACATGATTTTTGTTAAATTTTGTTTTTGATTTCATAGCAAATTTGATAATGATCTATATGCGAAAGCACCAATGTGATGATTATGGTGGTTCCAGATTTCTCTTAATGCTGATCGTTGGCTACAAGCTACATTACTAATATTTGCTGCACATATTTGCTTTATTTACTGGCTGAGTGACTTTGAGCAAGTTTAATATCCTGTCACTATTCTTTCCACATGGAGTGAAGTCCTTAGCATGGCTTGTCTCTATACCTCAAGACGCATCCTTCCCTTGCTGTTAAAGCTCTGATCACACTGGCCTTTCAGGTTGGATGGAAGCCACACCATTGCCCTTGAGAGCCTTGCCTGTGTTGTTTCTTTGGTTGAGGTGCTTCCCAATTGCAGTCTTTCTTAACGTCTTTCCTCTCTTGGTTATGCCTGTAAGTCTCAGTTCAAATGTCACACATCTGGGACAGTCGTGCCCACCCACCAAGTTAGCTCAAGTCTACTGTTACAGGCGCTTCTACCAACTGTCCACTTCTTCCCTGTACTCTTTCTGTTCAGCTCAGTTCAGTCGCTCAGTTGTGTTTGACTCCATGAATTGCAGCGCGCCAGGCCTCCCTGTCCATCACCAACTCCTGGAATTTACCCAAACTCATGTCCATTGATTTGATGATGCCATCCAGCCATCTCATCCTCTGTCATCCCCTTCTCCTCCTGCCCCCAATCCCTCCCAGCATCAGAGTCTTTTCCAATGAGTCAGCTCTTCACATAAGGTGGCCAAAGTATTGGAGTTTCAGCTTCAGCATCAGTCCTTCCAATGAACACCCAGGACCAATCTCCTTTAGGATGGACTGGTTGGATCTCCTTGCAGTTCAAGGGACTCTCAAGAGTCTTCTCCAACACCACAGTTCAAAACCATCAATACTTCGGTGCTCAGCTTTCTTCACAGTCCAACTCTCACATCCATACATGACCACTGGAAAAACCATAGCCTTGACTAGATGGACCTGTGTTGGCAAAATAATGTCTCTTTTGAATATGCTGTCTGGGTTGGTCATAACTTTTCTTCCAAGGAGTAAGTGTCTTTTAATTTCATGGCTGCAATCACTATCTGCATTAATTTTGGAGCCCCCCAAAATAAAATCTGACACTGTTTCCACTGTTTCCCCATCTATTTCCCATGAACTGATGGGACTGGATGCCATGATCTTCGTTTTCTGAATGTTGAGCTTTAAGCCAACTTTTCCACTCTCCTCTTTCACTTTCAGCAAGAAGCTTTTTAGTTCCTCTTTACTTTCTGCCATAAGGGTGGTGTCATCTGCAAAGGGTGGTGTCATCTGCATATTTGAGGTTATGATATTTCTCCCAGAAGCCTTGATTCCAGCTTGTGTTTCTTCCATTCCAGCGTTTCTCATGATGTACTCTGCATATATGTTAAATAAGCAGGGTGACAATATACAGTCTTGATGTACTCCTTTTCCTATTTGGAACCAGTCTGTTGTTCCATGTCCAGTTCTAACTGTTGCTTCCTAACCTGCATATAGGTTTTTCAAGAGGCAGGTCAGGTGGTCTGGTACTCCCATCTCTTTCAGAATTTTCCACAGTTTATTGTGATCCACACAGTCAAAGGCTTTGGCATAGTCAATAAAGCAGAAATAGATGTTTTTCTGGAATTCTCTTGCTTTTTCGATGATCCAGTGGATGTTGGCAATTTGATCTCTGGTTCCTCTGCCTTTTCTAAATCCAACTTGAACATCTGGAAGTTCACGGTTCACGTATTGCTGAAGCCTGGCTTGGAGAATTTTGAGCATTACTTTACTAACGCGTGAGATGAGTGCAATTGTATGGTAGTTTGAGTATTCTTTGGCTTTGCCTTTCTTTGGGACTGGAATGAAAAACTGACCTCTTCCAGTTCTGTGGCCACTGCTGAGTTTTCCAAATTTGCTGGTATATTGAGTGCAGCACTTTCACAGCATCATCTTTCAGAATTTGAAATAGGTCGACTGGAATTCCATCACCTCCACTAGCTTTGTTCGTAGTGATCCTCTTTAAGGTCCATTTGACTTCACATTGCAGGATGTCTGGCTCTAGGTGAGTGATCATAACCATCTGCATGTTATTAGTGGGACAATTTCAGTATCTTCCTGAAAGCAGAGACTATGTGTGTGTTGTTTCCACTGGGAGCCTAACACGTAATTCAGTGCCTGTCATGTAGTAGAACCTTAAGTATTTGTTGATTGAATACAGGGGAAATTACTTGAATATAATCAGTAAAATCCATAACGCAAAGTCAGCATATTTACTTAGTCAAAGAAGATCAATATACACTAACAGTATAGTAGTAGAGAGAGTGATCAAATGTGTACAATAATTTATCTATTGATTATATAGGAATTGAGTTTGCCAATAAGTAGGTACAATTACAAGCTAACAAAATAGTTAAAAATTAGTGTCTGAGAATATATAAATATACCAAGGCAAGGTCAGGTAAAAAGATAGAATAAATATTTAGACTGGAAGGTTCAACAGGGTTAATGAAATGAGCTGTAAATGCGATTCTCAGCTTGCCAGGGGCCAAAACAAAAATAAATATATGATCTGTTATGTGATGGTCATTGACCTGAGGGAAAAACACTCCAGTCTTCTGGGGAGAAGAGAGCTGTTCATGGTGCTCTTTTTTTCTGGAAAAAATTTCTTGCAGGGAGAGAACTTATTTTCTCCCTGACTCCCTGAGCAGCTTGGCCCCCTTACAAAACCTTCAACATTAGAAGGTCGGAGACTGTGTTCCCACATCTCCTCTCCAACTCCCCTGCCTCTTCTCCCCTCTTTCCTGCTCTCCCCTCCCCTCGCCTTGTATCCTTCTTGTCCTGAAATTTCTGTCTCACTGCAATTAAACAGTAAACTTCAAGTGTGGTTTTTCCCGGAGCTAGGGCAGGAAGGTCTAAATCTGGCAGGTCCTAATTTGGTGGTGTATGCAGTGAAAACAGTCCGACAGCCCAGCTCCAGCACTCATTCCACACTCCTGGACTGAATGACTTCATCTCCTGGCTGCTCAGTGTTCATGTCTACAGGGAGCTGCTGATGCCAGCGTCAAATGGCAGCTGGGGAGCTGAGTGTGAACACCTGGGGCTGTGCCTGGTTGAGCCTCTGTCCCGTAAATGTTCTTTCTTACAGGTATCTTTCTCTCTCTCAGAACTGGCATAAGGATCCATGGAGACAGTATGTGTGTTTGAAAAACTAGTAAATGTGTGAGCATGTGTATATCCTAGAGGTCCAAGGAGAGGGGAGACCCACTCTTCTAGCTTAACCAACAGCGAGGGAAGAAAGAATTGCTCTTGATTAATGATCTCCTCCCCGAATGTTATTGTTATTTATTTACCTAAACCAAGACAACAAAGAATGGATTCATAGCCTCTAAGCTTTTCATTATATATATATTATATGTAATGTATGTGGATTCCTAGGTGGTGCTAGTGGTAAAGAATCTGCCTTCCAATGCAGGAGATGCAAGAGACGCAGGTTTGATCCCTTGGTCAGGAAGATCCCCTGGAGAAGGGTATGGCAACCAACTCCAGTATTCTTGCCTGGAGGATTCCATGGACAGAGGAGCCTGATGGGTTTCAGTCCACGAGGCTGTGAAGAGTCAGACACAACTGAGCATGACACACACAAACACTACACTATATATATATTTTAAAAATTAAATTATTTAATTGAAGGATAAATGCTTTACAGAATTGTGTTGGTTATGTGCACATACAAGTAGTTTAAAAGTATTTATGCAATATATTTTTAAAAATTCCTATTTCTGCAAAATAATAATAAGACAGTGCATCAGTGGTACATGCAAGTCAAAACAAAACAGGAAGTTATGGAACCAGCGGTATTCATGGCCAATGGTCAGGAATGACTTAACACTTGAGCTTTGATTGGAGTTCCCCACATCCTTTTTACTGAAAAACTAGACTCAGACTTAGGTGAACTGAATTACTGCCAGAGTCCTCTTTCTTTAAAATTCTCAGAATTGTTGTTTTCTCTCTTTTGCTAAATTGCTATAGTAAAATTTAAAAAATGAACCCTATCATCCCTGAGTAAATTCTTCTTGCCTTTTTAACTTATTCAAGCTAGATTTTTTCCATTTCAGAAGGTCCTGAGGAATACGCAGTTTTTATAGGAGCTGCCTCCGTTATGGTGGTCTCTATGACAAAGCCTTCAGAGTGACAAAGTATTTATATTGCCTGCTGGTTAGCGGTACAGTGCACAGAGGGACATGATTATTTGCACAGTGATTTCCTCTAATTTTTTTTCTTCTGAAAGAAAATACCCTGGTAGCCCACCAAATCTAAAATTGGATACTCTGTATGTATCTCATTATGGTTTTGTGGACAAAGGAACTAAAGACAATGGTAGTTTAAAAATAAAATTGCTTTGTTTCCTCTGGCTGTGTCAGAAATGTAGACTGTTTCACGAAGGAGAAAAGGGTATTAATTGTGTGGTTGTAACACACTAGCAAAAATGTCTCTAGCACTGAGCATAATTGGTAAAGGCTGAGTGGAAATATACAGAGAAATCCAGGATTTTTATCTCTATTTAAGAATATTTAGATTGAGTCATCTGTAGATATAGAAAGGTTTTAATGATCAATATCCATCCAGAATTGACTGGAAAACAATTCAGTTTTGAACATCTGGCTTTTCACTGGGTTCAGCAGTTTTCTGTCTTCACAATTTCTAAACTTGGAATAGTAACCCCAGAGGCAGCCAGTGAAGGCAGTTCTTTGTGGTCTGCAATGCTCTATTGCACAATTCTGCATTGGAACTGGTGAACCAACGTTTCTAGCTCTGGGAGGTGAACACCATGTTGACTATGGTTTCTACAAAGCATCTGTGTGACACGTAATAAAGATGAACATACCATTTCCTCATTGAGTGCTCGCTATGTTTAGCACAACTCAAAGTCCTTCACCTATATTATATCATTTAAATCTGAATTGGTATTACTAGTATTCCCATTTTACAGAAGAGAAATTGAAGCTCTGAAAGTTTAAGCGATGCTAGTCTGTATTTTGGAGCACACATTACAATCCAGGAGCCTCTGGCGGTGGATTTGTTCCTCTAAGTTGCTCCATGTGTTGCTTCTCAATGTCTGCTTAATAGTTACTGTATTATCAGTAGGATAGATGAGTGAAGACTGGTTTGTGGTCCTAACTCTCCAGCGTTTTTGGGGGGTGACCTCTGTGGCATGTTATTTATTCTTTGACTTTGGTTTCCTTATCAGTCAAATGGTGGCTCAGAGGTTAAAGCATCTGCCTCCAGTGTGAGAGACCTGGGTTTGATCCCTGGGTTGGGAAGATCCCCTGGAGAAGGAAATGGCAATCCACTCCAGTATTCTTGCCTGGAGAATCCCATGGATGGAGAAGCCTAGTAGGTTACCGTCCACGGGGTTGCAAAGAGTCGGACACGATGGAGTGACGTCACCTTATCAGTCAAATGTAAAGAACTAAACTGGGTGGTTTTTAGAATTCCCTTTATCATCCTGTTATATGAGTCTACAGTTAATATAAATTATTTGGGCAGTCTGGATAATTTGAGTAAGCAGTGACTGTTGCAATCTGCGTCATAGTGTTTTATAAAGGGAAATGACTTAACCATGATACAGGGCATGATAGACAGTAGAAAGTACCCTGGACTTTCTGATGACCTTCTGGAAGGAAGTCCAAGGATCTGTGCCTTGCAAGGAATGAGTGCTGCACAAATGTTTGTTGGAAAGCTATGGGGAACCTGCAATCTATTTAGGTGCATGATATAAGCAGAGTGTTTTTATGCTTATGACCATAAGGAAGGCTGAGCACCAAGAATTAATGCTTTTGAAGACTCTTGAGAGTCCCTTGGACAACAAGGATATCAAGCTGGTCAATCCTAAAGGAAATCAACCCTGAATATTCACTGAAATGACTGATGTTGAAGTTGAAGCTCCAGTACTTTGGCCACCTGATGCAAAGAACCGACTGATTGGAAAAGACCCTGATGCAGGGAAAGATTGAGGGCAGAAGGAGAAGGGGGCAACAGAAGATTAGATGGTTGGATGGCATCACCAACTCAATGGACGTGAGTTTAAGTAAACTCTGGGATGCTCCTTATTGCCAAATTCAGACTTAAATGGAAGAAAGTAGGGAAAACTGCTAGACCATTCAGGTATAACCTAAATCAAATCCCTTACAATTATACAGTGGAAGTGAAAAATAGATTCAAGGGATTAGGTCTGATAGAGTGCCTGAAGAACTATGGATGGAGGTTTGTGACATTGTACAGGAGGCAGTGATCAAGACCATCCCCAAGAAAAAGAAATGCAAGAAGACAAATGATTGTCTGAGGAGGCCTTACAAATAGCTGTGAAAAGAAGAGAAATGAAATACAAAGGAGAAAAGGAAAGATACATCCATTTGAATACAGAGTTCCAAAGAATAGCAAGAAGACATAATAAAGCCTTCTTCAGTGATCAATGCAAAGAAATAGAGGAAAACAATAGAATGGGAAAGACTAGAGATCTCTTCAAGAAAATTAGAGATACCAAGGGAACATTTCATGCAAAGTTGGGCTCAATAAAGGTATGATATGGACCTAACAAAAGCAGAAAATATTAAGAAGAGGTGGCAAGAATACATAGGAGAACTATACAAAAAACGTCTTCATGACCAGGACAATCACGATAGTGTGACCACTCACCTAGAGCCAGGCATCCTGCAATGTGAAGTCAAGTGGGCCTTAGGAAGCATCACTACAAACAAAGCTACTGGTGGTGATGGAATACCAGTTGAGCTATTTCAAATCCTGAAAGATGATGCAGTGAAAATGCTGCATGGAATTTTGGAAAACTCAGCAGTGGCCACAGGACTGGAAAAGGTCAGCTTTCATTCCAGTCCCAAAGAAAGGCAGTGCCAAAGAATGCTCAAACTACTGCACAACTGCACTCGTCTCACACACTAGTAAAGTAATGCTAAAAATTCTCCAAGCCAGGCTTCAGCAGTACATGAACAGTGAACTTCCAGATGTTCAAGCTGGATTTAGAAAAGGCAGAAGAACCAGGATTGAATCACCAACATCCACTGGGTCATCAAAAAAGCAAGAGAGTTCCAGAGAAACATCTACTTCTGCATTATTGATTACGCCAAAGCCTTTGACTGTGTGGATCACCACAAACTGGAAAATTCTTAAAGAGATGGGAATACCAGGAATATGCAATAGAGAAAAGATAATCTCTTTTTAACAAGTGGTGCTTGGAAAACTAGTCAACCATTTGTAAAAGAATGAAACTAGAACACTTTCTAACACCATACACAAAAATAAACTCAAAATGGATTAAAGATCTAAATGTAAGACCAGAAACAATAAAACCCCTAGAGGAAAAAATAGGCAAAACACTCTCTGACATAAATCACAGCAGGATCCTCTCTGACCCACCTCCCAGAGTAATGGAAATAAAAGCAAAAATAAACAAATGGGACCTAATTAAACTTAAAAGCTTTTGCACAACGAAGGAAACTATAAGCAAGATGAAAAGACAGCCTTCAGAATGGGAGAAAATAATAGCAAATGAAGCAAATAACAAAGAATTAATCTCAAAAATATATAAGCAGCTCCTGCAGCTCAATTCCAGGAAAATAAACAACCCAATCAATAAATGGGCCAAAAACTAAACAGACATTTCTCCAAAGAAGACATACAGATGGCTAACAAACACATGAAAAGATGCTCAACATCACTCATTATCAGAGAAATGCAAGTCAAAACCACCATGAGGTACCATCTCACGCCGGTCAGAATGGCTGCTATCCAAGTCTACAAGCAATAAATGCTGGAGAGGGTGTGGAGAAAAGGGAACCCTCTTACACTGTTGGTGGAAATGCAAACTAGTACAGCCACTATGGAGAACAGTGTGGAGATTCCTTAAAAAACTGGAAATAGAACTGCCTTATGACCCAGCAATCCCACTGCTGGGCATACACACCAAGGAAACCAGAATTGAAAGAGATTAGTGTATCCCAATGTTCATCTCAGCACTGTTTATAATAGCCAGGACATGGAAGCAACCTAGATGTCCATCAGCAGACGAATGGATAAGAAAGCTGTGGTACATACACACAATGCAGTATTACTAAGCCATTAAAAAGAATACATTTGAATCAGTTCTAATGAGGTGGATGAAACTGGAGCCTATTATACAGAGTGAAGTAATTCAGAAAGAAAAACACCAATACAGTATATTAACACATATATATGGAATTTAGAAAGATGGTAATGAAGACCCTATATGCGAGATAGCAAAAGAGACACAGATGTAAAGAACAGTCTTTTGGACTCTGTGGGAGAAGGTGAGGGTGGGATGATTTGAGAGAACAGGACTGAAACGTCTATTTTATCATATGTGAACTAGATCGCCAGTCCAGATTTGATGCATGAAACAGGGTGCTCAGGGCGGGTTCACTGGGATGACCCTCAGGGATGATATGGGCAGGAAGGTGGGAGGGGGGTTCAAGATGGGGAACACAAGTACACCCATGGCGGATTCATGTCAGTGTATAGCAAAAACCACTACACTATTGTAAAGTAATTCAGTTCAGTTCAGTTCAGCTGCTCAGTCGTGTCCAACTCTTTGCGACCCCATGAATTACAGCACACCAGCCCCCCTGTCCATCACCATCTCCCAGAGTTCACTCAAACTCATGTCCATCGAATCGGTGATACCATCCAGCCATCTCATCCTCTGTCGTCCCCCTTTCCTCCTGCCCCCAATCCCTCCCAGCATCAGAGTCTTTTCCAATCAGTCAACTCTTCGCGTGAGGTGGCCAAAGTACTGGAGCGTCAGCTTCAGCATCATTCCTTCCAAAGAACACCCAGGGCTGATCTCCTTCAGAAGGGACTGGTTGCATCTCCTTGCAGTCCAAGGGACTCTCAAGAGTCTTCTCCAACACCACACTTCAAAAACATAAATTCTTTGGCACTCAGCTTTCTTTACAGTCCAACTCTCACATCCATACATGACCACTGGAAAAACCATAGCCTTGACTAGACAGACCTTTGTTGGCAAAGTAATGTCTCTGCTTTTCAATATACTATCTAGGTTGGTCATGTCTTTTCTTCCAAGGAGTGTCTTTTAATTTCATGGCTGCAGTCACCATCTGCAGTGATTTTGGAGCTCCAAAAGATAAAGTCTGAAACTGTTTCCACTGTTTCCCCATCTATTTCCCATGACATGATGGGACCAGATGCCATGATCTTCATTTTCTGAATGTTGAGCTTTACATCAACTTTTTCACTCTCCTTTTTCACGTTCATCAAGAGGCTGTTTAAAGTAATTAGCCTCCAATTAAAATGAATAAATTAATCAAAAAGATGAGAATACCAGACCACCACCTGACCTGCCTCCTGAGAAATCTGTATGCAGGTCAAGAAGCAGCAGTTAGAACTGGACATGGAACAATAGACTGGTTCCAAATCAGGAAAGGAGTACATCAAGGCTGTATATTGTCACCTTGCTTACTTAACTTATATGCAGAGTACATTATGAGAAATGCTGGATTGGATGAAGCACAAGCTGGAATCAAGATTGCTGGGAGACATATCAATAACCTCAGATATGCAGATGACACCACCCTTATGGCACAAAGTGAAGAAGAACTAAAGAGCCTCTTGATGAAAGTGAAAGAGGAGAGTGAAAAAGTTGGCTTAAAGCTCAATATTCA